>CM060895.1:89560000-90160000 GCA_030762935.1 Hymenopus coronatus
TCTTATCCATGAGTTTTTCGGAGTTTTCATCGGGTCGTAAGGCAAATACAGGAGTGATTTCTCTCACTCCCCCACCATGTCGTTCCGTTAATCATTCCACTACCTTCACTCTGTTTGGCCCGTATTGGAAGATTGTGTTTCGTACAGCGGCAGATATGCTGAATGCTGTCTGTGAAACTACTCCATTCCTTGGTCTTCGGCTTTAGGCCAGAATATACGGACCGTTTCCCTGAAGGAAGCTGTCCTTGGTATTCCCCGATTTACAGGGGGAGTGAGTTTTCGACATCTTCAGTTGCACTTCGCGATAGGATAGTTCCTGATACTCATAGGTGATTGGGTACTACTGGAGGTGACATGAAACACCATAATGACCTCCCGCCACTATCTGCGGAAAATACACACAGGAACTGCTAACTGTCGGTAATCATCCCGCTATGGATTGACGCGCATAAATGACGTATTCACTTCCGTGTTGCGCAAGTAAGGGGGCTGTGTATATAAAATAGGTACACGACCTAATGGAATGGAATGAGTAGTCGGGTCACTGCTTCTTGGTTATGTTCAACTGCAGGAATTTCTCAATCTGGAAACTGTAGATACCCTTGCATTATTGTACCTTCACATCTAGTTCTGGCTGTTCATTGTCTCCTCTCGCCTCATCCGTCATTCCCGAGGACGTTCTTAGACGGGGGTAGATACAATATCCTCACTGGATTGGTGCCTACTCTCTCCGAAAACTGCCCTGTTTTCAGTAGTAGAGGAAGCAAAAATACATAATAAAGGAGTTCAATAAGTCCTTAGAAAATCAAGCAAATTACACTCGTAGCATTGAAAACGTGTTGCATATAGCAACATTGGATGGCATTTAATGTTTCAGCTATACCCGTCACGTGGTTTCGTTGCCGTAAACAATTGAATCCCAAACTTGTGTTTATTTAGAAAGAAACACTTCTATTTAAGGGCTTAACAATGAAAGAGATAAAGGCCGAGTTGAATGAAGCTCATGGCACATCTGCTCCTGCGTTTGCAACAATTTACAATTGCATAAATGAATTTAAACGTGGCTGTACAGCCACAAATAAACATCGTTCCGGCAGTCCAGTAGAAATGACTTCCTCCAAAATGGTTGAGAAAAACCAGGATATGCTTTTGAGTGATCGACGAATTAAAGATCGTGAAATAGTAGAGGCCACGTACAGGTACAATGTTCACTATTTTGCACAAAAAATTAGGTCTGACAAAGATCTCGACAAGAAGGGTGCCGCGTTTGCTATCAATGGAGAATAAACGCAATCGTGTGATCCATTTGGAACCTGGTCTGGACTTTTCCATCGTAATAATGATGAGTTTCTGCGTCAATACATAGCTGCGGATAGAAAGTGTATACACTGCTACACTCCAGAGACAAAATCACAGTAGAAACAGTGGGGTTTTAAAGGCAAACCAGCTCCAAAGATGACAAAGGTGGTGAAATCTGCAGACAATGTTACGGTCTCGGTTTTTTGGGATGCACTTGGAATCATCTACATTGATTACTTGCAAAACGGAAGAACGATAAATGCGAAGTATTATGCATCGTTACTGCACCGGTTGAACAGAGAAATCAAGAAAAAAAAAACCTAGATTGCCCAAATTCTCTTCCATCAAGACAATGCAAGGGTGCACATCTGCGCAGTTTCGATGGTGAAAATTGTAGAACTACGGTTCGAATTACTATAACATCCACCATATTCACCAGATTTGACCTCAGTGACTCTTGCTTTATTTCCAAACTTGAAAAGTTTGTGGCTCGGCGGAAAACGATTCACGTCTAACAAAACGTCAACAGATGCTAATTTTAGGATCTTTCGAAATCCTAATTTTTGGAAAGCTTAAAATCGCTTGAGAAACGCTAGTTATAATGTATCGATATTATGTTTAAAAATAAAAAAAAAAATCGACAAAATATTTTGTTTTTCTATCTTTTTCAACAGACTTATTGAACGCTACTCATAATACCTTAAGCAGAACGTCCCTTGTAGCATCTTATGCATAGGGCGATTTTTGTTGTTGTTGTTGTTGCTAGTAGTAGTAGAAGGACTTTTATGGCCAAACATTTCAAGTACATCTGCACCTGGATATGTAAAATAATTGCATTGGCCTCATGGCCGTAAACTCTTTCCCTCACGTTGATTATTTACAGTAAAAGTGTTTTGAAATAATAAATTCTTTCCCTCACCTTGATTATTTACAGTAAGAGTGTTTTAAATAGTAAATATACACATATACTTATTGAAAAATAACAATAGATAAGTGAGAAAACACACAAAAGAATGAGAAAGTTTTAAAATGAGATTTAACCGTTAATTTAGCATTACATATAATATATACAGTGGTCTGATACTTGAAAATAACCGCATCCTCACTCTCTTGTACCCTGTACCCTCTTCCGTTCTCCATGGTAAGATTTTTGAAAAACAACAAATATATACATTTAGTTGCTGCGTAATAACACAAACGAGAAATGAATGAAAATAAAATGAGAAAGAACTACGGTGAAGCTTAACTAAAAATTATGATTACATATAATATCATACGGTGTTCTGGCTTAAGAATAACAGAACCTTCTATCTTATGTACCCTGTCCCTCTCTTGTGTTCTCTATTCCTATGAAAGGTAAATCAATGTTCAATGTTGTATTTAGTTGCTTCGTGACTATTTTTACTTTTTCTTAACATACTTGTGCATAGTGTCATTTTTAGAAAAATGTCCGTGTTTGTGTCCGAATATTTCTGTGGGCAGCATAGCCCAAACTTGATATTTAAGTTCAGTATCTTCCAAGGATGCGACACGAAGATTTTCATGAACCCCTCCCCCCATAACTTCATGTAAAAATTTCGAAAATTTGAATTTCTCCAAAAATGGCTGATAATTTGGATTAAAAATTCTTATGTTTAAGATACAGACAAATAAAATGTATACCTTGACTTTCTAGGAATATTCTCTGAAGACCTCTTTATTCAGGATTATTTTTTCTAAATTTTTTATAAACGTTAAAAGATAAACAGAAACCTGCTGCACACAAAATGTAGATCTCATTAAAACACATAGTTGCCCATTTTCGAGATATTATTTGTTATTGGTTTCAGTTTTAAAATACTTAAACATTTCTGATATGGGAACCTGTCAACATCTGATCACGCAAAGAAACGGATTTCAACCCAATAGCAACCACATTTAAAACATTTGACTGTCATTGACGTTAGTTTAGAATAGCCCCTTATTTCTGTTCTTTATAAGGAACTAAATAATTGACCGTTTATGTTAATGTTTATCTCGATTAGAATGAAGTAGATAAAGAATAAACTTATTAAAAATAATTTGTTACAAAGATGTTGAGTAAGTCGTGTAAGTGTAGTACATCAGCTTTTTCAACCTACAGTTCTGTGTCTGATTGACTGTAGCGGTAATTTTATTACTTCTTCTATATGCACTCTGGGACAAGAGTATACTGAAAAGCTCTATTTCTGTATAACAGACAAACTGGACCACAAGCCCAGAAAGGGCTGCAAACAGTCCCATCATCGATACCATTAACACAAGGCAGCTTTTTGTCTATGTATCGCTGGAGGCCATTGCAATTAAATACTTATGTTTTCACTTGTGCTTCTGACGGCATGGAAATAGCTGTATTTGCTTTCTAGCAAAGGCCGTGCCCTCTGGTATTCTAGTGACCAAAAACGTTTTGTATGTCACAGCATAGAATCCATTACAGTATAGCATTTTGAATTTCACACCATCTTTCCATTAGTGCATCTATGCATCCTTTTAGGAAGCTTATGATTATACATCTTAATATACGAAGATCAATGTTAGTATGCATACATGCATGTTCGTTCTTTATAGGCTTCTGCAAACTACTACAATTTTGGCCAAACTTGGCACAGATAACTTTTAAAACAAGGCAAAAATTACTGTATAGCTTAGAATTCTGTATCTGATTAGGATCCACAATATATTCAGGGTTATTCTTAATGATAGTGAACACAATGGCATTGTTAAGCTTTGTTTATACTTTGTGTTATTGAAGAAATACATAACTCACACCAACATGTAAGCATTCCGCTTCTACTCTTGTGAAAAAAATCACCCTTAATAGCTCCTTCAAAAACTAAAGCCCAACATCTAAAAAAACCTTCAGAGCGTAAATTAATAGAACTCTGTCAAAGATCTTTTCATAAATTTCAGCTAAAGTTCGTTAAACTTTTTGGGAAGCTGACGATTTAGAAATCTTCGGTGATACAGTCATTCGCAGCATTAGCAGATTCCCCAGTTGAGGCGTAAATTAGATGAATATCTGCTAATTTAGCATATTTAAAATCTTTCATTGTATGAAGGAAAGTTTGCGACTGATCCGGTCCCTCGTTTTCTCACTGTAAATCACGTAATGCAGGTCGGTGGTATGCGAGTTTTACCAAGCTTGTATTCCACTCACTGGAAGGACATGTTTTCAGTCCCCTGAATCAAAAAAGTCCGATGTGTTCTATTCACATAACTACTTTAGCTATTCCCTATACAAACTCTTCTTAAATTATACTATTCTTTTATATACATCATGCGAATCGAGATAAACATTAGCAGAATTGGTCTTATTATTTGCGTTCTTGTTACAGAAGGTAAAAAAGGGAATACACTAAGCTAAAGCTATAGTCAAATATTTTAAAAGCTGTCGCTTTGTGGATCAATTGAGATTCGGTTCCCTTAGCATAGTTCCGTTTGAGAAAAGTTAAGTAGTGAAACGAATAACAAGGAATATCTCGAAAATGGTCAACTGTACAAGAAAATCGTACATTATATAAATTATGTGCTTTAAGAAGATCTAGACTTTTTGTGTAGTAATTTTTTGTAAATATTTTTTGTAACTTACGGTCACCGTTATGCAAAATTCTGCAAAACAGATCCAGAATAAAGAGTCTTCAGAGACTATTCACAGAATATTCAAAATATCCATTTTAGTCGTCACGTAGACATTTTTAATATATGGTGTTTTAATAAAAAAATCTATAGAGATATTTTTGAGAAAAGCCCAAATTTCAAAAAAATTATGTAAATAGTAGTTTGTGGTGGGGAAATTCTCTTAAAAAGCTTTGTGTCAGGAATCCTAGGAATAGTTTAAACTTAAATACAAAGTTTGGTATTCAATGGTCTTTTTGTTTTTGAGCTATGCATTTTTTTTGGAACTCAGGGTACCTCAAAATATGTACATATATTAGCGAGAGAATATTTAATGGAGTAAAATGCCGTCTCTAGCTACTATGTACATTGCGTGAACTTACGTGCTAGAAAAAGTAAAATACATTTTAGAATAAGGTCTGTGTTTGCCTCTCTGCGTGTGTGTGAGTGTTTTTACAGCATAACTCAAAATCGAATAGTTGGTTAAACACACACATCAAATTTTTGGTTGGAACACAATATCTTTTCCACAAACTGTATACGTTGTACGCAATAGAGGAAATTAAAAGTGCAGAAATGTTTCCTTAATATTAGAGGTGAATAGCATTTTCATCTTTGAGTGAATACTAGAATAGATACACCCACTATACAGGGTGAGGGATAAATAAGTGCAGAGAATTTGATATTTAGTGAAGAGTAATACGTATAAGAGTTACGCGTATCTCATTTTGTCCCCTTACTAATAGCACTGTCATAAATGAAGCACAAATGTCAGCATCTAATGTGTTTTGAACGGCCCTGCGTTATGTCTCTTCTGTGTTTACATACATCACTTAAACGACCAACTCCTGTGCTTAGTACTACTCGCACACCGCTGACCTGCTTACTCGTGACTCACAGTGAGAAAACGAGGAACCGATTCAATCGCAAACTTTCCTTTATTCCATAAAAGAGTTAAATATGCTAAATTAGCAGACATTAATCTAATTTACGCCTCAACTGGGGATTCTGCTAATGCAGCGAGGTATTGTTGATTTCTAAATGGCCGTCTTCCAAAAATATTTAACTGCATTTTATCAAATTATCTGTGACTCTTGTTCTTGTAGTTCACGCTCCGAAGTTTTTTAGGCGTTGAGCTTTAATTTTTGTAGGAGCAATAAGGGTGACTTTGTCACAAGAGTGGAAGTGCAAATGCTTACATACTGGTTTGAACCATGTGGTTCTTGAATACGTTGAATCTTGTACATATTGTAAATCCTAATCAGAATATTCTATGAAAACATAAAAGCATGACTATGCAGATTGAAGTTTCAACGCGATTGATGTTCTTCCCTCACAACTCGATAGTCGGACAGGGCAAAGAGTGTGCCCTGTTAAATAAAGTCGCCGAGCGTCTGAGATAAGGATTAATTCCATCCTGAAACATTGTGAAATCTTGCTAATGAACTTAGTTTTAGAAAATAGCGAAAAACTGCAAATACTGTTTCATCACATTGTCTCCAAACGCTGTTACAGATATTTGCATTTGTTTACCTACCATTCTGTGTATGTACTACCCGCAAACTTTTAGTAGAGCGCTAAATTTACAGGGTAGCGAGAGTCTATCTTTCCGCAGTATTGTCAACCAAAGAAAGCTCCTTTATTTGAGGTCTTTAGCCATTATGGTGAAAAGATTATCTAATTCACCGCGAACTAGCTGAATTAATAAACAAAACACAACTCACATGTATATGCGTGAATTCTGGGATGTACAGACAAAGTGTAAACTTAGCATTAAAACCACTGGATATCAGACTGCACAGCACACTTCATGTCATTTTGCTATCGCTCTGCTCTCTTTCCAAAATTGCACGAAATCTACAAAATGAAGACTAGAGATATGAGCGCCCAAAGAAAGATGCACACATCGTATATGCCATTTTATTTCTTCCTCTTCTTCTTCTTCCTCGTTTTCTTCACTTTTTCAGAACAATCAAGAGAAAGGATATTAATGTCTCGAGCGTTTTGAACAAATGGTTTCTAATTACCTATTTTTTAAGTGAAAGCGGTTTTATTCTAGGAGCGTTACTTTAAACCGCTCACATAAGCTATTAGTTAATGAATCTTGACACATTCTGTTGCTTGTTTTCTACAGAATCAAACTAACCATCCCATTTCTAGAGTGTCTGTTTGAAAGGCACGGTGCATATCAAAGGCCTAGGTTTACAATGGTACTTCTGATATAATACAGTGGCAGGGTGTAAAGGAGTCTTAGTAAATTGAACATTTAATACTGGGCAAGGAGAGATGAGGGTCCTTTTCAAGCAAAATGTTAATGGTACGGAATTTAATTAACAGCGACGTTTAATACTTGTCGTAAAACTCTTGTAAACAGATTTCCCTTTGAATTTGGCGGGACAAACAAGCTGTGGGTGTCCCGGAGAAAGTAACAGTGGACCGCCTGCATTTCATGCTTTAATTAGTACACCCCAGAAATGTTGGTAATTAAAACGCTACTGATACGCTTGTAGTGAACGTATGGATGATATGTAACTGATTCGTTAATTTAATTGAAAATAAATTAATATACGTGATATTTAACTCAACTTGTTATACATTTTATACATAGAAAGCACTAAAACATGTCCCTTTGCATTATCATGAGAACTAAATGAAATTGAAAAAGCTTTAGAGATGCTTATGGTTCGTACTCACGTAATTTTCGATAGCCAGGCTTTAAGTAGTCATAAGGTTACGTCAGGACTGATTCTAAACTGTCTACATATTTTCAATGACCTGGCCAAACAGAATGATGTTCAACTCATCTGGGTGCCGGGTCGTAGGGGAATAGGGGGTATTGAAATGGCTGATGAACTTGTTAGACAAGGAGAAGCTTTACAATAGTTTATTGGACCACATCCCTCAGGGAACCTCAGGAAGTTCAGTTAGACAAGCTATTAAGAAATGGTCCAATAGAGAACATTACAAATCCTAACTTAATCCTGGAAACAGACATAGTAAGCTATAACATAGGTAGCCATGTAAGAAAAGAGCTTTTAAAATTTAACAGAAGTCAGCTGCGAACTCATAAGGAATCCTCCTGTGGAACAGCATCTTAAGGGTGTATCAGAGGTAACTTAGACTGCAGATTGTGCAAGATAGAGACTAAAACAGCCCAACATATGCTATGCTCCTGTGAGGCTTTGGCTTTGAGAGGTCCAATGCTTTTGGTGAAATGTTTGAAGAACCAAAAGAATTAGTATCCATCCATACCCACTAGAAAATTGTGTTCCTTTTTAAGGCATGCAGGAGTTGTGGGTTGGTCTTGACAATACAGGAGCACAATAAGTCTTGGGATAAAGTGTGCCTGGAGAAATTATGGGAATTTGTAATAAAACAGAAGAAGGAAGAAGAACACAATTTTCTCTTCTCCCTCTTCTACGAATTATTCTTACAAATATATAATCTACCTACTTCTTGTTAATCCTTATACATTTATTATTCATTTTTACATATTTTCTTTCCAATACACTGGGTAAAGACTGTGATAATCAGATTTTTAGAACATACATTTGAAACGTCATTCTGTAGTGAGAAAAAAGTACTGGCTTTCTATTTTAGAAAAGTGTAAGTATTTTAAACATAAATCAATAATAAGGAATATATTCAGCGTAGTTAACAATATAAAACTTTGTTTGACATAATTGTGTTCTTTAATAATATCTCCGTGTTTTCTTTCAGTAGCTCTTATGCAAAAGGTCAATCAGAGGGAAGAGGTCTTTAGAGGCTATTCCCAGAAAATTCAAGATATAAATTTCTTTGAACATGAAAATAACTCAAGCATAACAAACGTTTATGGGAACTAGGGCCACTTGCCAGTATCACGATTTCAAGTCCAAAGTCGAAATCCACTGGGCACTAGCAAGCGTGTTCAGGGTGTCGTCAATCCGGGGTAAAGTATTTTCTGGTGACGGTATTCACCTTCCCGTAGTCCACGCCAGTGCCATTTTCCTGGCAGAAGAAAAAATGGAAACTTCTAAATAGATGTTGGACGTTGTCCATTTGTGAAGCTGTCAGGTGGCTGGCCGGCCCCTACAGCAAGTCTTTTAGCCGAGCCTCTCCTTTGACGGTGCTTGATATTTGGATCCGTCGCATGGCAATAAACTCACTGCTAGCTTGCACATCCCAGACTGGATGGCGTGATCAGGGTCCATTGGATTTAGAAGCCAAAAGAGTTCCTCCCAATAAGGCTACAATGTCCGGGCAACGCAATACAATAGTGCCTTGCAGTCCAAAACAAGGTTCCTTGATCGTTGGCCCTCAAGGTGCGACTTCACCACTACCTCGCTTCTTGTTGGCACAACAACATTGTCCTTCAGATCACCCCGCAGATTCCCGGATGTTCAGGGGAGTCCTGGAGCTTTACCTCGTTTCGGCCGAGAAGCGGGTATTGCAAATCTTATGCACAGGTACGATAAATGTCTCAATCTTTTAGGTGATTATGTGGCAAAGTTACTATAAGTGTACAAAACTATTAATAATAACATAGTTGTTTTCTATGAACTTGTCTTTTATTTATAGCCTATCGGAGGTTGAAAATAAAACGGCCCTTGTACAACGTTCAATAGAGAAACTAAATTTCCATTTATTATTTCCGTTAGTTAAGAGTTCTCCAAATCCTTACCATAGTTGTACAAATCGAAATCTTAAACTCCAAAATTAATGCAGTGCAAATAACACTCAGAATGCAATGAAGCATACTTTCAATTTATTTTTATTTTCGCCAACTTTAATGTTGAACTTCAGATGTTGAATATTTTGTTGTTTATTCTAATATACATTTCTAATAGGTGAGACTTTCATGTAAAACTTATTGCTGTGGGGTTGAAATTGATACAGTTTGAGGTCATAATCTGGATGGGAGGTGAAATGTGCCGGTTTAGCAGCATTACATTACTGAGAATGGGTTCTGGGTTACATTCTAGCTCAGGGTTGCATGTGTATTTTTATCTCAGGAACGGTATACAACACGGCTGACACACGCACACGCTCACGCACACGCACACGCACACGCACCCGCACACTCACACTCATTGCATTACTCAACGTTGTTATTTAATTAGTAAGCGCACCTAACATATTTGTCTGCAAAATCTGTGGAGTACGTATTAATAAATTATCATGTACATCAGCAACCTCGTTTATCTATTCACTTTAATAACTTAACTTGATGTTCTCAAGATAGTATATTAACAGACTTCCAACAAGGAGAGTAACGGCTGATTTTCCAACTACTTAAGACTTTAACCTAAACTTATTTCAAATTTCTTTCGTCGATTCTTGCTTATTATCGTTAATATAATGACATTTAGGAGTATGCATCAACATTTGAAAACAACATAAGGAAAAAACCTGATGTGTTCTATTCACATTACTTCCTCTAGCAAACAACAAACATTTCTAACAAAATATTACTCATTTATCTAATGAGTATCATTTATCATGCTAATTGAGATAAACGTTAGGTGAAGATGTCTTAGTACTTGCTTCTTTTCAAACGGATGGGAAATGAGGGAATGCACTATGCTATAATGATAGGTGCCTGTCGTTGTGAGAAAGAATTGAAATGATGTTCTCTTTGTTTGTCAGAAATAAACATAAGACAGGCGAAAGAAAGATGAGCTGCTGTTTGAGAAAACTAAAACAATACACACGGAATATCTTGAAAATGGTTAACTCTACAAAACAATTTATAGGACTTAAATTGTGTGTTTTAACAAGATATACATTTTTATTCAGTAAGTTTTTGTCTATCGCTTACGGTTTACAAGTTACACAAAAGTTATACAGAGGCTATTCTCAAAAGCTCAGGATATACATTTTGTTTGTAATAAAAATGTCTTAAACATATGGTATTTTAATCAAAATCCTTAGAGAACAAAACATTTCGAAAAATGTTCCATGTAATGGGTAGCTGTAGGGAAGCGGATTTTCATGAAAATGTTCATCTCGTACTGTTTGAGGATACTGAACGTAAATGCCAAGATTGGATTTCAACCAAATTTTCGTTTTTGAGCTATGCAGGCCACTGACTCACACACATGGACGGTTTACTAAAAATGACTTTTTTGGGGGGATTGAGAGGAACCTAAAGCATTCCCGGTGAAATCTCAGTATAGAATTTTTGAGTGGAATAAAGTACCTTCTCCATGTATCATATACATTGTACATACGCGCAAGATAAAGTAATAGGCAAACATAAGAGCGCGTAGTACAATGAAATTCAATCTGCTTTCATGTTTGCATGTTTTTTGTTTTGACGCTTTGATGCTTTGGTTTACTCTGCTAGTCTATAATAATAATAATAATAATAATAATAATAATAATAATAATAATAATAATAATAATAATAATAATAATAATAACAATATTAGTAACAATAATAATAATGATAATTATCATAATAATAGTAATAATTATTATAATACAGTGAAACATTAAGTGCTTATGTGTTTGCAATCTATCGCTTTTATAGTTTGTCTTATTCTGTTATCGTAATAAGCGTAATAATAATAATAATTATAGTAATAATAATTATAATAATAGTAATTATAATAATGATAATAGTAATAGTAGTAATGTAAAATAAGAATAGCACTTATAACAATAGCTATAGATAAATATTGATAGATGACTTTGTCCTTTCAAAAAAAATCTGATATGCAGAATTCACATGACTTCCTCTACATCTCAGTAACTAATTTTTGTTAATAAGCTTATTCTTCCATCTACTTCATGCTAATCGAGATAAACATTAGCATAAAAGGTTGTATTACTTAGTTCCTAATAGGTAGAGGGGAAATGAGGGCATGCACTAGGCTAAACTATCAGTCAAATGCTTTAAAAAGCGGCTGTTATGGTATAGAATTGCGATTCTTTGCGTGGCCAGGTATTGCCTAATTCCCGTATGAGAAAAGTTAAGAGTATTTTAAAATTTAAATCAACAGCAAGGAATATCTTAAAAACGGTCAACTCCAGGAAAAAAGTGCACGTAACATAAATTATTAACGAACTCTGCATTTTTTGTATAGTAAGTTTTTGTCTATCTCTTACGGTTTCCCAGCTATGCAAACTTCTGCAAAATTCATTCAGAATAAAGATGTCTTCAGAGGTTATTCCCAGAAAATTCAAGTATACTTTTTATTTGTCAATATCTTGATATATAAATCGTAATCGTTATAGCCACTTTTGAGAAAATCAAATTTTTGGAAAATAATTCCATGTAAATGGTAGTGGGGGTGGGGGAATTTTCTTGAAAATTTTTTTGTAGCATCCTCGAAACATACTGAATTTAAATATCAAGTTTCGTGTTTGAGCTAAGCTGTCCTTGGACCCACCCACCCACCCACACACAACCCACATACACACACACCGATATTGATCTTTTTCTAGATTTTTTTTTGATCCAGGGAAATCCACAACATATATTTCCGGAGAAATCTCGATATCGAATTTTTGGGTGCAATACAGTAACCTCTCTATAAACACTGTGTACATATGTGTGTGTATATGTATATATATATATATATATATATATATATGTATGTGTATATTTAGAGTTAACAGTTAACAGTTTTTGGGATATTCCGAGTTATTGCTTCCAGCTTTTAACTACTTAAGCTTTGCTCAAACTCCTAACCAGCAAATTGAAACAAATATCAATTACTTCACATAGAAACCAGCTTTTAAAAGATTTGGCTATAACTTTATCCAAGTTTATTTCTATATTTCCCTTCTACTACAAAGAGACAAGCAAAAATACCCATTTTTGTAACGTTTATCTTGATTAGCATGGTGTAGATAATGAATTATCTATCCTTTGTAGCAACATTTTCTGGAACAGCTAGAGGAATTCATGCGAATGGAACACATTCTTTTTTCCAAATTAATGGAGAAACACCGTATTTTATATGGTTCGTGTAATTTTCTCACTTCTTGTGCAATCACTTAATTAATGTTATCAATGTTTTCTTATTAATTGGCATTCTCATGCCTCTGTATTCTCTTATCCAATTGATATTAAAGATTTGAATGGTAAAATTACGATTTACATTTGCATTACCATTTCATATTTTAATCCTCAAACTGTTTGTTTCCCTTTTGGATAGAAGCACTGTGCTCTTTGTTCTCCGCAGATTTCTTTAATCCCCTATAGAGCGGTGCAGAAGCTTAATTTCAGATAAAAGCCCGTTGTTTGACAGCCTTTGCGTTTGTTGGCTAAAGAGTCACATACCACTGTTTGCTCCAGATTTAAAGGCACTGTAAAATTTCAAAGGCGTGTTTTCGGCTTTTGCGATTAGTGTATTTGGATAACGTATCCAGTTATGATTTTTCACCGTTTTGCTAAGATACAGAGCATTCGATTTTAGTATTTCATTCGTCATATTTGAGGTACTTTGATTCTAAAAAATATACCTTTATAATTTACATTGATAGCAGCACTAACACCTTTAAATATATGCATTAATTATACGTCTTTACTTGCAGTAATGTGCTACTACAAAGCTAAAACAGTTTTTACTTTCTCTACAGGTACTATGTACATAGTGTATAGAGAAGGTATTGCATTATAGACAAAAATTTGATACCGAGATTTTACCGGAAATGCATGTTTTGGTATTCCCTCAATCCAAAAAGTAAAGCATTTTTAGAAAAAATGTCATGTGTGTCTCTGTGTATGCCTGTGGGCTGCATACCTCAAAAACAAATACTCCGTTAAATATCAAACTTGATATTTAAATTCAGTATCCTCCAAGGATGTGACAGGAAGATTTTCAAGAAAAGACGCCCATTCCCAACTATCCTTTACGTGGAAACATTTTCGAAAATGTTAATATTGTAACGATTTTGATTAAAATATAATATTTAAAATATTCATGTGAGAAATAAAATGTAGATATCTCGAATTTTCTTGGAATAGTTGCAGACCTTTTTATTCTGGGTGAATTGGTTTGACTTTTGTATAACTAGTAAACCGTAAGAGGTAGACGAATGCTTATTAAACATAAAGTCAGATCTCCTTAAAACACACAATCTATGTTATATATAATTTTTTCGAGGAGTTGACCGTTTGCGACCTTGTTATTCGTTTCAGTTTCAAAGTACTTAAATATTTTCTAATAAGAGAACTTGCCAACTGCTGGCTAAGCAAAGAAACGGATTTCAATCCCATAGCAACCACATTTTAAAACATTTGACTGTCGGCCTAGTCTAGTGCTTTCCCTTATTTCTCTTCTTCGTACAAGGAAGCAAGTATACCACCAATTCTGCTAATTGTTATCTCTATTAGTTCGAAGTAGATAGCAGAATAGACATGAAACAATTACTTTGTTTGGTTCATTGTGAATTAGAGAAAACTCTTTAAGTCATAGCATCGCTACTTAAGATTACTGGCAATAATTGGTTACAGATGTGCAGATGGAACACATAAGATTTCTAAGGCCTATTTTTGGTAATAAGGTTCTATAAGGCAGTAATATATTTGCATTCACGTGCAAAATTATCCTTTTTTTTAATATTTAATATCAATTCATTACAAAAATACATAAACTAGGGGTAGCTGGACTTAAGGTGTTACTTTTGATAGAAGCGGGACTTCATTGACATCTGAAATTTCCTGAATACTTCGCGTTATTTTGACGGGCGTATAATAAAGTTATTTTAAAAATAGAGGTTAATTATTAGAAATGGTGAGTTTTAACAACAACGAATGTTATGTTACCAATTTTTCCTTCAGTAAGGTGGAGTCGTGCATACAAAAATTACCGTAATGAAGATCTTGAAAATGCCCTTAAAGAAGTGAGAACTTGGAAGTTATATTAGAAGCAGGCTACAGAAAAATACCACATAAATAGAACTACTCATAAGTTGATTTAATATTAAAAACCTTGTTTGTGACCTATCTCATTTCATAATTGATACAAATATTTCTAAAAGTTCAGAAATTTTACCAAACTGATATTATAAGTTCAGCATCTTCCAACGATGAGACACGATGGTGTTCAAAAAAATCTGCATACCGGACACTTATCCTTTACATGAAACATTTTTCGAAAATTTTTATTTTCTTAAAAACGACTAACAATTTGGATTAAAATACAGGAGAGTCGGAAAAAAAAACACATAGGGATTCAAGTTTTATGGCTTGATTTGTAGTGATACATAGCGGAAACATGTAGAATTACCTACTCTCAGACGGGAGTTATAACAGCTTAAGGTATAAACCACCCGTTTTGCAGTAATGATTTGCTTAAATTTTCACGGTAAAAGACTAAGAATTCGGCAACATTACGCTCCTAATTTTAAATACCTAAGGATATAGTTTAGGTGAGTACACCATCTGATAGCCCACTATTTACCTACTATTTTAACGTTTTGTATTGGCATCTAGGAGTTGTTTGAAAAATGCTAGAGTGAAATTAATTAAAAATGGCGTGGTTGGACAAAAATGGGAAGTGGTATTTTAGTTCACATCGGTTCTAGAGCCAGCAGGAAATATGACAAGCGGTCCTACAAATTATAACTTGAAGCAGAAGAAAAATAAAGGTGAAAAAACAAAACAAGAAAGATTTAACAATGAAGCAAAAAGTATTCAAGGTGACAGAAAAAAGCTAACAAAACCGAGGTGAAAAGGAAGCCAAAGAAAAATAAACCCTTGATATCAGACGATGAGGATGGAAGGGTAGGTTCATCAGGCTTGCAGCAATGCAGATGAATAAAACCAAAATTTTATTGTGCCTTAAATGATAAAAACTTTACTCATTGTATGATGTTCCATAAATTTTATATGTGATGTTCTGCAAAGTTTTGTTTAATAAATGATGTTATTGCAATGTATCAATGTGTTTTTCATTATTCTTTCCAGTTCTCGCTTTTGTTCAACTTGGTTGAACAAAACTGGAACATTGAACACTGTCAGAGGATGTGTGTTTATGCTCTTAATTACAATTGGCCACCACTGATTTATATGTTGTTTTTTTTTTTCTTCACAAGAGATGATTTTATCCTTTTAACATAAATGTTGCCTATTTTATTTCCATAATAAATAAGTATTTAAAAACAAATCCGTTAGGTTCACGGTTTTGTCCGACTCTCCCCAATCCTATATTATAGATAATTATATGAGATATATTCTTGAATCTTCATTCTTGATGACTTTTGAATAACTGGTAAGAGATAGACAAGCATTACTACACAAACAATTTTGATCTTATTAAAACATATAATTTGTGTCATATATATTTTTTTTGCGTAAATAACAATTTCCGAGATATTCCCTGTTACTAATATCCGTTTTAAAACACCAGAACTTTTCTCAATAAATAAATAAATGGCGTGTTATTTATGGACGCTCTTTAACTGCTGTTGTTCTCAGCGTTCCATTCTAAATTGGGCGTGAAAGACCGCTTAATTTTGCTTAGAGACACCTCTATCAGGCTTGAGGTTCTTTTACGTGCCGTAAATCTACGACACGGGACCAACGGCTTTACTTCGCTTCCGAAGGAAGCCATGCTAAGGATTTTTACACCCGAAAAAATCCATCGCCCTCCACCGCGTTTGAACCCGCGAAGTTAGCATGGTAACTATTATAACACTGAGGGTGACTGAACTTTTCTCATACAGGTTTCAGTGGTTTCATCTCTCTTTATCTCTTTTAATACTCCTGGCTACGAAAGAACTGAATTTCAATGACAATCATATAGTGATAGCCTTTATAAATTGTTTACTATCGCTTTAGCCTAGTGCATTCCCTTATTTGCCTTCCACTTATTAAAGGGATTAAGTAATAAGACCATTTCTGCTAAGGTTAAACACAATTGGCAGAATGTGTATAAAAGAATCATCTTTTTTAAGAATGGTTAACTTGCAGAAGAGGCAGAGAAAGTCATATGAGTGGGACGCATAAGGTTTTGGACATAAATAGTATTTTCTTATTTTTTGAAATTTTTGACAAAACAGCAGCTACGAATACTCTTAAACTGTCTCTCAGATTAAATGCGATTTAATAACCAAAAACTCGCTATATAATATTACTATGAAATTCGAGTACAATGGTTTATTCTTCTGTTCAATTCCCAATTTTATGAGGGAGCGCTGCAATATTCAGAGCAATAACGTTACTGGAATATTTCTGGAATGCACATCTGAGCTCTTTCCGTTTTGTATATCCGTATCAGGTTCAATGCCCATTATTTCCTCTAGAGTTTAATTAGTACACGAGTGAAGTACCATGTGCTTCGTGAACTTTGTTCTCGACACGAAGACTTAAACAAATTTGTGCTGGCATCTTATAAGACTACATGCCTCCCGACCGCTAATTAAGCCTCCCGCACACTTGCTAAGATCTTGATCTAAGCTAACCAGCTGCAATTCATTCTGCATGCATATTGCTGCCGCTTTGAGACTATTTCCATTCCCAAGTTAATTGAATCCCTCCTTTCGAAATTACCTGAGTCCTCCTTTTTGATAAAATTAATATTCTGCTGTGACAAGCACTTCAGGGGCGAAGACAACGTTTTACTAACACTTTCTTCCTCTGTTATTCCAAGGGTTTCATTTTAAGGGGACTGAGAGGTGTGAAATATCCATGGTGTAGCGGTCAGCAAGTTGACTTCTCACTCTGAGGTCTCAGCTTCAATTCCCAGCTGAGGTGGAGAAGTTTTCTTTAACCGGAATCATTCCCTCTTCCCCGTAGAGTCTGGAAATATGAATTTGCGTGTGTTTGAAGAAAAGAAAATTATTGAAAACTCAACGTTCAAAAACCTACAATCAACGAGTGTTTTTTACTTTCTCCATACGCACTATGTACATAGTGTATAGAGAAAGTATTGCACTCCACCAAAAAATTCGATACCGAGATTTCACCGGAAATATATGTTTTAGGGTCCCCAATATCCAAAAAAAACATTTTCACAAAAAAGGTCCGTGTGTGTGTCCGTGTGTCTGTGAACACGATAACTCAAAAACGAAAAGTCGGTAAAATACCAAACTTGGTATTTAAGTTTAGTATCTTCCAGGGATGCGACACGAAGATTTTGAGAAAAATACCCCCACCCCCAACTACCCTTTACATGGAACTTTTTTCGAAAATTTTGATTTTCTCAAAAATGGCTCTAACGATTTTGATTAAAATGTCGTATATTAAACATATTTACCTGACAAATAAAATTTATATCTTCTGGGAATAGCCTCTGAAGAATAGTTTATTCTAGATGAATTTTACTAAATTTTGAATAACTGCTAAACCGTAAGAGATGGACAAAAACTTACTACACAAAAATGTAGAGCACGTTAAAACACACAATTTATGTTATATACATTTTTTTCGTGGAGTTCGTTGTTTTTGTGACATTCCTTATTTTTGGTTTCTGCTATGAAAAACGTATACTTTTCTCATACAGGAACTTGTCAACTCCTATCCATATAGACAAAGGAACTTCATTGACATAGCAACCAGCTTTTGACTATCACTTTAACCTACAGTTGTCCCTTATTTCGCTTCTACTTACAAGGAAGCGAGTAATTAGACTATTTCTGCTATTTTTTTTCTGATTAGCAGAAAGTAAATAAAAGTATAAGCTTTTTAAGAATAATTTGTTGCAGGGATATGGAGAAAGTCATGTGCATGGTACACATCAGATTTTTTTAAGTCAAAGCCACCCGATAAGTGTTAAAGGGGGCACTATAAATGAAAAAATAAAACAACGAAAAATGGCAACATCTATATATTTGTTTCTCCAACGCGTATATAAAATGCGCATAGTAGGTAGAGAAAGTGTTGTATTACACCTAATAATTCTAAACCAAAATTTCATCGGAAATACATATTTTGAGGCCTTATAAATAAAAAAATCGAAATATATCAACTCCGACCGAAAAGGCAGTTAAATAACAAACTTGTATTTAAGTTCAGTATGTTCCAAGAATGTAAAAGACATTTCTTTTGGAAAATCCCTCCGTACCAAACTACGCTTTAAAAGGAGAATTTTCGATCTTCCCAAAAACGTCTCTAAAGATATTGATTAAAATAGCACATATTAAACTTATTAAATAAGTTAAATGTATTTTTTGATTTCTTTTTTATTAAAATACCATGTATTAAGTTAAAGTATTAAGTGACAAGTTAAATGCACATCTTGAATTTTCTGGAATAGTTTCTGATAATCTCTTTAATCGTAATCTATAAGAGAGATAGAAAGTGGGATCTAAATAAAACACAAATTATGTCAGTTATTTTATTTGTGGAGTTAAGCATTTCCGAATTTTTCCTGATTATTGATTTCAGTGTTAAAATATGTATAATTTCCTGAGATGGGCTATTTTGTTGCTCCTGGCCAGGCAAAAAGTAAAACCTACCTTTCAAAATTTGCCTTTGCTTTAACCTACTGTGACCCCCCCCCCCTATACCTTATACATATTTTCAAGAACATTTGTAATAAAGTAATTTATCCTAACGTTTATCTGGATTAGAGTGAAGCAGTTAGACGTAAACACTTTTTAAAGAATTGCTTCTTGTAGAATAGTTGGAGAAAGTCATGTGAATGTAATATCCGATTTTTTCTGTAGTTTTGATTTTCTATGGAAAGCAATTCAGCTATTGTGATTGAGAATATACAATTATGATTTCTTGGTCATTTAAAGTGTTTGGTTCCTAAAATATTCATATAAATGTAATTTATATCCGTTTAAATTTTGGTAAAATATTTTATAGTTTAGGATTAGGATTAACGCGGTTGTGGCCAAATCCCTGGAGCACACCACTGCACGTAGACATTTGTGGTGCTTTGCGAATTACATGGCCCCTGAGAGGGACAAGGGGAGAGACTCGAGAAAAAAAAAAATCGGCTGACGACGTCCGTAAAATGAGCGCAGTCCCTAACGATTCCAAACATAAGGCATCCGGCACGCCTGGTGAACTCCCAAAAGACCCTAATGTTGGTACCAGGGAGCGCCTCAGCTAAAGTATCCTGGAGGCAGGTCCTAATCGAAAAGCCTCCGGCTTTTGCAGAGCGCAAACCACCGCCAAGCCGCAACCTCCGAACATCGTTGCCTGTTTCTGCAAATCTCTAATAGATGACAAGAAGTGATGTGTACAGAAAATAATGCATAGGAAAACCGTGGTATAATATGAACCATCCCAGCATTGTCCTGGCGATGGGGGAGCCAGAGTGAGCGGTCGTTGGGAATCGAACCAGGGATATCTCGAATGCGGGCTCCCTTAAAACATAACGGTTCAACTAACAGTCAGAGATCAATGGAAATAGAATTGCAAATCAGGAGACAACATAAGATTCATCTAATGATATCACTCCCCTGTAATGTCCTGTTAGTCACATGCTTAAATAAATAAATAGCTAAAACATCCCTTAAAGGCAAAGGCCTCCTGCTGATGCTGAGAGTTGCTGCTGGAAGCTCATTAGGGTTGCAAATTCGACGAGCACTCTGTTTAATATATATTTTCTCTAGGTACTGTAGTTAGCAGGTATTGAAAGTAGTAATTTTATTTGAGGGAGAGAGGTATTCGTTTTCCCGGTATGTAGACTGACACCCCCTCCCCCTCTAGGACGTACAAGCGCATGCCTAGGGGCCTGAAGCCTGTCGGGGAGTCAACGGCACGTAACCACAGAATGAAGCTCCTGGAACGAGTGGTCGGCTTGTACTAGACACGAGCGAGAGTGATATTAATTGAAAACGAAATGGATGATAGGAAAGGGGGTGATGCAGTAATTGGTGGTAAGAGTAGCAGGGGAAACCAGAAGACTTGTGAAAAACCTGCCCAGATGCCGTTTCGTCCACCACAAATCCCACATGCGGACACTTGGAATTGAACCCGGGCCACCTTTTTTTTTTTTTTTATAAAACAGTAACGGAGTCTGATCAGGACTCCGGTACTGTATCCCTATTTAAATTTCCCCCGTAGGTTTCACTGATCCCCCGTAGGTTTTACAAATATATACACATTGCACAAACACATGCCCAAGGCGGGACTCGAACCCACGATCCCCCACGAGACGCTTTAGCGAGCGCGGCCATAGGGACCGGCACCTAAGAGGGAGGCGAGCGGTCTAACTACTCTGCCACGGCGCCGCTTGATAGCGGTATTTGTGGAGCTTTAATGCTGAATCTTCTATGTGACCTTTTAGATAGAATAACACATTCGATATGCACCGCAGATTTCTGAAAATTGTCTATAAAATACTCCCGGATCTCAGAAACTGATCCAACACATCCCTCACAAAGCGATCCAACACATCCCTCGTAAACCAATGGACATATCGATTCTGTTCGCGGTGCTCTTTCAATTGAAGGGCTGAGAACCATAGTGGGCCATCTCCATGTGAGGTCAAAATTGAGCTGTTGCCATCTGTCTGTATTGTTTATGGTTATACATCTTGTATTGCAGTAAGCCATGTCCAGCATTTCCCGTTTACAAACAGTACAGCATCAAAATATCGGTCTAAATGAAACTACAAATTCTCTTAGAGTCAGAGTGGTCCAAATCCATGCAGCAAATCACCCTACCGCATATGATGATCTTATGTCGATACTTCCATTTATTCCTCCAATCATGATTTTTACAAGAGTTTGCGTGTGCAAGTCAATAATGATGATCAGCAGGACATTGATTAGATGTATGGAAATGGCCCAGTTAGATACATTTTTTTTAGGCTGGACCAAATCCCAGCAAAAGAAAATAGTTCCCAATAAATAGCTGTAAAACCTAATTTTGCATAAAGCCACATTAATGTTCTACTAATATAAGATAGAAAATATATTTTATATTGCTGTGGCATTTAGTTATTATATGTAACTTGTCTCAATAAATTTTGATATTGAAAAAACATTGACCTTGTATTTCTCCATTTTTAATAAATGGTACTTGACCCACTATGATTCTCAGCCCTTCAATTGTTCTTCTGATAATTAATAAAATAGATTCTTGATTTAACTGATACGACTTTTTCTCAACAGTCAAATCGCAAAAGCTTTTGGCTCCTATCTTTTTCAATCCCCTACCCACTACAGTAATTAGCAGGGAAAGTAAGCATCACAATATTTAATTTCATAAAGCGCTTATTTACCACCTAGGCATGTGTAAGCGTTCTCTGACATACCTATGCTGAAGTGAAATTTGTAAGCTGTAATATTTCTGAAATACCCACAGCATTTATTTCTGGTGTTCTAGGCCCTCCTGTTGGTTTGCTTTTTGCCCCAGGCATTCTGGAACTGTTTTCTTCCTCGTCTGATGCTCTTATGGGTGAGTCTTTTTATCTTTATATTCCATAAGTGAAAAATTATATCGTTATAATATACTATAAATTTACAGATAATTTGTAAATATTATAAACATGTTTTAATGTCTGGATTTGGAAGTATTTATGTACGATATTATATGAGAGGTATTAAAATGATTCTAATTAATATTATATGCGCATCTGAAAGATCTAGGTAGAAGTGACGTTGTGGAATTCTCTGCTGCGTACTTACAAAGGAATTTATAATAAATTAAGAAAAATTATTCTAAAGCTTGGATAACACATCAATGCTTTAATAATTCTACGATCACATTTAAGGGGATACTCATAATATTAAATGTGACATTTATTCTATTAAACAAAACTTTTAGATATTGAAATTTTCAAATTCTTTGATCCTTATTTTTCCAAAATATATGCCAATTTTTTTCTTCAAATTTGATACAAATTGATACTCTTTCAAATTAAAATTTTAACTAGCTTATTCAGAATTAGCCTGTTGATATTACAGGTAACTAGTAATATATCTGTTAATTTTTGAAATCATTGATTTTATGGAAAATAAATCTTGTTATGCAATTTTGTTTTGGGGAAAACCAATTGAATTGTAATACTCAAGGAATTCTCCTTACCACATTTTACAGTTACCTAGGGAGTGGACGGCTTAGAGTAGTTTAAAAATGTTAATTTTATGCCAATCTAGTTTTTTTTTTTTTATCTAAATGTATGCTAAGACGAATTTTATTTATGCAATTATTCTTACCTTAATGAGTGAAATTTAAGTACTGTTACTGATTGGGATTACCCACACATGCGGGTAATGCCGGTCATTCTATTCAAATCGGTTATTTATGTAAAAAAATCACTAAAATGCCTATAAAAGAATACATTTTATTTTAGAACTTCAATATAGAAATTTTTCTCTCTTTACACATATATTACAAAATATTTTTTCCGATTTTCCGACCACTACATTCTCAATAAGTTAAACATATGTGGAAGAATAGAAACAACAATAATTCCGTTGCTTTTGATGACTTCGAAATCTTCCACAGTAATATGGCTACTATGTTTATCCGAAAATAGAAAAACTGGATTCCCTTTATCACGCTTTACATATGACGGTCAGTTATTTTAATAATGCGTCAGTACCAAGCATATTGTTTAAACCAAATTTTTACATGTGCTATATTTTTAAGAGAATCATGAACTTGTCGGAAAACTTAAATTTAATTAACACGCTACATTTGCTCTGCGTTGTTCTTCAAGCAAAAATTGCATCAAAATGCGTTAAACATATTTTTTCTCATTATTGTTCACAACGCTACTAAGAAAGTGGTGACTATGGCTAGATGTGTCTTAAGAATGCATTAATAGAGGCCAATACTGACCAACAGACCACTGTTGCGATGGTCATCAAGATAACTAGGTGACCGGCATTACCCACTGACCGGGGCTACCCGTGCTTTACCTATACTTCACTATAAACAAACATATGTGAATAGTCCTTTTTGAACATCTTCTGTATCATGTTAACCACACTTATTTGGTAGGTAATAAATTTGAGAACTTGTTCCCAAAGGATTTTATTGTTTTGAATCTCTGACTCAATTTAAACTTTTAACTTTGGCGGTGCAACTACTCCTTGCCACTTTTTAGATCAGACATCAGCTGTATGTTTGTCTCTGTACGTTTGAAGTGCTAAACGTTTATTTATTCCAGTAAAATTGGGAGTTATTTTGAATACTAAAGGGTTTATTATAATCAAAATCAAAAGCACTGTTTACATTGCAGTATTAGATAAAAAGAATAGTAATATGTTTTGAAAATGTGTAAAACAGCTAATAACAACTATAATCGAAAAAAGCACTGCTGCTGACTTCGTAGTAAACAAGTTTATATTTTTAGCATATAATAATCCAATTCAAAACGTTACTCTAAGAATATATAATAAAATATATAACTATTTCAGTATAAGGCTTTGGATTATGTAAAGAGTAACTTTTTTCAGCAGGAATGAGACAAAAGCAAACGCTAGCTTTTGCTAAATATTCAATTTGCAACGAACAGTAAATTTCTGCAACAAATCACGTTTTTTGCCGTTTTAATGCGAGTGTGTCCCCATAACATTTGTTTTAATGGTGTCGGCTCCGATGATAACGTATTAACATAGAAATAAGCATTAAAACTCATCAGAATACAAGTCTAAATCAGTACCCTTCGAGGCCATCATCTTTGACGTTTCGGGAGCGTGCATCTCTCCCATCATCTTCCTGATGTCTCTTCATCCCTACACCTGACTTGAAGCTTGAAAACGTCTAGAATATGTTCGTCGCCAGGAAAGCTTCAGATCCTATTTCATCAGCTTTGTTGCTAAGTGATAATTCTTTGGACCACTAGCAACGTTTGATGAGTGGCTCACAATGGAGAATTTCTGCATTACCAGACTATCAGACATTTCGCAATCTATTAGTTTTTCAGCAATGAGGCGTATTTGTGTTTCTACATGATTTAATTATTAATTCTATGCAGGCAAGATATTGATTTAAATGTAGCGCAGAAACTTTTTTTGGGGTAGGCAGGAAGACAAAATAACCCATGGCTTTAGAAAAAAAAAACTATTAATTGCGAGTTTATATAATTGAAGATAACCAAAGGCAGCTAATTCTGTTGTTATTTTTCTTTGTTGCTTATGGAACCACGCTGTTTCGAAATCGACCAAAGGTATTCAAAATCAAGTAGGAAAAAACTGTCATTCCATAAAGAAAGTGTTGTATTACTTTCTCTATCAATGTACAATGTACTTGGTAAATAGACACAGTATTGTATTCTACCTAACAATTGAGTTTCGAGATTTCACCGGAAATATATGGTTTGAAATGCTCATTGTAAACAATGGCTTAAATCCAAGAAAAAGAATTTTTAGAAAAAGACCCGTGTGACATCATAGCTAAAAAACAAAAAGTAGGTTAAATATCTAAATGGATATTTTAAGTTCAGCATTTTCCAAGGATGTAAGACAAAGGTTTTAAAGAAAATCCCATACCCCAAACTACACTTTACACGGAATATTTTTCGAAAATTATGATTTTCCCAAAATTGCTCTAACAATTTTGATAAACATACCACATGTTTAACATATTTTCATGAAAAATAAAAAATATACATTCTGCATTCAGGGGACCTCAAAAGTATATTTCCAGTGAAATCTCGCAATTGAATTCTAAGTAGAATGGAATAGTTTCTCAATCCATTATATACGTGGTAGAGAAGTGAAAATGCAAACCAATAATAACGGATATCTCGGAAATGGCTAGTGAGCAAAAAACAAACAAATAAAAAGGTAACTATCACGTAAATACTTAACTTGTGTTGTAATCAAAATCGATTGGCATCTTCAATGTAAAGAAGATGGTTTGGTGTAATTTCCTGATAATCTTCATTCGTATCTTTGGAAGATGTTCAACCTAAGTACCAAATTTGCTATTTATTGGACACATCGCTTTTGGGTTATACTGTTCAGGGGCACACGCACACTTACATACACAGGGACCTTAAAAGGTATATGGGTAAAGTAGCTATTGTATTCCAGCTTGATACCGAGATTTCACTGGAGATATACCTTTTTTATAAAACAAACACCCGCGCGCATGTTTTTGTGAACAACATAACTCAAAAACGAAAAATTCATTGAAAATCAAACTTGATATTCAAATTCAGAACTTCCAAGAGGAGACATGAAGATTCATAAGAAAATACTCCACACTAAAATATCCTTTACATGATAATTATTCGATACTATTAATTTTCACAAAAATGCTTCTAATGGCATTGATTAAAATATGTTTACGACATTCTCGTGCAGAATGAAATGTATATTTTGAATTACCTCGAAAAGCTTAAGAGACCCTCTTCATTGTGTAGACTTTTACGTAGCTGGTAAACCATTACAGATAGACAAAATCTTACTAAACAAAAATGAGATCACGTTAAGAATAGAACTTATTTGACATACTTTTTTTGGAGCTAATCATTTTCGATACATTGCTAATTATGTGTTTAAAATGTCTAATTGACTTTTCTAAAATAGGAAGACGTTATTGATACTTTTTCATTGGGGTTCTAATAGAGAACGGAATTTCAAAAACATAGTGATTAAAAACGTTAAAGACTGTGACTATTACTTTAACGTATTGTATTTTCTTATTCCGCTTATACAAAGAAATAATAATGTGATTAAACAATTTATGTTAATGCTTATCTTGAGGATAAAAATATGCTTCAATCAGAATATTTTTTTCTCGATTGAGTACATCAGATTTTTAATACACGTTTATGGAATGAAATTCTTAGGTTAAAATAACCTGTGCTGCATCTTTGCTGTTTTCATACACATTTTAAATTTTAAAAAGTCCATATTTGTCATGGATATCATAATAAGAAATTTACAAGCTAATACTCCAGTATTATACCTTTACAATAAAAATAATAGGGTATCTAATCCTAGTTTATATTTTTAATTTCATAACAATCATACCATTAATACCTATATAATACCTCAAAATAATATAAATTTCACCTTAATTATTCCAATTATTATGTCAAAAATAATATTAATCACTTAAGAACCAATAATGTCATTTGCAATTCAAGTGAATATTTTGAGATATATTAGCATGAAGAATACTGATACATTGTTTTTCTAAATACTTCACAATATTCAGTGCCACAGCATTTTGTTGAGTGAAGGTGCCAAAGGTAATAATTAATGCGGTACGTCCGCTTATTGCAGGATAGTAAATAGAGGTAACAGCAAATAGAATAAAATTGCACCTCAGAATTTAATACTTGTATAATAAAATGTAGAACTGCGGAATATTAACCCCAGCTATGCTCATAGTTTTCTTCTATATTAGAATATTAGCTCTTACTTCCTTGTGTGTAGAATAAAGCTCCCAGTTTCATTGCTTTTCACTTCCTCTATCTTTAGCTACGATGAGGAAGTAATACGTTCTTTTTCCAGAGTTAGAAATAAGTATTCCAGTGTGTGATCTAACTAAGAAGCTAATAATATGCCAAACAATTTAAGTAATTTGGTTAGTAAGGTCTTTAAAGGATACTACAATGTCACGCAATAATTTCGGCAATCAGAACACCCTTCCAAAATTACGGAAATCCGTGAATGAGGCCCATGTTTCTTAAAGTAGTTAAGTAGGTAGCTGAAGAACTCATCACTGAATGCCAATACTATAGTGTGTCCACGCGTGGCCATAGGAAAGCTCCGAGCGATCGCCATTGCATCTGGCCAAGCACGCCACCGGGTAACAGAAAATCCCTAAAGCCCGCGAACACACAATACAAATATACCAGAGTGGTACAATAAAATGTGGTACAATTGATCAAAACTTCTATTTTTAATTTTCGTACAAAATACACCACACTTTAAAGTACATATTTGCAATGTTTTATTCTCCTATGGCGGAAGTAAATGTTTTGGAGGCCACTTTGAAGTGTTGGGCTGCTTATGTTAAACTTAAAAGCCATTTTTCTCAGGTTTAAATTGATTGTTATTTTTTCATATTTAAAATATATCTCCCACAAAAATACTTCTATAAAACTATGAAAATGTTTCTCAAAGCACTGCAGAATGTGTGTAATAAAATTGTTTTGAATGTTGATATTGGTCATAGATTACTTGAAAAAAAAATAAGTAGTATTAATATGTGCTTTTTTGCAGTTTTTTCAATTGGTGATGTAAAATAATTAGAAGACAAAATTCTATCCACTTAAGGAAAATTTCAAACAGAAAAATTGTTGCAAACATACTAAGAAATACAATTTAAAAACAAATCTTATGTGTCCCATTCACATGATTTTCTCTACATCTCTGAAATAAATTGTTAAAAAGGTTATTAATCTCTCCATAGTACTATGTACATAGTGTATAGACAAAGTATTCTATTATATACAAATATTTAATAACGAGATTTCATCAGAAATACATATTTTGGAACGCCCTGAATCTAAAAAAAGTAAATATCCGTGTGTACGTCTGTGGTGTGTGTGTGTGTGTGCGCGTGTGTGCGTGCGTGCGTGCGCGCGCGCCTTTGCCTTTGGGCTGCATAGCTCAAAAACGAAAAGTCCATTAAATCCAAACGTGTTATTTAAGTTCACTATCTTCCAAGAATGAAACACGAAGATTATCAAGGAAAACGCCAACCACCCTTTTCACCGAAAGTTTTGCAAATTTCCATTTTCTAAAAATGGCTCTAGGGATCATATTAAAATGTCTTATATTTAAGAGCTTTACATGATAATAAAATGTCCATCTAGAATTCTCTCGGAATAGAATATTTAGACCTCTTTATTCTGTATAATTTTTTCTAAATTTTTCACAACTGGTAAACCATAAGAGATAGACAAAAACTTACTACGCCAAAATGTAGACCAGGATAAAGCACACAATTTATGTCATATAGGTACAGTTTTTTTTGTACAATTGACCGTTTTTATATATTCATTGTTATTGGTTTCAGTTTTAAAATACTTCAAACCTTTCTCATATGGGAAACTGTCAACCCATGGCCATGTAAACAAACGGATTTTAATCTCACAGCAACCAAATTTTAAAATATTTTACTATCGTTTTATCCTAGTGTATCCCCTTAGTTCCCTTCTGCTTAGAATGAAGGAAGTAATAAAACCGTTATTACGTTTAGCATGAAGTAGAAGAATAATCTTACTAACAATAATTTATTATAGAGATGTAGAGAAACTTATGTGAATGAAACGTATCAGTTTTTTTCTCTGGCCCGTATGTAGGTACAATGTACATAGTGGATAGAGAAGGTATTGTATTCCACCCAAAAATTCGATACCGGGATTTCACCGCAAATACATGTTTGAGGTCCCCTGAGTGCATGTAAAACATTTAAAGAAAAAGATCCGTGTGTGTGTGTGTATGTGTGTATGTTTATAAGTGTGTCTTAGACAGCACAGCTCAAATACTGAAAGACCGTTAAATACCAAACTTGGTATTTAAGTTTGGTAACTTCCAAGAATGTGACATGAAGATTTTCAACAAACTCTCCCCATGCCAAACTACTTTTTATATGACAAATTTTGAACCTGTTTTTGTTTTCAAAAACAGCTCTTTCGAAGTTTATCAAATACCGTATGTTAAAGCTATTTGCATCGCAAATAAAATGTATATTTTGAAATTTTTGTGAATAACTTCTGAAGTCTTGGTCATTCTGGATGGATTTTTTTTTAATTTCGCAAAACTGGTAAACCGTAAGAGATACACAAAGACCTATTACACAAAAATGTAGATAAGAACCGTTAAAACACACAATTTATATCATACATATTTTGGTTCTAAAATTGGCCATTTCCGAGATATTCATTGTTATTGGTTTCAATTTTTTCAATTTTAAATTATGCATCTTCTCAAACGGGGTCACCTTTCGTTTCATCTCTGTTTGTTTTTCTAGAAATTCAAAGCGAAACGAAGATCAATTTTTCAGATATCGATCGGCTTAAGCCTGGTGTATTCTCTTATTTCATTCTGCTTATAACGAACTAAATAGGAAGACCAACTAGTTAATGTTTATCTCGTTTATCTTGGTGTAAATATAAGAATAATTTTTGAACAAATATTTTTTTTGCATAAAATGTGGATGTTATACATCAGATTTTCTTCTTTTTTTTGTAGGGTACTTTTTTTTCTGGCTCTTGTTGTATACCAGTTATGCAAAATTCCACAAAATGTATCCAGAATGAACAGGTACTTAGAAGCCATTCCCAGAAAATGCAAGCTATGCATTCGTTTCGTGAAGTGAAATCGTTAAAGCCATGTTAGGGAAAATCAAATGTTCATAAATTTTTCCACGTAAGGGATAGTTTAGGGTCGGGGAATTTCTTGAAAATATTCGTGTCACATCTTTGAAAAATAACAAACTAAGTGTTTTAGTTTTTGAGCTGCGATACACACAAGTTCTAAAGTTGCTTTTTTTGGATACAGGAGACCTCAAAACATATATTTCCGTTCAAATATCGACATAGAATTTTGGGTACAACCATCTCTGTACACTATGTACGTAGTACGATTAGAAAAAGTAAAAATAAACAACACATTTTCTTGCTGCGAAGTTCTCTGGTGAAATAAAGTAAAATACAAATAAGGTAATTAAAATTTAGCAAAAACACTTGATTTCAGTTACAATATCCAACTTACTTTAGTCACTTCAAAAATTAAAAAATAAAATGTGTTCATTTCACAAAACTTTCTACGGCTATTTCGCAAACAAACTGTTCTTATAAAAGAACAATATTCTATTTACTTTATGATAATCCAGATAAATATTAATAACAATGGATTGCAAGACATAAGCTTATTCACATATTTTGTAACTATCAATTATTAATATTATTTATTGTAGATAAGAAATGTTATCTCATGTTCTAATGATTAGGGACTTAAGAATATAATAAGTAAAATATGTACTTATAATGAACTCACCTTTATTACTATGTAATTCTAATGCTGCAAATTACTGCAGTTCCTTTTAAAAGACGGGAAATAAAAGAATACACTAGACTTAACGAATAGTCAAATATTTTAAAATTTATGCAATTGACGTTCAAATTCAGTTTCCTTTAAATGGACTGGAGAAAAACTAAAGAAAACCGGATGACAGTTTTCTGTTTAAGAAAATATGAGTTATGCCGTTAAGACACGCGGACATACGGACAACTCACACGTCGACATAAGAAGCTTTTTCTTAAACTGCATGTTTACTTTCTCTAGTACTTCTCTAGCAATGTACATAACAATGTACATAATAACTAGAGAAGGTATTGTCTTCCACCCTCAAAATTCTATGTCGATACTTTAACGGAAATATACATTTTGAGGTCCCCCGAATCCGAAAAGCATTTTTAGAAAAATATCCCGGCGCACGCGCGCATGCGTGTGTGTGTGTTTGTGAACGGTAAAGCTCAAAAGCGAAAAGACCGTGAAAAACGAACTTGGTATATATATTTCGTAGCTTCCAAGGATGCGACAGAAAAATTTTCAAAAAATCTCCCCACCGCAAACTACCCTTTAGGAGGGCAATTTTTTTAAAATTTAGTTTTTCTCAAAAATGCTTTATCAATTTTATTAAAATATGGTATATTAAGCATATTTACATAAAATGTATATTTTGATTTTCTGAGAATAGTCTCTGAAGACTATTGCGCAAAGTTTTTCTTAACGATTAAAACGTAAGAGATAGACAAAAAACGTAATACTCAAAAAATATAGATCTCGTCAAAACAAACAGTAATTTTTGTCATATACGTTTTTCTTAAATAGCTAGTTGCTTCTTAGATATTCCTTGTTATTGGATTCACTTTAAACTATCTAGTGCTTCTCAAACGGATCATGCTAAATGAACCGAACCTCAATTGTTTCATATAGCGACAGATTTTAAAACATTTGACTATCAATTTAGCCTAATGTATTCCATTATTTCTCTTCTATTTACAATGAAGCAAATAGTAACACCAATTCGATTAGTATGGTATATATAAAAGAATAATCTTTTATAAGAATTGTGTGTATATGGAACGGCTAGAGAAAGTTATGTGACTGGAACTCATCAGATTTATTTATTATTATTTATTGAGGAGATAGTAAAGTGTGTATTTTCAATGAAAGTTCTGTATTGAATTTTTGTATGGACTGCAATACTTTCTTTATATATGAACTATGTACGAATTAGAGAAAGTAAAACATACGCTTCAGGATTTAATAACTCGGCGCTAAGATGTGGAAAGGCAGAATATTAATCCCAGTTATGCTCATAACTTCCTTCTACACTAGGTATATTAGCTCTTATTCCGTTGTGTGGAATTCAGCGCCACGTTCCATTGCTTCACTGCATACCTCCAGTTTCTCTGTCTTTTACGCTGATGTGCTGAAGAGATTATGTGTTCCATTTCCAGATTTAATTGGAAGTGCGCATTTTGAGATAAATATGCGAGTGTGTGCGTTTGAGAGAGAGAGAGAGAGAGAGAGAGAGAGAGAGAGAAATTAAGAAAGTAATAAAGAAACAACGATACTTATCCAACAAAGAAACAAATAATATGCTAAATAGTATAAAGAATTTGGTTACTGATATCTTTCATGGATATATATCACAATAGAATTTAGAATAAAGCGGCAATTTTGCTTCCTAATAGTACTAAGAAAATTCTTTACAGACAAAAGCTTAAGAATATAGCAGAAAGGCACTCCAATTTTCGATGTAAACTTCTTGGTGCAATTACCAATGCTTGATGATACAATTGATTGAATGAACGAATAAACGTAACCTATGCATCAGTTACATCACGGATTTTACAATAAGCAATATAGTTCTTCGAACTTTTAAAATGTATATTGTTCTTCATGATTAATTTTATTGTTTATATAGTTGTCCAAACAAAGACCCAACGAACCTTTTGCTAAACGCAACATTTTCTCAGGATAAATTGCTTGAAACAGAATTTCTTCTCAGAAAAATAATTACTTTTCAGTCATTTTCTATTCTTAGTTGATTGCATATATGAGGTATGTTAGTTTGGAGGAGCTGGACGTGTCAAAATGTAGTAGGATTCCATTCAAGCGCATTCCCTGAGCAAGCGATGGTTGTAAATGGTTATGGATGCAAGAGACGCGTAAGCTGCTTCTTATAGAGATGACATTCCCTTATGTATACTCAGCAATTAAAGTAATTACCTTGAGTTCTGTGTTTTATCAGATGTTTTCTCATTAATGCTAATATTTGAGGATAGTTTAAACAAAGGAAAGTATTTATAACTCACAAAACGTAATAATTAATACTAACAAAAATCAGAACATACTATCGCAACCCCCTGTGAAGTATTATTTAAACTATCAATATTAACAAACACATAAAGGATCACGACAGGACGATTCAGCCTTGGCAGCGAAGAATTGGTATTTGGATCACAGAGAGGCTCTAGTTTGATACAAAAAAGAAACAAGGACTTATAACAAACAAGTTACATTTATTTTATTATTACACTGTTTCAAGCATGGGCCCAAGGAATTGGAGAATGTTAGCTGCCATCTTGCGCCCCCACGGCTGGTCACAACTATTCACTGATTTAAGGTTGCATCCCAAAAGAATCTACACACAGCGAATAACGGAATTCATAAAGGCTACTACCAACTCATAAATAATAATAAACAAAATGCAAGAGGCTGCCAACATACAAAAATATAGTTAAGAGCATATAAGCATTATTATATAACAATTTATCATGATATTTTATTAGATTTTCTATTAATACTTATATTTTTCTTTAGATTTACTTTTAATATAAAAATAATACAATTAATAATATTAAAATATAAATAAAATAATTTATTATAACATTCATAAAAATAATAAATAACCAGCCAAAATTATTAAAACACAAATTCAAAATCTTAATATTATAAATGTTACTAAATGTTACTAAATCATGAATCGAAAGATAGCTGCTTTAATTACAAAGTGGTGCAAAGTAGAGAGGTGTAAACAACAATGTAAACAAATTAACTATTTCAAATTGATATAAATTCATCTGAATAATAATGAAAACAATTTCAATTCAAATGTACATTCAGCTGTACGGTAATAGGCTGATGCTGTTAGTTTGTTTTACGAGTAGTCTGTTTCTTTATTTAATGTTGGAAATGAAAACGGCATATTATTTATAGACGCTCTTTAACTACTCTGGTTCTTAGCGTCCCATTGTAAATTGGGCGTGAAAGACCACTTAATTTTGCTCAGAGGCCTCTCTATCAGACTTGAGGTTCTTTTACGTGCCGTAAATCTACGATACGGGACCAACGGCTTTACTTCCCTTCCAAAGGAATCCATGCTAAGGATTTTTATACTCGAAAAAATCCATCGTCCTCCGCCGGGTTTGAATCCGCGACCTTGGGTATATGAAGTTAGCATGGTAACCACTACACCACGGAGGACGACTTATTATTATTACTATTATTATTATTATTATTATTATTATTATTTAATGTTGACGGAACCTTTTCACCATTGGTGTTCCATACCAGTCCTGACTTTGCCAATATCCTATTGGTTCATTTTCAAGTCCGACATACAATCAATGACCGCTAAACAGGAGGAGCCAGGAGCCAGGAGCAGGAACTAATCGCCCGAGTGTACTCGGGCGGGGGCAAATCACCAACAAAGAAGGTGGCCAAGGTGAGTAGCGATGGTGGGGGGGGGGGAGGATTAAGGAAACAATCCAAGTAGAACGACACCACCTCCTGGCAGAATGGAACATTAGCCTCTAGTTCCATTATCGTCTACGTGTTTTCCTTCTTATGTTTGTCTTAAGCATTCGTTTACAGCACTTTATTTTATGATGAAATAGCATGATTTTAAATGATTACTATGTGTAATGAGGAGTTTTAAGTTAATGTACATATAATAAAACAGATAAATTTGTTTACCTCTCATTCCTTTCCATCGAAAAATACCCAAAGGTTAACATTTTCATTATTAAAAAGGATTGGCAATTTGGTTGCTGATCATTTCCTCAACAACCGATGATAATATAATACATTAAGATAAGACGCATTCTAAATTATGTTTCAATACATCTAAAGCTGGCTGAATTTCTGGTTTGCTCTTTATGAGGTAATATTTTTACGTGAACAGTTTTTAAAAGTAACTACTGTAAACATTCCTATTATTTTTGGAACATGATTTTTAAGATAAATGAATTCCAGAACTTTGTAAAACTCTATGTTCTTGAGAAGAATTATTAAACAGCTGACATAATCGACGATCGCATCGTAATTAAAATACTCTAAGCGCAAATCTGCATCTGGAACTTCTTGAAGATTTCCTGACAGTGGTGTGCACCCTTAGGCCTATATTACGCTATCACATTGCTGTGTCACATAAATGTGATCAAATAGATATGATAAAACCTTTTACAGCGTAATATAACATCTAGCTGTGACATACTTCTGTGATAAAAGTTATACCACCATCACACCTTGGATCATATCAGTGATTAGAAAATAAATTTGGCAAACAGGTATACTTGGTCAATAGCTGCAACCAAACTGCTCATTTCCTAGTATTAATCACCTGAAACGTTAATGAATTTAAAACATAAAGATTACAAAACACAAACAAAAGACTGTAAATATATTAAAACATAGAAGAAGATTATACTGCGAATATTGTGAGGAATACATTATATGCCTTGAGAAGCCAATATTTAGAAGAAGAAAATTAATGTCATTATTACAACCATTAAGTACTATTTGACTGCTGTGTTTATTACTAATACAAACAAATGCAGTATTAGCATTCTTTAAGAAAGTATCTTTTGAAGTTAAGTATTATTATATATTAAGTATTATGTGAAAATATTGTACATGAATTTAATAAAATGCCTATTATAATGAAATTATATATTTCATTTAGTGACACACATTCTAAACAGAAGAATGACAACCGTTATTACTGCTCATGGTGCCAAATGTGGGGTATCATTTCAAACGTGGATAAAAGATGTGACCAATTATTTGACAGCTTTAAATGTGTTCATATCATGTGGTCAAAGGGTTTATCACATTCTGTGATACAGAAATGTGATCCCATAGATATTATAAGACCTTTTACACTGTAATATAGCATATGTGGTCAAATATAGTAGCTGTGACGTAGTTCTATAATAAAAATTATAACCACCGTCACACGTTTGATCACATCTGTGATGAGGCAATTACACTTGGTCAGTGCCTAAAGTGCTCATTTCCTATCTTAATCATATAATATTTTGTATAATTTAAAACATAAATATTATAAATACGGAAACAAAGGATTGCAAATATATCGAAACATAGAATTGGTCATTAGTGAAGTATATGAAGCATATACTGCGAATGGTGTGAGTAATAAATTAAATAGGTTGAGAAGCCAATATTTAGAAGAAAATGATTGTTGTTATAACCATTTAATTACTATTTGACTGCTGTCTTTGTTATTAATACTCACAAATGCATTGCTAATGTTCCTTTTTTTTTAGGTTAGTTTTGGGTTAGGCTATATGAAATTTTTGCACATGAATTAAATAAGGCATAATGCAATGATGAATATCCAATACAATGCCACACATTCTAAACAGAAAGGTGAAAACTGTTATTATAGATCATGATGTCATCTTTTTCAAACTTGGATCAAAGATGCGATGAATTATTTGACATAGTGTAATATACCCAACAGTTTTCGTGACATAGAAATGTGGTAGTGTAACACAGGCCAGTCTTAGGTAATAGTAGATACTTGAACTGAAAGGGTGTTGATTGCGACGCGAGCAGCAGCCACATAAAGGAGATTCTGACGTGCCTGTATTAGGCCCTTAGGACCTGTTACAAGATAAATTAAGCTATTCTCTCTTCCTCGTAGCCTGTCTTTCTCTCGATCCGTCTGGTTTATATAGTAATGCTCTCTTAGGAACTCTCAAAGGTCGTATTTGTACTTGATCATTACACTGTCGCAGATATTGCTTCATTTCCTCTATCATATATTCTTCTCACAATCGTTCCCTTATAGCAACATTTTAAATACAACCTGCAATTTTTTGTCTATTTTATTTTACGTTGTTTTCACTTCTAGGTCACATCGCGACGGATCGATCTGTTCTTGTTACACCCAATATTGATCTTACAAATTTAATTAGCAACCTCCAGCTATGGTTTCTCACTTTTCTAATTAACTGTATTTCACATCCATATTTCAATGCCGGCTTAGCTACTATCCTATTGTTAAAATATATTTGTTTATTAACGACGCTATCAATTACCAGGATCATATCAGTGCCGCCAGTGTGTAGGAATTTCGTTCCACAGAGTTCTTTTACATGCCAGTGTCTCTGCTGATATAGGGCTATCGCTTTCAAGCACACATAAAACCACCAGTCTGGGCCGAATTTATACCCTGTTTTCAATGTAAAGGGTAGTTTGGTGAGAGGGGATCTTCCTGAAAATCTTCGTATCACATCCTTGGATACTACACTTAAATACCAAGTTTGGTATTTAACGGTCTTTTTGTTTTTGTATTATGCTGCCTACAGACACACACACACATATTTTTTTTAAATTATTTTTTTCGGATTCAGAAGACCTCAGAACTTATATTTCGGAAACTCTCAATAAAAATTTTAGCTGGAATACATTACTTTCACTATCTTCTATATACATTTTATATACGTACTAGAAAAAGCAACTATCTCTTCTGTTACCTGTGAATAAAATATTAAGGACTGATTTGTATAGAGAATAGCACTATACATTATAGAAATTGTTATTGTCTGGAAAAATAATGAAACACTTGACATGGTACAAGGAGACGGAGACTATTATCCGATGAATAAATGAATAATGAGATTTTCCTGCAAAGAGAGGCTGAAGGAAGAATTACTGGAGTTGGCCAGATGTAAAATAAATTATCTGGGTTATTGAGTGAAACCAAACGAGAGATGTCACGAGAAGAAATGTTAATTGAGAAAACGAATCTGTGTGGAAGGAAACATCAGTTAAGTTTATTAAAGGGATTAATTCATATACAAAGACACAAAAATTTGATCTGTTCCATTGACATGACTTTCTCTACTTGATCTTCAAACAAACTTCTTAGAAAAGATTATTCCTTTTTCTGCCCCATCTAATCGAGGTAAACACTAGTTGACTGGTATTATTAGTTAGTTTTTACTTTCTCTATACGTGTTGTGTACATAGTGTATAGAGAAGGTATTGCACTCATCCCAAAAATTCCATACCGAGATTTCACCGGAAATATATGCTTTACGGTAACCTGTATCAAAAAAAAAAAAAAAAAAAAGCATTTTCAGAAAAAACTCCCTGTGTGTGTCCGTGTGTCTGTGAACATGATAACTCAAAAACGAAAAGTAGGTAAAATGCCAAACGTGGTACTTAAGTTTAGTATCTTCCAGGGATGTGACACGAAGATTTTGAAAAAATCCCCCCACCCCCAACTACCCTTTACATAGAACTTTTTTCGAAAATTTTGATTTTCTCAAAAATGACTCTAACGGGTTTGATTAAAATATCGTATATTAAAGATATTTACTTGACAAATAAAATGTATATCTTCAATTTTCTAGAAATAGCCTCTGAAGCGTACTTTATTCTGGATGAAATTTACGGATTTTGCACAACTGCTAAACCGTAAGAGATAGATAAAAACTTACTACATAAAAAATGTATAGCACGTTAAAACACACAATTTATGTTATATACATTTTTGTCATGGAGTTGATCGTTTTTTGGTCCATACAAACAAAAGAACTTCAGTTACATAACAACCAGCTTTTGACTATCACTTTAACCTATGGTACTCCCTTATTTCACTTCTACTTTCAAGGAAGCAAGTCATATGTCTATTTATGCTAATTTTTTTACTGCTTAGCATAAAGTAAATATAAGCGTAAATTTTCTAACAATCTTAATTTTTTCTCAATTAGCATAAAGTAAATAGAATAATAAACTTTTTAACAATAAGGAATTCTTATATTGATGCAATATTTCCCCTATCTTTTGTAAGCAGTAGATCCAGTAAAGATAAAAACAAAGTTATGCGTGACCTTGTGCATTAGTGAGTGAGTTTTCTTCACTTGAAAATTGATATGTGGTATTCATTAAAAATAGAATTTTAAACATGGCTTTAGTAGGTTTTTGGGCGATAGAAGATGGGTATGTTTAACATCGTATCTTATCACGAATATCATTCTTTAATCTCCAAGATTAAATGACTGTTTCGCCAGACCGATGACGTTAGTTGCGCAGTCACCTTCGTGTACAATCTGCTGGAGTAACTTTCTTCTGGACGGCGCTTATTGTATAACGCATTATACATCATCGACTTTTACTTTCTCTACGTAGTTCATATTACATAGGTACAGAGGTATTGCATTCCACCAAAAATTCGATACCCAGATATCACTGAAAATACAAATTATGTGGTCCCTTGTATGCAGATTAAGGATGAACTCGATAACTCAAAGACGAAAAGTCAGTTAAATACCATAATTTATATTTAAGTTCAGCATTTTTCAAGGAAGCTTTCAAGAAAATCCACCCTCCCCAACTACAATTTATATGGAAAAAGGTTTGAAAATGTTTATTTTCTCACAAATGACTATAATGATTTTGATTAAAATACCGTATTTTAAAACTACTTATATGACAATTAAAAATAAATAAATTTTCTTGGAGTAGCCTCTGAAGTCCACATCAGTCCCTAATAATTTTGGATAACTGGTAAACCGTAAGAGGTGACATGAAATTACTAGACAAAAAACACGTAGAGCTCGTAAAAACACATTTTTGTAGAGAAAACCATTTCCGAATATTTCTTGTTATTGATTTTAAATTATAAATACTTATATTTTTTCATACGAAAATTTGTCACCCCCTGGCCATGCAAGGAGTAACCAACTTTTAAAAGATTTGACTATCACTTTGGCCTAGTGTATTCCCCCTTATTTTCCTTCTACTTGTAAAGAAACAAGTAATAACTCCATTGCTGCTAATTTTTATCTCGATTAACTGAATTAGATAGAAGAATAATCTTTTTAAGGATAATTTATTACATCAATGTACAGAAAGTAATGTGAATGGAACACATCCGACTTTTTAATTCATTGGAGGTTGAATTCTGTGGTTGTGTATCATTAGGTATATCACAGAGCCCAGACAGATGACCTTAGTTGCGTTGTCTCCTTTCTGCTACATCTACTTTATTTCTGTTTATTTCATCCTGTGTAAGTCGGTTTGCATGATGCCAAAGAATAACTTAACCGACATTTTCTAGGGCACTTTAAAAAAAACTCAAAGAAAATCCATCACATTAGTCAGTATACGAAACTAAAACACACGAACTCTAGAATGCGAGGCACAGATGATACCACCAGAGCTCTTTCTTGGTGTACTTACCGAATTTTCTTGTTTAATCGATATACCTTAAACTTCCATATAAATAATTAAACAATGGGACTTCTTAAGCAGCTTTTAAGAATGCTCTTCAGCATAATCTGAATATTTTATGCAACGCATTACCTACTTTCCATTTAAAATGAGACATTGCTCTGGGCTAATAGGCAGCGAGCCCATTTACCTGCCATAAAGGAAAGACAAATTAAAGCACTGAGCATATCGAATGAAGCTAATCGGCTTATTATTGCAATTGTATGTGTCTAATTAATGAAATTCACCACTTAAAGCATTATCACTTTATTTATATATAATTACTCTGGGTTCTGAAATTTCTTTTAAAACAAAGCCAATAGAGTCCACTGAAATATAATATCGAAATTCTTAGGCTTTCACGGCCGGTGTCAATACTGGCTGGAGTATAATCCGGGCTAGTGGGCCGTGGTCTACTGGGCTCCTCCTTCTTCTTCCCAGACGTTTCGTCTGCGACTACAGCAGACATTTTGACAGCCAGTATAAAATATAATATTTCAAATACAAAATATATTAACTTATTATTACTATTATTATTACCATCAACTTATGACAATAATTGGTATTTTTATTTAATCCTTAAAATTAAACTAAAGGTAAGTTTCCCTTCATTTTGCACCGATTTTAACTAAATTTGAAACTATGGATCAGCGTTCTTCCCGTTTACACTTTACCTTCTTTAGTAGTTACGGAATTCAATAAAACAGTCGATAAAACAGATGACACTGCAAATATACAGACATTTATACCTTACCAGTCTGAATCCCTCCAAAAATATTCGCAGAAATATTTGTGTGTGTGTGTTTGTGTATTTAAGAACATTTAAGAGCAGCATCTTCTAAACATAACAATGAAGGATTTCAGTTAATTGAATAATAGTCAATCCCCCCCCCCCCCAAAGGGTTCGAGCAATTTTGATAAAATTACTAAGATGGATAGGTAGAGTAGACTGAAAAATTACAAACCATAGCAGGGATTTGAACCAGGGATGTCCAGACATCTAGCCGGTTACTTTACCACTGAGCTACCATGGCAACATGCTGGCACTGTATTAAATTTTTCAACTGATTATTTTGAGATCACTTATTCCAGTGGCGACTTCAATATCGTAAGTACCTTAAGTCCCGGGCTTCATAGTTTAGCTAACTTTTATGGTCAATTAGGGTTAAATTGACACAAAATACAAACATATTTTCATGACAAATATGTATACACATATCTGCATATTTTAAATTTTATGGAAATAAGTTGCGAATACTTGTTAATTATTTTGTTAATAAGTAGAGAAAACTTTACTATAAAAGTAGTAATAGCACTTTTCCATATATCCTTTATTCTTGGTTTGAATTATGGAATACTTTGCGATTTCGTCAAATGATCAAACGGATATTTTTCCCGTGGTGCTGCAAAGAGAAAGAAATTTGAAAGTCATTACATAGCTATTAGTACCAGCTGAAATATTCAATGTCACAGCCTGTATTTGAACACACGTTGCTGTAACCATTGAGCTACTGTGAAAATATGCCGGTATGACATTCAATCCTCCAACTGATTCGTGTTTTTTTACCCGGTCAACTCATCGTATGTCTCCCTCCACTGAAGACCTCAATGGGTTTACATTCGTAAGTGCTTAAAAATCCGGTAATACTAACATAGTTATCGTCTGGTATGTATGTATGTATGTATGTATGTATGTATGTATGTATGTATGTATGTATGTATGTATGTATGTATGTATGTATGTATGTGTGTGTGTGTGAGTGTGTGAGTGTGTGAGTGTGTGCGTGCGCGTGCGCTCGTGCGCGTGTGTGTGCGTGTATTTCTCTGCAAGTGGGTATCACCCGGTGGCAGAGTTATATATGTATACAAGATATATAAACAATAAATCACAGCTGCCAGTTTATGGCTTTGTAGGCTAGATATAATAGTTATTTACACAAATATGAAAACATGAATTTTTTTCTCAATTCAGATCAATTAATTTCATAATTAGAATCACCAACCAATTTAACATTTGTATTTACAACAATATAAAATCACAAGCATTTCATTTAAGGAATATTTACAAAAATTATCCAACATTAAAATCACGATTTTTCCTAAATTTCTTCAGAGACCGGGGACAACCCCGAAAGGCTGCTCCAGGCAATTCATTCCAATCTTTTATGGTTCTATTTACAAAGGAGAACTTTTCCACGTCAGTTCTGTATCTTCTACCCTTAATTTTGAACGGATGATCGTTTCGTGCATAGTAAGTTGGGTTTTCCAGTTTGTCAGTAACGTCCTCCCATGCGAAGCCAGCATAAGCTTTAAATAAAGCGCACAACCTTTGTTTCTCAAGCCTGACTTTCAACGGCTCCCATTTTATCTCCTCAGCGTTTGTAGCCCCAAAATATTTACCCCTTTTTATGAATTTTAAAGCCCTTTTCTGGATATTTTCTAACGAATCAATTTGATTTACTCTATACGGGTTCCAACAAGTTACTCCAAATTCCATGACCGGCCGCACTAAGGACTTGTACGCGATTTCCCTGGACTTTGCACTCCCCTTTTTTAAAATCCTCATTAAGAAGTGCAGTGTTTTCCACGCCTTCTTAGATACAGAATTTACCTGCTCGTCCCATCCAGCGTTACTTGCCAAGTAAACTCCCAAGTATTTGCAGTTGTCCACCTGTGGAATTTTTTCCCCACCCATGTGATAGTTTTGCAGAATTTTTTCCCTAGATCTATTAAATGCAATTGACTTACTTTTGCCAGCGTTAATTTTCATTTTGTTTGCAGCAGCCCAATCACTATTTTCATTTAAATCACCCTGAAGAGCAGTCTCATCTTCAACATTTCTAATTTTATTGTAAATAATACAATCGTCTGCAAACAATCTTATCTGGCATTTTATATTAACATTTATGTCATTTACAAAAATAAGAAAAAGTAACGGCCCCAGTACTGAGCCTTGGGGTACGCCCGAGCTTACCATACCCCTCTCAGATAGCTCCTTGCCTACTTTTACCCTTTGCGATCTTCCTTCCAAAAATGTTTTAACCCATAGAACTACGCGTTTATCAATTCCTATAGCAGTTAGCTTCTGAATAAGTAAATTATATGATACAACATCAAAAGCTTTGGAAAAATCTATCACCACTGCATCTGTTCTTCCCCCTGCATCCAACTCCTCTGCTAAATCTTGAAATAATGACGTTATCTGGCTTTCACAAGAGTATCCAGGTCTAAACCCATGTTGCTCTTTATTGAACCACTTTTTGTTTTCTAATTCCTCCCGTATATGTTCCACAATTAAATGTTCCATCAATTTGCACACTACTGAAGTTAGGCTGACTGGTCGATAATTATTTAATTCTGTTTTATTTCCCCCTACTATCTACAATCGCGGTTTTCCAATCTTCCGGTAAGGCACAGTTATTTATTGACATATTAAATAAAATCATTAGGCACAGAATCATGGATTCCCCTCCAATTTTTAGTATTTCGGTCGGTATATTATCAGGCCCCCTCGACTTTCGATTTTGCAACATTCTGATCCTTCTGCGCAATTTGGATGCCATTATTTGAAAAACGGAATTTCCACTATCCTCAATTTCCAATTTATAATTATAATCCGCTTTGTTAAAAACAGACACAAAATGTGAATTTAATGCGTTCACTTTTTCCTTATCGTTCAATATGGCAATTCCATTTTCCTTGAGTTCTGGTATGCCAAGCTTATGTCCCCTGCGTCTGCTTACATAATTGTAAAAAGATTTCCAACTATTATTGGTCCCGTTAAGAATTTGTTCTAAGAACCGCTCCTGGGCTTGCAACGTTTCGTCTTTCAATTGTTTAGCTAATTCTTTATATCTGTTAGAATGCCAATCTGACTTCTTCCGTTTATGAAACGCGCGCCTAGACTTTCGTTTAAGTATTCTGATGGATCTTGTATAATATTCTGGATCATTATTTTGTTTGATAACTTTGTATGGAACGTATTTCTTTATTGATTCCGAAATAAGTATTTTGAAACTATCCCATGCTGCATCTACATTTGTTGCAGATTTTACAAACAGGCAAAATTGCTGTTTGAGAAATGTCTGAATTCCATCTACGTCTGCTCTGCAGAAGTTAAAACTAATAATTTCCTCTCCTTCAAACCGGTTTCGCACCTTCCAGTTTATGTCTAATTGAACACAGTTGTGGTCACTTATACCTGGCAAGACCTCACATGCGCTAAACAATGACTCAGGTCTGCAGAGAAACACGTCCAGTACAGCCGATTTCCGGGTATCTGTTTTGACTACCTGCGATAACCCATGATCCCATACCAGAAGGTTAACAACATATTGAGCTTCGCCTCCTAATAACTGCCCATTCCAGTTTACATTTGGCAAATTTAGATCTCTTGCTAAAATAACATTTTTTCCCGTTTCTAAAGAAATTTTTTCCACTAGTTTATGAAGAGTTTTAAAGTTAGTTTCGCCAGGTGGTCTGTAACACGCTATTAATGTAATGTTATTTGCTTCGTTTTCGTGATCGATAATTTCAATGGCCATCATTTCTACGTCTTCTTCCACCCACAATATCTTACTGCTTAACTCTAACTTGGTACAAATAAAAATTCCCCCTCCCCTTCCTTCCTTGTCCCTCCTAAACACTCTGTAATCTGATCTAAATATCTCCGCGTCATTAATATCAACACTGAGCCATGACTCTGTACCTATAATCACACTTGGGTTACTTATTTCCATTAAATTCCAAAATTCTAATGTTTTGTTTATGATGCTACGGCAATTTACCTGTAACAGCCTTAAGGACTGTGCCCCTACCTGAGAATCGTCGCTTCCCCGAAGTCGTTGTCAGACAGTGCTGCCCGCTGCCACCGCTCCACTCGGATACCCTCGCGAACAATGCTGCCAACTTTGAAGTTCCTCTTCTGTTTAGGTGAACACCATCCCGTCCATAGTCCCAGTCGTCAATCCACGAATTTGGGTCCACAAACTACACATCCAGTCGTTCAGCCACCCACGAAAACGCGTTGTTTACCTGCATTACCTTCCTCCAGTTGATATCGCGTCGCCTCAAAACTCCACTGATGACAATGTTTGCTGACGGAAACAGTGCCTTTGTCTTCTTAACTATATCATACATGTCTCCCATCACATAAGTCAGAACTCCTTCGTAGGTCATTACTTCCAACGTGTAATACGATGGTCCGGTAGTTGCTTTCTTCCTCCTCTCGCTTCTTCTCAATTTCCCTCAGTAGGTCGTCAGTCTTTATGCCAGGATAGCAAGCTACCTTTGCATTTGTAGTTCCCGCGTGTCTAACTATAGAGTCGCCGATGATCAAATATGGTTTCTCCTCTTCCTTTAGCTCATCTTCCCGTGTCTCCCTCAGTAAGCGGTTTTCTTCTTTAAGCTTCCGAATAATATCTTCCGCTGTTTTCAGCTTGTCGCATAAGTCTCGTAGTTCCTCCTGCAGCTGCTCCAATCGTTTATCATTTGCGGTGACGGTCACATCTCTCCTGCAGTCCTTACATGACCAGTTTTCTTCTATGTTCTGTTCTCTCTTAATTTTTTGACAGCCAAAATGGTACCATCTCGTGCATGAAATACAAAGAAGTCCGGTCCTCAGTGCTTTGTTGCAGCTTCCACATCTTTCATCTCCTACAGGTCCTGGATTTATTTCAACTCCTCCTATCACAAGCAGGGCTAGTAATACAAAAGCCATAAAATAATAATTCGTCGTAGTTTCCGTAGCTTTAGTCGCCTCTCTACCTGCTTTTCGCGGTCGCCTGCCCGACCACATTCCTACCCTCGCCCGGTCAACAACCAGATCCACACCCATTGTTCTGCTGCTACCTGCCTCCCACTGGTACGTCCGCACTGCTCGAGATCCCAAGCCGGTATTATTAGTCAATTTTATTAATGTATTTTTAACGTTACAACCTTCTCTAGCGCGTATGTATAACGTACATAGTAGATAGAGAATGTATTGTATTCCACCCAAAAATTCGATACCGAGATTTCACCAGAAATATGTTTTGAGAATTCCTTAATAAAAAACAAAATGAATGTGTCTTTGGACAGCACAACTCCAAAACGAAAAGACTATTAAATACCAAACTTGATATTTTATTTCAGTATCTCCCAAGGATACGACACGAAGATTTTCAAGAAAATTCCCCACCACAAACTACCCTTTACATTGACAACTTTGATTTTCTCAAACATGGTTCTAACGATTTTAATTAAAGGTATTTATATGAAAAATAAAATGTATATTTTAAATGTTATGGGAATATTCTCTAAAGTACTCTTCATTCTGGATGCATTTTGTATAACTGGTAAACCGTAAGAGATAGATAAAAACTTTTCGTAGTTGGCTTATCCTCCCAGTATTTTACGACTGACACCTATAGTAAAAAGCGGATGCCTAGGGGTCAGAAGCCTATCGGGGAGCCAACGGCATGAAACCACAGAATGGAGAACCTTGCCCGCAGCCAGACATGGGCGTGAGGAAGTGGATGATATGAAATGCAAGCAAAATGGATGATAGGAAAAGATAATAACTTACTATACAAAAATATATATCTCGTCAAAACACACAGTATGTCTTTTACTTTTTTGTTGTGGAGGTAACCGTCATTCATGTTTCTTTTGTTTTATTTCTGGCCAAGAAATGAAACGAATTTAAATGACAAGCGCATAGCGACAGCGACAGCTTTTAAAACATTTATCGCTCTAGCATAGTGAATTTCTGTAGTTCTCTTCTAGTTCTAAGGAATTAAATAATAAGAACGTTTAGCTAATGTTTATGTCTAGTACATAGCATAGTGAAGCATGATCTTTTGTACGAAGTTCTTTTGCATAAGAACTAGAGAAAATCATATGAGTGTAACATATCAGTTTTTACTGCTAGAATGAGGTGAAAAATTTACTGCCACAGATGGAATTTTAACATGATTGTACCGCTCTTCTGGGAGAGAAGTATATTTATTATATATTGACATTAAACTGTTTTTTTTTTTTTTTTTTTTTTTTTTTTTGAAGTATTAAGCCCGGGACTTAAAGTACTTACGACATTGATGGTCGCTGTGTAGGTATGTTATCTGAAAATAATTTTAGATCTTGTGGTTTATTGGGACACGAATGTCCAGAAAATTCTTCACATTATGAATTACTATCCCCGCACACATAAAAAATAATGCCTTAAATAAAGCATGAGTTAGCAAATGAAAAAAAAATCTGATGTATTCCGTTCATGTGCCTTTCTCTATATCTCTGCAACAATTATTGTTAAAAAGCTAATGCTTCTATTTACTTCATACTAATCAAGAAAAAAATTAGCAGAAATAGTCTTATTTCTTGCTTCCTTGGAAGTAGATGCGACGGAAGGAAGTACCATAGGTTAAAGTGAAAGTTAGAGTTAAAGCTGGTTGCTATGTGACTGAAGTTCCTTTGTTTGTATGGACACAAGTTGACAAATTCATGTATGGGAAAAGTATAGGTTTTTCAAAGCTGAAAAGAAAACAAGAAATATCTAAAAATGATCAACTCCACGAAAAAATGTATATAACATAAATTGTGTGTTTTAATGTGCTCTACATTTTTTGTGAGGTAAGTTTTTGTCTATCTCTTACGGTTTAGCAGTTATACAAAATTCCGCAAAATTCATCCAGAATAAAGCAGTCTTCAGAGACTATTCCCAGAAAATTCAAGATATACTTATTATTTGTCACATAAATATCTTTAATATACGATATTTGAATCAAAATCGTTAGAGCAATTTTTGAGAAAATCAAAATTTTCAAATTTTTTTCCAAGGAAAGGTAGCCTTCTTGAAAGTTTTTGTTTCGCATCCTTGGAACACACCAAACTTAAATACCAAGTCTTTTCGTTTTTGGGCTATGCTGTCCACAGACACAAACACATACACACACACACACACACACACACACACACACACGGTCCTTTTTTCCAGAAATGCTTTTTTTGAATTCAGGGGAACCCAAAACATATGTTTCCGGTGCAATCTCGATATCGCGAATTTTAGGTGGAATACAATACCTTCTCTGTACACTATGTACATACATAGTACGTATGGAGAAAGTAAAAAGCTAAATCAAGAAGTTAGTTAAAAAATTGCATTAATATGTCATACTAAATTATTAATAGATTAATATTTCTTTATCTCAAGTATGGCTTTAAATATTTTAGTTTAGATCTGCTTTCCTATCGAGTAGGATGGCTCAGGGGGTAACGTCCGTGGCCCACATTCAGGAGGTCCTGGGTTTAAATTCCATGGGTTGACCAATCTGGCTGTAGTTTTCGGTAGTTTCCCTCAGTCACTAGTGTAAACACTGGATTTAATATAAAAGACCGTGATTCGAAAGTTCCACATGTGGTCTAAAACAATAATAAATAGGAAATAGTGTAAACAGTAGACTGGACGGCACCCTAACCCCATCTGCTATCCGCGGAGCTAAGGGATAGGTGAAGTGTAATGGCTGTGACTTTAAAAGCATACGTCACTTTGCCATTTAACTACGGAAGGTAGAACCGCTAGACTGAACTATCCTCTTAACACATCTGCTTGGCGCGAAGCGATGCTGCTGTGTTTCGGGGATGAGACCTTAAAGGGCTGCTATTCAAAACATCTCGTACTACCAACGAGGTGTCTTACCAAACAGTTCCGGCTAAATATAAATAAGCAAATTGTTAAAGTGACGTAAAATAAGATGGAATAAAATATCTGACGTTAAAGTACCATAACCAGTTACGGTCATCCATTTAAATCGTCACGTGATACGGTTTAAAGCGCCGTGAGACCTGCTTTGTAAATTTTGAAACATATTACTATACTCCCTTTTTTACTTTCTCTGTACTCACTATGTACATAGTGTATAGAGAATGTATTGCACTCCACCAAAAAATTCGATACCAAGATTTCACCGGAAATATATGCTTTAGGGTCCCCTGTATCCAAAAAAAGTATTTTCAGAAACAGGTCCGTGTATGTGTGTGTGTGTATGTGTGTGTGTGTGTATGTGTGTGTGTGTCCGTGTGTCAGTGTGTCTGTGAACACGATAACTCAAAAACAAAAAGTCGGTAAAGTACCAAACTTGGTATTTAAGTTTAGTATCTTCCAGGGATGCGACACGAAGATTTTGAGAAAAATCCCCCCACCCCAAACTACCCTTTACATGGAACCATTTTCGAAAATGTTGATTTTCTAAAAGCATGGCTCGTATATTAAAGTTATTTACCTGACAAATAAAATGTATATTTTGAATTTTCTGGGAATAGCCTCTGAAGAGTACTTTATTCTGGGTGAATTTTTCATAACTACTAAACCGTAAGAGATGGGCAAAAACTTAACCCACAAAAAATGTAGAGCACTTTAAAACACACAATTTATGTTATATACATTTTTTTTCGTGGAGTTGATCGTTTTTGAGATATTCCTTTTTGTTGGTTTCAGCTTTGAAAAACATACTTTTTTTTTTTTTCTTTTTGTTTTGTTTTGTAGCTTAACGTCCTTTAACCTGGTTTGGTCATATCGGACGATGAATGCAATTGATGATATGATGCTCAAATGATCTCGGGGTCCATGGAGCTTAAAGTTACTCGACATTCGTCTTCTCAGGTTAAGGGAAAACCCCGAAAAAAACCTTACCCGGGTAACTCACCCTTAGCGAGATGCGAACTCACGACCTTTTGAGCATGAGGCAGACATGCTACCACCACGCTACCCAGGTGGGCAAAAAACATACTTTTCTCATACAGAATTTGTCAACTCCTGTCCATACAAACAAAGGAACATCAGTCATATAGCAACCAGCTTTTGTCTTTCACTTTAACCTATGGTACTCTCTTATTTCGCTTCTACTTACAATAAGGCAAGAAATAAGACTATTTCTGCTAATGTTTCTCGATTAACATGAAATAAATAAAAGATAAGCTTATTAACAATAATCATTTACAGAGATATAGAGAAAGTCATGTGAATGGAACACAGCAGATTTTTTAGTTATTAGTGCATATTATTGTATTTTCAACTTGAAATAGACATATTTAAGGTCAAGTGTTGTTGGTCAAAACAAATTTCGGATCTTTAGCAATTTTTCACCATAGTGAAAACGTTAAAACACCACACCCACTTATAGTCACCATTTAAATCGTCACGTGATACGGTTTAAAGCACCGCATGGTAATAAAAACAACAGGAAATTGAACTGCAAGTATTACATTATTTAATTACGCAATTGTTTTTCATTTTTGCCCTTTTGGAGCAATTTTCAGTTTAGGGTACCCGTAAAGGGTAATTTGTGGTGGGGGGACTTTTTTTTAAATCTTCGGGTCGTATGCTTAAGAGGTACTAAACATAAACACCAAGTAAAATATCTGATGTGTTACTCCAAATAACTTTATCTAGCTATTCCAAATACTAAACTGTTCTTATAAAAGGATATTCTTTTATCTACATCATGCTGATCCAGATAAACATTAGCAAAATTGACCTATTACTTGCTTCTTTGTAAGCAGAAGAGAGGTAAGGAAATACATTAGGCTAAAGCCAGTGTGAAATCTTTTAAAAGTCGTTCTTATGTGAAACAATCCAAGCTCGGTTTTGGCTTTGCCTGGTCCCGTTTGAGAACAGTTAAGTAATTTAACATTGAAACCTATTACAAGGAATATCTCAAAACAGTAAACTGTAGAAGAAAAACGAGTATGACAAATTATGTGTGTAGTGAATTTTTGTGTAGTGCACTTTTGTCTCTCTCTTACGGTTTGATAGCTATGCAAAATTCAATGCATCCAGAATAAAGAGGTCTTCAGCGGATATTTCTGAAAATTTAAGATATACAATTTAGATATCATGCAAATATATTTTATATACGGTATTTTAATCAAAATCGTTAGATCCATTTTTGAGAAAAAAAAAAGAAAAAGAATTGAGATGTTTTCCATGTAAGGGCTAATTTGTGGTGGGGATTTTTTTTTTTTAAATCTCCGTGACGGATATTTAAAAGATGCTGAACATAAACATGATTTTTATTGGTATTTTGAATTTTGAATTATGCTATCCATAGACACACATACACACACGAGGAGTTTTTCTAAAATATGCTTTTTCGGGCTCAGGAGACCTCAAAACATATATTTCCGGTGAACATATATTCACCTTCTTGAGCTACTATGTGCATTGTATGTACATACGCACTAGAGAAAGTAATAAAAGTATTTTTATCTATATCGCTTATTGTGAGCTAGGCAAATAGAATGTAGAAAATGATGATTGTGCATGGACATGTTTCGTGAGTCTAAGTACGAAATCAAAAACAGTTATAGTTTTGTAAACAACATAATTGTTTTCTCTCGACTGAGATATTGACCCGTCTTCTGGTTATGACAAGCGAAGGCTTCGAGAACAGAAGACGCATCTCCATTAATACACCACTAGATTGAAACTTATCTACCTCTTGTGGTGGAAAATTAACCACATAAACTGCATGGTGCTAAAGACATGGCTGATATATTGCGATAACTTGCCCATGTATGAAGGGCAGATTTTAAGAGAATGCTAACAAGTTATTTATTTGAATGGAAAATGCGGGTACATTTGCGTACTGAAACACTTGCCATAAATGCATAAGCAAGGTATCTTTCCATTATCATTTAAAATTGGGAGAATTTTATTAGCAAATAAATATACAGGTTTAGTAGCTCTTCTTTTGTAAGTCTTTATTCCATAACTCTATAGCAAACAAGCATACAGGCTTGTCTCCTTAGATTAATAGATTATATTTTTCCACACACATAGGGTCTTTCGTATTGTGTATAGTTATGTTTACGTGCTCTACCATATATACAATGTACATAGTAGCTAGAGACGGAATTGTATTCAACTCAGAAGTTATAAATCGAGATTTTAACGTAAATGTATATTTTGAGATCCCTGAGTAAAAAAAAACATTTTCAGAAAAAAAAGGTGCGTGTATGTGTGAGTGCGCAACATTCTTTTTTGGGAGGAAAGGTCGTCGTTTATTTTTACTTAATTCACCCCTCAATTGATAATATTCGGTATAAATAAGTAATGAGAAATGTAGTTCCAATAAATACATGAAGTCCGCGAACACGATAACTCCCAACAGAAATTCGTTTAAATATCACTTGACATCTAATTCAGCATCTTCCAAGAATAGACACAGAGGGTTTTAATAAAATCTCTCCACTACAAACTACCTTTCAGAGAAATATTTTTCTAATATGTTGATTTTTTTCATAAACGCCTATAGTATTGTACTATTCAGCATACCATACTATTGCTTCCCCAAGTGTTATTACCCGTTGTTTACTTGCGGCGCGAGCAGTCGCCTATGTAGGTCGGTGTCTACTCGGTAGGTTGACAACAGGTATCCACATGTGTCTCTCTATCGGTCCCCAAGAGCTATTCCTTTTGATAATGAAACACATGCTGCTTAATTTAGATTCCTCCTAGGTACGGATGATGCAGCATGAATGTTACAACGGTATAGAAGAATCTCTCTCTGTCTGTCTGTCTCTCTCTCTCTCTCTCTCTCTCTCTCTCCCCCTCTCAGACACACACACACATACACAATGCAGTTTACACTTCATGTGCTGGAGCAGTTAGAAAAGTTACAACATTCAACAGGACTGAGGTGAGTCAACCTCTTTTTATCAACGAAGAGCGAGAGGTTAATTTCATTAAGAGGATTAAAACAAAGGTTGCTTATGCCACTGCCCAGTTTTAACACGTTGAATTCTACAACTATTTTATTGTGCGAAAGGGTATTTGCACACCTCAAATAAGGGCAATCGGACCACGCGTTTATTTGTTATACGTAGAGAAATTAATGTTAGTGTTCACATAGGATTTAAGTTTCTCTATCGCTTACTTAAGACAAAGAAAATATTGAATTTCAAACCAAATATCAGCATTTAATCGTGCATACACTACATTCAGAAAACTAAGCGTCAGTCTGTCAAAAAAATTGGTCATAAACCAAATAACTCTAAAACTTTATATTGAAATCTGGTATTATTTAAACATACCAGGTAAAGCGTTTTTATGTTCCATTTAATCTTTATTTTCTCAGAAACGCCTCCAACAATTTTAATTAAACTGTCAATTCACTCATATACTAATAACAAAGATTATTTTCATGTGTGAAATTATCTGTAAATATTTGTGCATTTCTCTTCATTCTTATTTAATTTTAGTTAACTTAGTAGCATAACTCATGAGAGAGAGAGAAATAAAAAGAGGAAGAGAGAGCAAGAGATACGCTAGATAGATATGCTAAAATACGCAAAGGTTCTGATGTGATCCAACCATATGATTTTCTCTACCTGTTCTACAAACAATCTGCTCTTATAAAAGAGCATTCTTTTATTTACATAGCATCTAATCCAGATAAACATTAGTAGAAATTGTCTTATGACTTACTTCCTTCAAAGCAGAAGGAAAAAAGGGGAATGCACTAGGCTAAAGCGATGGCCAAATCTCTTAAAAGCTGATCACTATATGAAAACTGAAGTTCAGCTCGCTTTGCATGGCCACCAGTTAAAGAGAGACGCAAGGAAAGGGGTGTTCCAGTTTGAGAAATGTTACGTAGTTTAAAATTGGAATCCATAACAAGGAATATCTCGGAAACGGTCAAATCTACAAAAAATATACTACATATGACAAACATTGTCTGCTTTAATCAGGTCTAAATTTTTGTGGAGTAACCTTTGTCCAGTTTTTACAGTTTCACAGTTATGCAAAATTTATCCTGTATAGTGCAGTATGGGATAGTTTGTTTATTTTTGAAAATCTTTGTGTCGTATCCTTGAAAGATACTAAACTTATTTAAAAAGTGTGTCTGTGTAGCTATGCTATATTTTTTGACTCGTGGGGGTCTCAAAACATACGTAACCGTTGAAATCTCGATATAGAATTTTTGGGTGGAAATAATAACTCCTTTATCTACTAAGTGCATAGTACCTGCAGAGAAAGTAGTATGCACTTGATGTGAAATAAGACTTGCATCAGTTATTTCGTTCGCTGCTCTTCCCCTGAAGGCCCTGGTCCTTTTCCAGCTGTGCGGTTGCGATTTTAAGTCGATTTTATCCCTCTTAGGGGATGTTAAGCATCCTCAAAGTCCAACATGTATCGCAGGCTGCGTTAAGACCTTATCTTCGTCTCATCCCCGTCCTCGTTATCGGCCTCACATCAGAGGTAACGGAGATATGATAAATAAATGTAGGTATAATTTTGCTTTAAAGGTCGCAATATACCACGTAGGATGTCAGAAACAACAGGATTGTGATAAAAATAGCCGTTTCACAGGTGGATTTAAATTTTGCTATGCTGAATTTCAATTTAGTGTTCCAAAGTTCAAATGAAACTCCTCTTTTTTAAGCTAAATGCTTAAAACCAAAATAATTACTTGGATATTATATGAGCATATGCCCTATTAGCATATTACCAATTCTATACATCCCTGTATAAAGTTTCGAAAAAAAATGTATCGTAATCAAAGAATTAGTAAGTGGTTCAACAAATGGGTAATCTCAAATTATTACTGTACGACTATCTTATTCAGATTATCTATGAGATACAACATTTTATGCAATGTTGTCATTATAAGTTTTATGAAACTATGAAAAAATCTGAGGTGTTCCCTTCACATGCTTTTCTCTATCTGCTTTGCAAACAAACTATATTTACAAAACACTGTTCGTTTATCCACACTAAGCTAATCTAGATAAATATCAGATAGCTTATTATTTGCTGCTTTATAAGTAGTAGATAAATAAGGTTTCCGATACGTCAAGCGGCGGTGAACTCTTTTAAAAGCTGTTACTATGCAATTTTCATCGAAAATCTGTTTTCTTTCCATGACCATAAATAAAACAAAACAGATATGAACCTGAATAGAAGCTTCTGTTTTAGAACAATTTTAATTATTTTAAAATTGAAGCCAATAACACGGAATATCTGGGATATGGTCAGCTTTATAAAAAGTGTATTCACATAAATTGTGAATTTTAATGAAATCTACATTTTTGTGTAGTAGGCTTTAGTCTATCTCTTACGATTACCAGTTAAATAAAAGTCATTGAGAATGAAGACAACTTCTGGAGCTATTCCCAAGAAATTCAGGATTCACATTTTATTTTCCATGTGAGTATTTTAATACACCTAATTTGAAACAAAACCGTTAGAATCATTTTTAAATGAAAACTTTAGAAAAAATGGTTCATGTAAATATATGATATTTAACCGAATTTCTGTTTTACTTTTTCTACATAATTCTTGGTACGTAGGTAGACAAGCTATTGCATTCCATCCACAAATAGGATACAGAAATTTCCACGAAATACATGTTTTAGGATTCGTGTATAAAACAACAGTTATAGAAAAAAGGTATGTTTGCCGTGAACACGGTGACTCAAAAACGAAAAGTAGGTAAAATACCAAACTAGGTATTTAAGTTAAGGTAACGCATCTGTGAAATTTGATCAAAAAGTGCAAAAAATGAAAAAAAAAAAATGTGTTTTGCCTAGTTAAATAATGTAATGATTGTAGTTCAATTTCCTGTTATTTTTATTACCTTGCGACGCTTTAAACCGTATCACGTGACGATTAAAATGGATGACTGTAAGTGGCTGTGGTGCTTTAACCTTTTCAATTTGGTGAAAAATTAGTAAAAATCCGAAATTTGGTTTTTGCCAATAACATTTGGCCTTAAATGTGTCTATTTCAAGTTCGAAACATAATGATTTTATAAAATCGAAAATTTCGAAAAGTTGTTTATTTAAAGGGCAATTTGGAACGGGACATTTTCCTGAAAATCACCATGTCGCATCCTATGAAGATAGTAAAGTTAAACACCACGTTTGGTATCTAATCGACTTTTCGTTTTTGAATTGTGCTTTTCACAGCACCCACGTAACGTTTTTAAAACGTTTTTGGATACTGGGGTCCTCAAAACATGCATGTCCTGTGAAATCTCGGTATCGAATTTTTGTGTGTAATGCAATACATTCCCTACTTACCGCATATTGTACCTTCCTGCTAGATAAGTTAAGCATATTTTAGATTTAGAGGTCTCTAAGCATGTATTTCATTTGAAATCTCGGTTACGAATATTTGGTTGGAATACGGTACCTTCTCTACCTACTATATAAATGGTATATACGAGCAATAGAAAATAATAAAACGCAAATCAGAAGGTAAATTTCATGTTAAGTCGGCGTGTTGCCATAGTAGCTTAGTTAGAAAGAGCACCGGATGGAAACCGGGTGATCCGTGGTTCGAATCCTGGGTATGTCTTTGAATACTGCAGACTGACTATCTTTTCAACTCCTGTCATAAACAAGGCTTGGATGAAAAATAGTATATTGCGTACTAAAAACTGTAAGCTATACTTATCTGGTCGAGAATGCATATTGGGAATACGAGGACCGCAGAACCGAGTGGTTAGCCAATTACTTTTTTAAATACTTAAAAAAACTGTAAAAATAAAATAATAATAAATTAAAATTGGTTTTCGATATTTTATTGAACATTAAGAAAAACTGAATTCTCGATGTGAACAAGTGAAAGGCTACAGCTAACTTATATACACTCTTTCTAAATTATATACGTTCTTTTATTAATGAATTTATTATTAGCTTCTTTAGTTGAAGTAGCACATGTCTTGAGTGTTACATCATTCCCTATAGTTACATTTACTGTAATTATTAATGACCTCAAACTTACTGTAAGTACTTACAGTGACTGTTGGCATGGCGATTAATAAATGAATTGTAAAATTAGCTTACATTGCCAAGTATGTGTTCAAAATGGTTAACTTACTTATCAAGTATTTCAAAAAATCAATTAATTAACGGTTATCGTTTATTAATCCTTACTTCTAAGTCCCCCTCAAGGGTAAATGCCTATAATACTCCCCTCTTTATATTCCCTGCTCCACGTTTCCCCAAGCCTTTGAGCCTTCATCTCTCCCTCAGTGGAATGGGGCTTATTATGCACTAGCCCTCATTGCCAAATCCGGCGAAGGATGCTTGGTTGTAAAAATACTTACCATGGCTTCCTTCGTAAAGGAGGAAGCGCTCCCATGCGAGGTTTAGTCACACATAGGATAGCCCTATTCCCGAGAAACAGGGAACGATAGCAATCCAACGCTTGCTTATACAGGGTGATTTATATAGAGCTGACACATTTCTTTCTTTAATTGTTTCAAAACGAATTGTGCTAGCGACAACTTGTTATACCTAAGTTGTTGAGGAATTTTGGGAGATTATTTACCTGTATAGAAAATGTTGAAAATGTCCTCCATCCTGCATAAGTCACAACTCAACACGTCGTACTGGCCACTCGTTGGAGGACTCGGTTGTCGTTAGCTTGAATCTCCTTTGTGACGTGCTTCAGATCGTCAATGTATGGGGACGTAAACCCTGTCTTTTAAGTAACCCCATAAAAAGAGGTCCGGCGATGTCAAATCCGGAGATCTCGGTGGCCACAAGTTCCTGGAAATTATCCGGTCATCAAAGAAACTTGCAATTAGGTTCATGGATTCATTTGATGTATGGCATGTAGCACCATCTTGCTGAAAATATCCTTGACTCAGCTCTACATCGTCTAGTTGCTCAGCAAACTCCATGAAAATCAGTCGGTACTCTGCAGTGTTCACAGTCTGGTTAATACAATATAAACATCTGAGCGTCTATTGATAAGGAATCGAAACTCCCGAACATTGCTTAATTTGGTTCTAACATTGGGTCATTGAATGCATTTCCATCGGAATAATTAAACAACAAAAAAATGTGCCAGTTCTATATAAATCACTCTGAGCCTAACTCTTCAAGCTGGTACTCAACTACTCCCATGGCACTACAGTTTTAATGGTAAACAGGAGGCGCTGTTAGTGCGTTACTGATTACAGAAAACGTGACAAGAGGTTCCTATATTGTGATCGTGGCTTAACCTGATTAAAGGAAATCTTTTTCGTCAGCGTCACCGCCACCAGTAACTTCATGCATTATGTCTACATCGTTTTCTCCAGCACGCACAACATTCCTACATAGTAGATAGAGAAAGTGCTGCACTCTACCTAAAAATTCGATACCAAGATTTTACTGGAAATACAAAAAGAAGAAGAAAAATAAACAGTGTTGGAAGAAGGTCTTCGTATATCTGTCTGCCTGTGAACAATATAATTCAAAAGGAAAACTCGATTAGGTACCAACCTTTGTATTTAAGTGGTCGAAACTGATATGAATTTTCTTCTTACGTAATTTAAACCGAATAAGAATATTTGTATATCTTACTATCAGGACTAAACGGATTACAATAAATTTTGTGCTTACTTAATTTAAGGAAGATTGATAATTCAATAAATATTGAATGCAAATCAAATCTTACAAGGATAGGACACAAGAGCTATAAAATTCCTCCAAACCAAACTATTCTTTACATGCAAGACCTTTTAAAATTTTCGATTTTCTCAAAAGTGGCTGTAACGATTTTGATTAAGATGTCATATATTAAACTGACAAATAAAATGTATACCTGTAATTCTCTGAGAATAGGTTTGACGTCCTTCTGTCTATGAATGAATTTTGCATAACTAGTGGATTAACTTTCTCTAACAATTCCGCGTTGTTTGTTTAAATTTCCATAATTTAAATTTTCTTAAAGAAGGAATCAATTCGTTTTCCTTTAGTTCAACGTGGTTGTGTAAATAGAATGGAATTTCAGTAACGTCAGTTAGCGAACAGGCATAACCAACTTAAACGATTTGATCATCGCTTTAGTCTGTGTAACCACTTATTCCCCCTGAGTCTATAAACGGGACATATTATACTATTATATTAGGTCCATCACGAATGTAATATAATATTTTATATATTCTTAGCATTAAAGTAGTATGACATAAACCGTGAATTAATTGGGCATCTATAGTTGCAATAATATCATCATTTGTTCGTAAGTGAGACGTAAGCTTGTCTCCCTGCATTTCATTTGCAATTACCTGGCGTGTTGAACCGATAACCAACAGCAATTTGCATGATTTTGCTACCTGAGACGGAACTGATGTGGCACATTTATCAGCATAACATGGTAAGCAATTGCATAATATGTGTTAATTATTCTGCGTTTAATAATGTATCACTAGAGGTTTCTGCAACTTCAGAGAAAAGAATATCACAAAATGATTTCACCTGCTCCGTATAGCCGCGGAAACTGTTGGTTGGTGTAGCTTTTTTTTTTTTTTTGTACTTTATTAGAGCGTAAAGTATTAGGATATATCCATCTTCAAAAAATAGAACATGATATAATCTTATTATAATTTCTCTTTTAATAAAAATTGCTTGTGCACCTTTTCATTGATGACTAAGACCAATGTTTTATTATTAAACTATTAAAACATTTAATGTTAATAATATTTTATTTTATACTTTTATTAAATGATATTTCCAGTCTACATGCTAATTATAGTAAATCCCCAATAATTCGAATTAATTGGGGCTGAGGCTACCTCAAATTACAAAAAACTCATATTATATGCAAATATCACTGAATAAATGAGTACACTATTAATAGATGATTAATGAGCACAATAATAGTTTAACAAGTAAATAAAAGCAATGTAGTACATACCTGTGTTATATAGTACATACCTATGTTATATGTTTGGCTCACGACAGTATAGTATATACTGTACCAATACAGTAATTTTTATAAAAGGATAGTATGCACTGCACAATTGATTGACATGCGGTCCCAATTAGTGAAGGACCAACAAAGAAAGAGCAAGCACACTCCTCCAAACATAACTGTAGCTGCCAAACTGTTATAGAAATGCATGTCTGAATATTTGTTTATTTCTGTACATTGTGAACTAAATCCATAAGTGGGGCAGTTTTACTTGTATTGTACATGAAAATTGAAAAAAATTCAAACTTTTACACATTCGGAACTGCATAAAACGTACATGCGCACATGGGTAAGAATCTAATGCATTACATTCACATGACTTTCTCTACATCGCAGTAACAATTATTGTTATAAGACATTTCTTTTGCCTACTTGCAAATAATAGAAATAAATATTATCAGAAATCATTAACTATTTGCTTCTTTGTAAATAGAAGGAAAATAAGGAAATACACTAAACTAAAACGATTCTCAAACCTTTTAAAAGCTAATTTCCATGTGGATGAAATCCGTTTCTATGCAGGGCCAGGAGTTTACAGCTTTCCGTGTGAAAAACGTGTAAGTATTAAAAATCTGAAACAAACAATAAGGATTACTAATAACTATTACTTTAACTAGATCAAACATAAAAATATGAATAATTACAAGAATCTTGTTCTTATTTATTTTAACAATTGGACTTTACCATGAATGAAATCAAGGATCCTTAGAATGAGCCTCTTAATAATAAAAATAAGGGTTGTAGTTAAATATAACATTTGATTTGCATTCAAAAAGTATTGAAATATCAATCATCCTTATTTAGTTGAAATTAAGTAAGAAGCAAATTAATTGTAAAATTGAACGAAAAAAATGTATATAACATAAATTGTGTGTTTTAACCTGATCTAAATTTTTTGTGTAGTAAGTTTTTGTCTATCTCATAACGTTTACCAGTTACGCAAGATTCATCAAAATCCATTCGGAATAACAAGGTCTTAGAGGATATTCCTATAAAATGTAACAAATACATTTTATTTGACATATAAGTATCTCTAATATACGGTATTTTATTCAAAATCGTTAGATCCATTTTGAGAAAATAGAAAATCAAAATGTTCGAAACTTTTTCTATGTAAAGGATAGTTTGGGGTCGGAGGATTTTTCTCAAAATATTTGTGTCGCATCCCTGGAAGATACTAAACTTAAATATCAAGTTTGGTATTTTACCGACTTTTCGTTTTTGAGTTATCGTGTTCTCAATCACAGTACACACTGACACATGAAGACACACGCGGATCTTTTTATAAAAACACTTTTTTGGATACAGGAGTAAGTGTGTAGAGATCGTAAACATTCGATTTTAATCTAGGTTTACGTAAAATTTTAGTTTTGTTCAGCTAAGCTCGAAGTACACCGCACCTGGAAATACCGGAGCTCCAATTACCGGGTCTTTATTATATTCACAATTTAGAATACACTAACAAACTTTTTTTTATAGCGATAGGGTTACATAAAATATATTAAAGAGTATTGTGATGTTAGGTATTTGTACTTCACTTGATTGAAGCATGGTGGTATCTGATGTTTACCACCAAACTCCCTTGCTATTTCCAGAGTTATGGCTTCTATTTATCCCTGAGGGCATTGGATTACATGAGCATGCAACATATTGCTACATGAACAAGCAAGCGTGTGTTAGAATTTCTGAGTGCATTTTAATTACTTTTTTATAGCCATAAACGGTCATCTTTTTGTCCGTATTACCTGCTTCATAATAGTATCTGGATATTTTGAAAGCACCATCCTCCATACACGTGCATAGAGGAGCAATAAGAGAGCGTAGCAGAGCGAGAGAAAGAAAGAAAGACAAAGAGGGTGAAGATTTACGACTGACATTACAGATACAGTTTTTAAACTAAAAAAGAGTAGAGTAGCGCCCCGGTAACTGAACTAATTGGGGTCTTCTCCAGACAACATGAAGGTGCTTGTGCCAGTATTGGAAGGGACATGCTTTTACGGACACAGCAATCGTTTATTCATAGCGTTGGAAAATACATTGAGGTAGAAGGGCAGCGTTTTGAACGTTTATTACACTGAGGTATACGGTGCTTATGAAATAATACTGAGCAATACCCGTGTCGTGGTGATACTCTGTGCATCTGCCTTTCATCAATGTTTAATTATCTACCAGTAAAAGAACTCTGTACAAGAAAATGGTTTAAACAAAAATTTGTTTATTTTTTGGTGAACAATAAGGAAACAAAATACAAAATGTGGGTTTACATTTTAAAAATCCGATGTGTTCTATTCACATGACTATCTACCACTCTATAATAAATTATTGTTAAAAAGATTATTCTTCTATCTCCTTCATACTAACTGAAATAAACATTATCAGAAACTGTTTTACTACTTACTTCCTTATAGGAAGAAGGAAAATTGGGGGATACACTAGGATTAACCGACAATCAAATTCTTTAAAATCTGGTTGCTATGGCATTGAAATCCGATTCTTTGCGTGGTCAGGTGTTGACAAGTTCCCATATGAGAAGAGTATTAAGTATTTTAAAGCTGAAAGCAAAAATAAGGAATATCTCAAAAAACGGCCAACTCCACGAAAAAAAAATATATAACATAAATTGTGTGTTTTAAGTAAGGTTTTATCTATCTGTTACAGTTTAGCAGTTATTCAAAATTCCGCAAAATTCTAAACATGTCTTCAGAGGCTTTTCCCAGAATATTCAAGATATACATTTTATATTGCATGTAAATATCTTTAATATACAATATTTTAATCAAAATCGTTAGCCATTTTTGAGAAAATCAAAATTTTTGAACATTTTTCCATGTAAAGGGTAGTTGCAGTTGGGGGGATTTTCTTGAGAATCTTCGTGTCGCATCCTTGGAAGATAATGGATTTAAATACCTAGTTTTGTATTTAACGGACTTTTCGTTTTTGGTCTATACTGTCCACAGACACACACACACACATGCACAGACACAGTCATATACATACAGACATTTTTCTAAAACTTTTTTTTTGATTCAGGATGTCTCAAAACATGTATTTCCTGTGCAATCTCGATATAGAAATTTTGGGTAGGTCTAGAGAAAGTGGCATGAACTTATATACAAGCTTGTATAATTTTCCATTCCTGCAAACCGTAAACTATGATCAATAACAAGAACCTATAAGATTTACTATTGGTGGCGGATATGGAAATTTTATTAGAATTTTTTCAAATAATACCCCTTTTCTTTTATTTAAATATTTATGACGAGACTCATTGTTACGAAAATGTTAATTTTTAGTTTTGTGTATTGTTTGTGGTATAAAATCTACGTTTTTATGTTCTCGATCACATGTGTACAATGTACATATTATTTCTTCAAAATTTCGTTACCCAGGTTTCACCAGATATGTTTTGTCACTCCCTGAATCCAAAAAACAAAAATTGCATTTTTAGAATGTGTCTCTGTGTCTCTTAAGAGTGTACTGTCGTTATCCTAGGCAAATAACTAAGGTAACAATAAACCACAAGTTTCCTTAATGGTCTAGGAAGAAAGATTCCAGGATACTGCAAAGAAAACCCCGTGCAGAATTTCATAATTTACTAACTTGACATCTTTTAATAATTACCCATTAAAATGTAGCTGATTTTACTGTTAATAGATTTTGCTTAGAATAAATTTTACATTTGTTACATTTGTAAGTTACAAGCCTTGCATTAACAAGTATTTGAAAACTAAATCTTGCAATCAAAATAAGCCTAATTTCCTCGATTAACCAAGTAGGATTTTCAATACAATAAGTATTTAAGCTTACCAAATGATATTCAAACCTACAATTTTGCCCAAGCAGAAAGAAAGCTCACTTTTGTCAACCCTTGGTAGCTATGCAACGAAACTTCGCTGTGCTCTTAAGGACGTCTGTCCGTCAGCGAATTTCCAGCTAGATTGAAGAACTATCTGCCACGGTGGTCGGCCGAAGAGCGGAAGGAATGATTAGTTTGAACCTTTTCCAAGGAGCAGCTAAATCTTGTTGCATACGTTACTATGAAGATGTCGATGTCGGCAAGGATCTGTTTATTCCATAAGTGCGTGACGACAGAGGAGATAACCATATGTGGAAGTGGGGATAAACAGTTCGAGAGCATAACTAAAAAAAAAAAAGTTCGTTAAATACCAAACTTGGATACAACACGAAGATTTTAAGAAAAATCCCCCTACCATTAAGATTTTATATGGACAATTTTTTGGAAAATGTTTGTTCTCTATAAATAGCTTAAACGATTTTAATTAAAACAAAAAATATCTAAGATATTTAATGAAAAATTAAATGCATAACTTGAATTTTCTAAACGTGGCCTTTGAAGACCTCTTCATTCTGGATTACTTTTACATAACTGGTAAACTTTAAGTGATAGACAAAAACTGTAGATCGCGTTAAAACACACAATTTTTGTTCTACTAACCTTTTTGTACCGTTAATCATTTCCGAGATACTTCTTGTTGTTGGTTTCAATTTTAAAATACTTAAAACTTTTATCAAACGAGAAGACACAATTCGTTTCTTATCTCTTTTGTTTTCATTTTGCCCACGTAAAGAGATCCGAATTTTAATTATATCAGATAGGGACCAGATTTTAAAAGTTTTAAATATGGATTTAGCCTAATGCATTCCCTTATTTCCCTTCTATTTACATACAGCAAGCAGTATGGCAATTTCTACTAATTTTATCTCGATTAATCTCTTGTAAGATTAGCTTGCTTTCAGAACAAATAGAGAAAAGAACGAGAATGGAACACATCAGATATGTATTTTCCTAAGTTCAAAGCCTTTTGCCTTTTATGTATCGACGAGAAAATGCTCAGTTGCGCAGAGAGTAAATTAATATAATGCTTCCCGATAATTAAAGCATAGCTACCTTAATTAATACTCGATGCCTAGGTACCAGCGGAGTTTGAATATCCTTCCTCCATATACACATAAGTTCCAAACTCGTAGCTATACTATAAACTTGCCTAGGGAATTCTTCACAAATCCACCATCTAATAACGATGGAAGGTCGCTTAACTCAGCCTCCAGAGATTAATATTACGTTTCCCAACTCTCGTCGTATCTCATCTTCGGAGTGCAATTCTCTTCCCCAGCCATGCATCGCATTACAAATTAAGAAAATACTTATGGCACATTTTTCCTTGCTAATTATCTTATTCTTTAGCAAAAGAATCTCGGAAGGTTTCAACTTTTTTGTTGCTACTTTTTCCACTATTTATATTGTTCTTTGTTTCTAAAAACTCCTTTACCTATTCTGTAACGACCATTCTTAAAACTAGACAAGTTTCTGCTTAATGCTAATTAAGATAAACATTAATAAAATTATCTCAAGACTTGGTTCTCTGTGAGTAGAAAGGCAATAGGGTAACCACTAGGCTAAAGGATAGTGAAATATTTTAAAAGCTGTTGCTATGTAATTTTAACTGTCTACTCCCTTCTACAAGTTGTGCGCTAGATATGATCAGTTCCGTTGAACTCGCACACTTTTTGGATAAACAAAATCACCTCACATCTTCACAGTACCGTATGCGAAGAGATTCAGCTGCAACCTGGTGGGAAAAGTTAAAATTCTCAGTCCTTGCGCTCTTCGGCGATCCACCGTTGTAGATAGTCTTCAGTTTAGATGTAAATTCGCTGAGGCATAGATCGTCTTTAGGAGCATTACGAAGTTTCGCTGCGTAGCCGCCAAGAATAGGCAAGGTAGGTTGGCGTATGATCCGTAGCATAAACTGGTTGCGTAATAACTACGTCCCGGATTTTTAGGTTTTATCTTATTTTTCCCTTTATAAATAAGCTAGAAAGTTTCAAACTACTTTTATATTTTAAGCCGTTCAGGTGCTAATGTGTGAATCTATGACCTAAAGCTCACTAAGCTTATTTTTTGTAAACCTCAGTAGAAAAATTATTAATTTTTTCTTCAATTCATTTTAATTACAATATTTGTTTAACAAGTCGTTTAGTTTTGTTTTGAATGTGCATGTGGGGTTAGCCAGGGAAATAATTTATCGCGTATTTTATCTTGGTATACAAATTGAGTGTATGAAATATACGCCAATGACATCCTGCGATGTTGAAATATCCTTTTCTTACTATCGGAATATATTAAAACAACAACATAAATTTGGAAATGTGGAAATGCTGAAATGTGAAGTTTGTTATATATGAGTATTATATATAAATGCCGAATTTTTAAAATGTTCTGGCACACCTATTAATAGCATGTTTCCGTGTGGTAAAACAATCTGTATTATGTTACAAAAGGTGTTAGTACTCGGCTTCCTTAAATATGTAGAAAAGGTATTAAAAGGGTAAGAGAATTGTTTAAAAACCTAAAGAAGCTAACAGAAGACAGTAAAAGGCTAAAACTAAATTTATAATAACCTAAAAATCCGGGCTTCAGTAATAACTCAAAATGATTCATCGTCTAACGCATTCACAATAAACGGTTCGATATTACTCGTTAATGACATATCTATAGTTTGTGTTGCTATGTATAAACATGTTCAGTTTACAACCGACATGCAATTACTTTTGTAACATAAATGCCTTAGGAGTAATAAAATATATTTACAGTTATTTTTAAGAAAAATTGAGACCACGTACACCCTTTGGCTAACGTGGGTTATTCAAATACCATTTTAATCCTAGTAGGCTATTTAAATCTTAAATCATTTAAACAGATGAAACAATATAAACTCCAGAACTCAGTATGCGAGTTTTCGCGCATTAAACCGCAGTCTTGCTATTCACGCGACTTATGAGTCTTGCGAGTAAGCAAGACTCTCGCACGCTCGTTGGTCAAACTCTCTCCTGTCAGCTATGTGTTTAGCTGCATCTACTGGCTGCGAGAGGCACGCTTAACGGCAGCGAGAAACGAGCGAGACTGAAAGCTGACTTGTCCAGCTCTAGTTTGTCAGCATGTATGTCCCTGGGCAGTAAAACGAAAAGTTGGTTCCATACCAAACTTGGCCTTTAAATTCATCTTCAAGATTACATTACGAATACTACGGGTAAATCCTCCACCCGAAATTATTTTTTAAGTGGGATGCTTTATTAGCATTTTGATTTTTTCAAAAATTAGTGAGTTTGTTTATTAAAATGTCATAAGTTTAAAATATTTTCATAACAAATTAGACGCATATTTTGAATGTTAGGGAATAGTCTGAAGTATTCTTCATCCAGGGTGACTTTTGCGACTGGCAGATCATAAGAACAGACAAAACTAGAAAAAGTAGATATTGTTAAACCACAGATTGAATTAAAACATTTCCTAAAAATGGTATTATCCTTGCTATCGTTTGAACTTTCCAAAACTTTGAACATTCTAAACTCGGAAGTCCATATTCATATTTGCTTGTTTGTTTGCCTTTTTCTGGCTATGCAAAGAGAATGTAACTTCAAAGTCATCACATTATAATGAGGTCTCAAAAATTTTGACTATCGCTGTATCAACCCATTCATACTTTCCTAAAACATAATATGCAATAAAGAAGTTTATTCAAAAGTTTATCTCGATTAGCAGAAATTGGATAGAAGAATAAGGTTTTGTAAATGTATACTTCGTTGAATAATGAACATCATGTGAATATAACAAATGAGATTGTTTCTTTTATTAATTCTTAGTGTTTTCTTATTGACTTATCATTCGAGATGACTATAGTTGTATTTTAGATTTGTATGTTACTATTCTTTTCTTTCCCTTAGCTAAATACGTCATACGTCATTGATTTTCTCTACGTGCACTATGTAGGTACATAGTGTATAGAGGATATATTGTATTTCAACCAAAAATTCGATACCGGGATTTCATCAGAAATACATGTTTTAGAACCCCCTGAACTCCCCCCAAAATTAGAAAAAGGTCCGTGTGTGTTTCTGTGGACAGCATAGCTAAAAACGAAAATACCATTCAATACCAAACTTGGTATTTAAGTTTGGTATCTCCCAATGATGCAACACATAGATTTTAAAGAAAATTCTCCCACCCCAAACTACCCTTTATATGGAAACATATTCGAAAATTTTGTTTTTCTGAAAAATGGGCCTAACAATTTTGATTAAAATCTCTTATATTTAAGATATATATGACAAATAAAATGTATATCTTGAATTTTCTAGGAATAGTCTCTGAAGACCGCTTTATTCTGGATGATTTTTATTGGACATTACATTACAGGTAAACTGTAAGAGATATACACAACTTAGTACAAAAAAAAATGTATACCTCAATAAAACACACGATTTATGTCTTATGTCTACTTTTTACGTGGAGTTGAGCGTTTTCGGGATAATCTTTGCTATTAATTTCAGTTTTAGCATAATTAAAACTTTTTCATACGGGAATTCTCAACGCTTGGCCATGCAAAGAAACGGATTTCAATCCCATAGCAACGACATTTTAAAACATTTGAGTGTTGGTTTAGCCTAGTGTATTCCCTCGTACTTATAAGGAACTAAGTAATAAGCCCGTTTCTGCTAATGTTTATCTCGATTAGATTAAGTAGATAGAAGAATAAGCTTATTAAAATTATTTGCTACAGAGATGTAGAGAAAGTCATGCGAATGGAGCACATCTGATTGTTTTTGTTTGTGAAGAACATTATCATTGCCATTTTTGTTTTGTTATCCTTTAGATCAAACTTGTTGACGTATTACGGTTTTATGAGCTCGAGTCTAAAATTAAAATTAGAATACATTGATTTAGAAATGTCTTCTCAGAGTGGTCCCTGCTTCAAAAGTAAATACATTATTGGGTATACATACGAAAATATACTAGTTATGTGAGAGTTCTAAAGGTGTTTGCACTTACTATTTTCGTAATGAATTTATTCTGTCACAAAATCAATTTGAGCTAATTTCGGAACGGGGACCGCATGAAAGCATTTCATACACAAAGCAGGCGATGTCATGTTTCCTATAAAGCATTTTTTTCTAACTATAATAGCCAAAAGCATTTGTTTGAGTGGAATCCAATTATTTCGTTCTTAATGCACTTTCCCTTTCTTAAAAGGAGCAGGGTCTATACACTCGTCATTCTCTGAAGGATTCAATTGTTCGCTGAGGAGTGAAATTAGGTCTCCTACTCCTTTTTTGGTCTTTGTAAGCTAATTTCCTGGTTTTCCTGGTTCCCTTTCCTGCTAAAGCAAAGTTTGCAGTTTCTGTAGGGAGAAACTTACCACTTTTTAAAACTTTCAAAAGTAATATTCTATTCCACGGCTGTTAAGCAGAACACCTCGTTTTATTAATCATTAACTAATTCTGGGTAAAACACATTTCACTGATTCGAACAAATCTGCTTAGATTAATTTTTCTTCTTTTTATATAAGCTATGGCTGCCATAAATACTATGGTTAGATACAAATTGCTTGAAAGAAAAGAATAAAACCTAATGTTAATAAATTTCCTTCGTAAAATTCTCTCAGTTTTTTTTCTTCATACATGAGCTTTTACATGTACTTTAATCAATCATAAATTCACGTTATATATATATATATATATATATATATATATATAAAAAGCTAAAATTGTTCTAAGATATAAATAAGAGTAATACAATCATAAACAGAAAGATACCATAAATCATATACCTAATTTGTTGTTATATTTCTTTCTATAACTCATACATAGGAAAATTATTCTATTCCACCTAAAAAGTCTATATCAAAATTTCAGCGGAAACATTTTGTTTTGACGAACCGTGAATAATAACGAGAAATAATAAAAAAACAGTTAAGAAAAAAGATACATAATTCAGGTACATTCTTTCTGTGCTTGTACCTATCTACAAGATTGTGCGAATGTGTGTGTGTGTCTGTGTATCTGTGCCTGTTTGTGTCTGTGAGTAGTGCCACTAAAACACGAAAATAACATTAAAAATCAAACTTAGCGTCTTCCAAAGGTGCGAGACGAACATTTAAAGTAAATACTCCGCCACAATCTACTCCTTACATGGAACACAGAATATTTTGATTCTCTCAACAATGATTTTAACGAATTTGTTAATATTCAACCTGCTTAATACATTTTCATTATATACAAAGTATATCTTGAATTATCTTGGAACAATTTCGAAAATCCTCTTAGTTCTAAATTACATTTGCAACTGGTAAAACGTAAGACCTAAACGTTGCTACACAAAAAATCTGATGTGTTCCCTTCACATGACTTTCTCCATATTTCTGCAATACATTATTTTTAAAAAAGCTTGTGCTTCTATTTACTCCCTGCTAATTGAGAAATATTAGCAGAAAGAGTCTTATTTCTTGCTTCCTTAAAAGTAGGAGCGAAATAAGGGAGTACCTTAGCTTAAAGTGATAATCAAAAGCTGGTTGCTATATCACTGAAGTTCCTTTGTTTGTATGGACAGCAGTTGACAAATTCCTATATGAGAAATGTATGTGTTTCATAGCAGAAACCAAAAATAAGGAATGTCTCAAAAACGACGAACTCCACGAAAAAAATGTATATAACATAAATTGCGTGTTTTAACGTGCTCTTCATTTTTTGTGTTGTAAGTTTTTGTCCATCTCTTACGGTTTAGAAGTTATTAAAAATTCAGTAAAATTCATCCAGAATAAACTACTCTTCAGAGGCTATTCCCAAAAAATTCAAGATATACATTTTATTTGTCAGGTAAATATCTTTAATATACGAACTTTTAATTAAATCGTTAGAGCCATTTTTGAGAAAATCAACATTTTCGAAAAAAGTTCCATGTAAAGGGTGCCTAGTTGGGGGTGGGGGGATTTTTCTCAAAATCTTCGTGAAAACTTAAATACCAGCTTGGTATTTTACCTACTTTTCGTTTTTGAGTTACCGTGTTCACAGACACACGGACACACACGGGCTTTTTCTGAAAATACTTTTTTGGATACAGGGGACCCTAAAACATATATTTCCGGTGAAATCTCGGTATCAAATTTTTTTGGTGGAGTGCAATACATTCTGTATACAATATGTACATAGTGCGTGTAGAGAAAGTAAAAATATGTGATGTTCCATTCACATGAATTTTTCTACCTATTCTGCAAACAAACTATTCTTATAACAAATTATTCTTTTATCTACATCATACTCATCGAGATAAACTTTATCAAAATGATTTATTCCTTAATTCCCTCTACGTAGAAAGGAAATGAAGGAATACACTAAGTGAAAAACGACAAATCAAATCTTTTAAAATTTGGTGGCTATGTGATTGAAGTTTGGGTAAAAAGAAAAAAGAAACAGTAATGACAAATTTCCGTGTGAGAAAAAGTAAGTATTTCAAAATTTAAATGTATAACAGGTAATATTTCGGAAGTGATTAACGGCAAAAAATGTGTATGACATAAATTGTATTCTTTTGCGAGGTCTACATTTTGTACATTAACTTTTTGTCTATCTTTTACAGTTTACCAGTTATACTCAATTTATTGAGAATGAAGAGGTATTCACAGACTATATAACATATATATATATATATATATATATTTTATTTATCAGAAAACGTCTTTATAGTACTGTATTTTAATCAAAATCGTTGGAGAAAATCAAGATTTCTGAAAGTTGATCCTAATAAATGGTAGTTGGAGTGAGGAGTATTGAAAATATTCGTGCCTTATCCTTGGATGGTGCCGAACTTAAATATTAAGTTTGATATAAAACCGATTTTTCGTTTTTGAGCTATTGTTCATAGATACAAGGGCTTTTGTACTTTCTCTATACGCACCATGTACATAGTGTATAGAGAAGGTATTGCACTCCACCCAAAAATTCGATACTGAGATTTCACCGGAAATAGGTATATGTTTTAGGGTCCACTTTATCTAAAAAAAAACATTTTCGGAAAAAGGTCCGTGTGTGTATGTCCGTGTGTCCGTGTGTCTGTGAACACGATAACTCAAAAACGAAAAGTCGGTAAAATGTCAAATTTGGTATTTAAGTTTAATATCTTCTAGGGATGTATCACGAAGATTTTGAGAAAAATCCCCCCACCCCCATTTATCCTTTACATGGAACTTTCTTTAAAAAAATTGATATTCTCGAAAATGGTTCTAACGATTTTGATTAAAATTTCGTATATTAAACATATTTACCTGACAAATAAAATGTATATCTGGAATTCACTGGGAATAGCCTCTGAAGGCTACTTTATTCTGGATGAATTTTACAGAATTTTGAATAAGTGATAAACCGTAAAAGACGGAAAAAAACTTAGCAGACGAAAAATGTAGAGCACTTTTAAAACACACAATTTATGCTATATACATTTTTTTCGTGGAGTTCACCGTTTTTGAGACATTCCTTGTTTTTGGTTTCTGCTTGGAAAAATGTATACTTTTCTCATACATAAATTTGTCTGCTGCTGTCCATACAAACAAAGAAACTTCAGTGACATAGCAACCAGCTTTTACTATCACTTTAACCTATGGTACTCTCTTGTTTCGCTTCTACTTATAAGGAAGCAAGTAATAAGACTACTTCTGCTAATTCTTTCTGATTAGCATGAAGTAAATAGAAGTATAAGTTTTTTAAGAATAATTTTTTGCGGAGATGTAGAGAAAGTCATGTAAATGGTACACATCAAATTTTTAATTGTATTTTGGGATTCCAGGGGCACTATAACGTGTACTTCCAGTAAAATTTCTATATCGTATTTTTTGGGGATGTAATATCTTCACTACCTATGTTGTAATAGAGAAATTGAATGAGCAAGATCTTGCTAATACATATAACTTTTTTGTGTGGTTGTACATTTCCGAGATATTCCTTGTTACTGGCTTGCATTTTAAATACTTTTAGGGTAAAGGCCATTTTTCAAAATGAAGGCCATATTATGCATTTATTGCAGAACCAAAAGTAGTTTTTAATAGAACCAATACACATTCAAGTGACAAAACTTAAAATTAAATCCCCTAAATTAAGATACATGAACAGAAAGGAAAATAATTGAAGCATGTTACAATATCCGCTTTCCAAAAGGCTAAGTACCTTTTACATTCGATATTCGCTTGCTCGCTTTTGCTACTGCTGCCTTCGACTTTTCTGCGCACCAGTTTCCCTATTCTTTATATTATTGATGAGTTCTGGGCTTCTTATAATCTCAGATTTTCTGAATTTCCTAGTTCCTCTTTTACTTCTAGTTTTCAGTGAAGTTCTTGGAGAAAGGCTAAGTTGTTCATTCCTTGATGAGAGTGTAATCTTTATTACTTTCTCTAGACTTATTATGTACATACTGTACAGAGAAGAGGATCTCCCATACCGAGATTTCAACGGAAGTATACGATTTCGGGTCCTTTGAATAAAAACAAATTTTGAAAAAGGTCCGTTAGTGTGTTTGTCTGGACAGCATAGCTCAAAAACTAAAAGACCGTTAAACACCAAACTTGGTATTTAAGTTTATTATCCTCCAAGGATGCGAAATAAAGATTTTTCAAGACAATCCTCCCACCCTAACCTACCCTCTACGTGTAAAAATATTTCAAAATTTTATTTTTCTGAAAAATGACTATAATGATTCAGATTAAAATACCAATGTTATAGATATTTACATCACATCTTTAATTTTCTGGTTCTGAAAACCTTTGTATTCTCGATGAATTTTGCTAAATTTCTCATAATTAGTAAACCGTAGTGTTGAAGAGGCGCAGACTTCAAAACTGTTCCCAGTATTTGGCATTGCATCCTGAAGATTCTCCAACGGCGTTAGATTCTAAGCTTCCAGAATCGTACTTTTAACACTAGGTTCTTTGTTTTTATGTTGTGCGTTTTATAATGAACTACTTCTGCACAAAATACATGTCAGAAGATTTTTGGATTGATGGAATAAATTCTACAGTTCCTGAATCCACTGACACCATTTCCAACCTTTGCTATGAGAACTTTTATTTGTTAGACCATAATATCCCAAGTTGTCTAGCTTTATAAGGTAGCTCAGTGGCTGTTATGTCTTTTTATAAAATGTATTATACATTCCGGATTTTGGAATTTTAATTGCAGATATTACACGCCTTCGAAGTGTGTAGTGCGGTACGATGTGTGTGGTTTCTGCAACATTCCATTTTCTCGTACAGCTTTTACAGCAGCTAACATGCGTTCTTCGCTCCACGAGAAGCAATTGTCGTTCTTTGACGGTTGCTAACCACCGGTTTTAATTAACGAATACTTTGGAAACAGTTTACATTTGAATGAGAAACATCTGTGTCTCAGGAAGCTATATTTAGAGTGTCCATTAAATATTTGTTTTGCTCCTGGCCATGCCTTAGCGAGCACATTTTAAAGATTTGACTATTGCTTTAGCCTTGTTTTCCTTTATTTCCTTTCCACCTACACAGAAATAAGTATTCAGACAATTTCATTGAATGCTCTCGATTATCATGAAGTAGACAGAATAATGCGTTTTTGTACGAAGAGTTTGTTGCAGAATAGGCAGAATGTTACACATAAAATTTTCTGTGTACTTATATTCATGAAACTGGAAAAGTCATATTTCCGGTGAAATCTCGACATGAAAGTTTTGAAATTTAATAAATCTTTATTTACTGAATGTAGTGGAGACGCATTAGATTTTCTGCATATCTTTACTGTTCTGACGGAGCGTCGAGCGGGAAGAGGGATGAAGGGGTGGATTGCCCAATCGGTTTTGCCTTTTCGTACTCGTCTGGTATGGAACCAGAATGGCACGCTCTCAATGAAATTGAAGTAAATAGCAAAATAAGTTTTATTATAAATAGTTTTGCGAAGAGGGGGAGGAGATTCAATGATGCAATTTCTGCGTTACTTTGAGAGAAAAATACTTTATGGCATTGCCGAAAAAAATCTATTGTGTTTCACTCACATGACCTTTTCTATTGGTCTAAAAATAGACTACTCTTACAAAACATTTTTGCTAATAATGATAAGCATCAGCAAAAACGGTCTTGTCTCCTTATCAGTAGAAGGGAAATAAGGAAATACCATACGTCAAAACGACAGTCAAATCTTTTAAAAGCTGTCGCAATGCTGTCGGTTCGCTTTCCATGTTCAAGATTAAAACAAAAGAGATATAAAAGAGACGAAGGATTCTTGGTGAGAAAAAGTTAAGTATTTAAGACTCAAAACAATAACGAGGAATATCTCTGAAATGGTTAGCTTTACAAAAGATATATAAACATTATTTGTTTTAACCGGATCTACATTTTTTGTATGCTTTTGTGTATCTCTTACAGCTAACCGGTGACAGGGATTATCTCTGAAATGTTTAGCACTTCAAATTCATATGGTGACATTAATTGTGTTTTTAATAAGATCTATGTTTTTGTAAGCTTTTCTATACTTCGTATGGTTTACCAGCGATGCAAATTCTCCAGGGGCTCAACCCAAGAAAACCGGGATATATACTTTATTGACTATAGAAACATCTTTAAAACATGGTATTTTAATCAAAATTAAGGGAGCCATTGTTGATAAAATCGAAAAATTTGAAAAATGTCATGTAAAGGATAATATCGATAGGTGGTTTTTCTAAAAATCCATGTATAGTATTCTTGGAAGTAGTTGAACTTAAATTGGTATTTAACGGACTTTTCGTTCTTGAATTATGCTATCTAGACACACACAGTGAGAGAGAGAGAGAGAGAGAGAGATCGACACTTACTTACTGACGTCTATTTTTTATTCAGGGTCCTCAACATATATGTTTCCGGTTAAATTTCGGTATCGAATCCAGCATATACATAAATTGTAGCGCATATTAGGGATAGTATAGTTTTCTCGAGGGCTTAATGGCTCTCAAATAGGACCGCTCTCCCCTGCCATTCGGTAATAACCATTAGCAAAAAAAAAAAAAAAAAAAAAAAAAAAAAAAAAAAAAAAAAATAGAAGACGACCCTGTATTGGGGCGAGAGGCAACGTTGTAAAATGTGTTTTCTGGAGACTGTGCTTGCAAGCCGAAAATCACGCATCAGTTAAGGGACCAGTAAGTGGAAGACTTGGCAGCAGCGAGAGTTGGTTTCTAACCATCCACACTATAATCCCAAACTTTGGAAGAAGAGTGGGCAGGGTCATTTAGTTCTGAAAAATACTGTAATTTCAGAGATAGAGCATGTGAAAAGGAAGTGGGTGGCTACAGGGTTTAAGGTGCAGCAGTATTAAGATGTATTTTTGGTCAGAAAGATCAAGAGCCAGAAATAACTAGATGGGAGACACGGAGATTTTATTAAGAGAATAATGTTGGTTAGGGGATGAGGAAACCCAAGAGTTACCCAAACTCCATTCAACTCACTTTGTACATTGTAAATCTGCAGTTTCATTTTAAAATAAAACTAAGCCGTCGGACTCTACGTCTCACAACGAAAGTAGCTCAGATGAGCAAGAATGAACAGGCTCTCCTGACAAAGTTACTGAAGCTTTTGTGATAAAACCCATGCTTATGTCAGAATTGCTTTAGGAGGGCACAGCTATGTCAGCATTTCGACATCTTGCCACTAATATCGATTACTGAAACTGGTGTAGCATCACCTCTTACTAAATTAAATATAATTTACTCAAAATGACTGCACCAGCTATCCTGCAATACCCCTGTTGGTTGAAACAAGACGCCCCGTGCAAATAATGTAGGTTCGAACACATAAAAATACAAACAAAAATTAAAGGCCCTGTATTTGAATAGTTTTAGAAGAATGGCGGTATAGCATTTGTCGCGGGCGAGTAGAACAGGGAAATCAAATTTTTAGGGAAGGAAAAGTCTGGCTGTAGAACTGAGGGATGCAGGAAAGAATAGTTCTGCACTGGGATATACAGTAATTGTAATTGATGCTGGACCCTTTTTGGATGTAGCTTCTAAGCAGATGGATTTTATGCGTGAAAGAAACCCTGACGATTATACTTTGATAATGTTTTTTTTTTTTTTTTACTCTTTTGTTTCGTTGCTTCTCTCTGGTATCATTTCCCCCATCTCTATCGAGTAAGAGGCGTTTATTCCTTTTTTTTTCCTTGAGAGGAGACACAGGGATTTTATTGTTAAGAAGATAATATATGGTTAGGGGATAAGGAACCCAAGGGTTTTCCAAATTGCAATAAACTCACCTGGTACATTGTAAATCTTGTAGTTTCACTTTAATATAAAACTATGTTGTCGGTCAATATGTCGGATAGTACATCCCACAAAGTCAGTAGCTCAGATGAGCAAGTATGAAGAAGACTCTCCTAACCTAGATTCTGAAGTTTTAATAATGCAACTCAAGCTTATGCCAGCATTGCTTTAGGAGGGCACAGCTATGTCAGTATTTCGACATCTTGCCACTGATATCGATTGCTCAAACTGGTGTAACATTATCTCTTACTTAATAAAATATTATTTGCTCAAAAAGTCCATAACATGCACTTTTCAATATATATCATAATATTCATACTGATATATGGGCTAATGACAATAATACCAGTAAATTTTAAGGATTTTATATTGGTTGATAGCAGTATAACTTGGAATTATCACACTACTGTTTTATGTCGGAAACTTTCCAGTATAATATATTTGCAAAAAAGATTGAAACAAAATATTTATAAATATATTCTGGTAAATGCGTATTATGCAATTTTTGACGTGTGGTTAGCTATGGAATAATATCAGTGGAACCATGGAAATGCATTTATTGCAAGAATGGTGCTATATACTTGAGAGACACTTCCAGAAGTTGTTTTAAATATATCTCTGTTATGACCATAGCATAAATATATGTTTTAGCAGTACTATACGTACCTATATGTTCTTAAAAATTTAATGAAGGTATTTTACATAATGATGCACATCGACGTAATAAATAGGCAGGCAGAAAACTGTTATTACCATCATGTAGCCTGAGGAAGTATTAGAAGCTTTACATCAAATTACTATATTCCCTGAAAAATAGTTTTAATTTTAAAACAAATCAGGTCATTTTAATTGAAAATTGTTTTTATGTTTTAAATGCATTTTTTCATTTGTAATTGTTATAGATATGTGTTATACTACTTGTGTAGGTTTTCACTAAAAACTCATATTACAAATTGTATTTGCTCAATGGATGCTGAAACATCTATGTGTCTGTTCGTCACTTCTTCCTCAGCCTATTAATACTAATGTAATAAAAACCTCATTTATTAGCGAAACTATTTATTTTACTATTCTTTACGGAAGCCCTTAAAAGAGAGGTTCAAAGAAAACTGGTACGTACTTATATATCTTAAATACTAAACAGAAAATACGAAAATACGATTGAACTTTCCGCAAGAGTACGGAAAAAGTATTTATGAAGGCGAAGAGAGGAATACTAGGTTTAAAATAGAAAGCGGGTTATATTATAAGATAAATAATGTTGGTGAGCATGAGCTCTTGATACTTTGCAGCCATAATAAATAATTTACCAGATTCAATCATTTTTATAAATTTGTATAACATACTTATGTTTCCTTTGTTAGTTTTTAATTTCGTTAATATTTTAATGTATTGTATAAAGAGTGAGTAATTACCTGAAATATCCTTTTTGAGAATGAATTTGGATACAATATTATAATTAATTTATTAGAATCGCATGACATTGAGCGGCTCAGGCCCAAACTTCTTAAGGTCGGGGAGATGAGAGAAATAAAGATAAGTAGCGACTAAATATAATTCGTATTAGAATATTCTTTAGAGAATATACTTTACAGAGCTTCATTTCTGGACCGTCTAGGCATTACAGGCTGCAGTAACCTCGGTATTGTTCTGCTATCTCACTAGGAATGAACGACGAGCCTAAGGCTGCGTTGATTGCTTGTGATGTCATCATCCAGTTCCTGTCTTCTGAACGTGCCGTAGGATAGAAGGTTTTTCATTACTAGTCCACTGAAATGCTTATCGAAAAATGAATGCTTGAAAAAATAATTCTCTTTGGGATATAAACGTAAATCCAAAGCATGGAGACAATTTCAAGAGATATTTCCTAATGTTACAGTTCCAAATAGCGATGATTAGAATAATGGGTTTAGATCAATGACTTTTGCTAAACATTAAACTTAAGAAGCGTAAAATATATGTTTTGACGTAGAAAAACTGCAGTAATTGATGTATAATTTGTTGACTATTTTAAGAATATCAAAGAGCTATTGATCAAGAAGTGGCTTAACCTTTAAAGTTGAAACTCTAAATCGTGATTATTGTTCATGAATTAAACTTGGTGGGGACGAGGAATAAGGTTAGTCACCTATTATAGCACATGTTATAGATCGTGAGGAGAGGTATGAACAAATATTGCTCATAGGATAAGTTGCTTTCTTTCCCTCCCTCTCTGCAAAGCCTAAGAGGGGTAACAGAGAATGCCAGCTTAGCGCAAATAACACAACCACAACAGCGTGCAGAGTTAGACAGTTAATGCAGTTCATAGTAAAGGTAATTGATGACATATATCCATGGTCATAGCGAAATCACTTTGTTATGACGCTATATATATAACTGTCTTCTTTCAGCTTAACAATAATCTCTTAATGTTTATGTGCACAAAACCAGCGCTAACATACTTCACTCCTTCGTGGACAGAAAAGTTATGACTTCCGCGTATACATATTGGCGCAATTTCTGCCACCATCAGCCCTTCCTGTGAAGAGTTGCTATAGCGCAGCTTAATGTTTTGTTCTTGTCTCCTCACGACCTACACCTTCATTTGTGAGTAAATAATTCGTAATGAACCTCCTTCAATATACTGCAGTTCGTGGAGCAAACATACATGGGATCCGCGGCCGTGCCATAAATCGACCGCTCTATATATTTGTTGGATAACAAGAAACGGTTATCTACTTACACGAATCTACGTTTAAGATACCCCTCTACTGCATAGAAATGGATAAAGCCGACTAAGTATAGTAGAAAAGTTACTTCACAATAAGAAAGTAGAACAACGTCCAAAAAGAAACTTAAGATAGATTTCAATAAATAACTTGTAAAATATAAATAAAAGAAACGTAAGAAGAAATACTTGCTCAAAAACAGATAAAAAGTAATATTTCTAGTAACAATAAATTTTTAAAAAAGCGTGGATAGTTAAAGCTGATTAAAAAAGTTTGTCCATAATATGCTTCGGGAGTTTTAATGTTGACATTCAAAGGTGCTCAGATTTCACGGCTGTATCTTTGTGATGCCGAATGAATGGGGCGGAAGACAATTTACCGTAATAACAGGATAAAATAACAAAGAAGGCAGGAAGAAAGAATGGAAAGAGAGCGATAGCAGCAGCCGTGTAAGTTCCCAAGCAAACATTCTTGCTGTAAGATGTGAACTTATAATTAATGAGTGCAGCCCTTAGAAATGACAAGGCTTGCTTTGGTTGTCCTGGAAAATTTCCGTATTTCATCGCGCAGTCCTTTCCTCGTCTCCTATCTGAGACGTCACCGGGTGCTTTCGTATAAATATTCTTATACCGAAATCTCAAACTCTGCGAGAACTTCTGAACAAGAGTTTGCTCTGATAAGATCTTCCGCCTCTGTAGTGTGGAAGTAGCGTGCCTGTCTGACATTCAAGAGCTCGTGAGGTCGAATCTCGGTAAGGGTGAGTCATCCCTAAATGGTTTTTTCCTTGGTCAGACCACTCGCCTCTCACCTAGATGGCCCGGGTTCAATCCCAAGCGACCGCGTGTGAGATTTGTTGTGGACAAAGCGAAGCAGGGTTGGGTTTTATCCGAGTTCTCCGGCTTCCCCTACCATTACATTCCACCGAGGTTCCATCTTCATCCAATTATCATCATGGGTGTCATAGAAGAAATAGTGGGCGATAATCAGTCCAAAAAAATCTGAAGTGTTCCATATACATGACTTTCTTTAAATCTCTGTAACAAATTATTGTTAAAAAGCTTATTCTTCTATCTACTTCACGATAATCGAGATAAACGTTAGCAGAAATTGCCTGATTACTTGGTTCCTTGTAAGTAGAGGGGAAAACTCTAGTGTGTTCCATTAACATGATGTACTCTGTTGTTCGGTAAACAAACCTTTTGTTCAAAACATTAATCTGTTATCTAAATCATGCTAATCAAGATAGACATAAGAAGAATTATCTTATTATGAGCTTCTTTGTAAGTAGAGGGGAAATAAGAAAATGCACATGCTAATAAACAATAATCTCTTCCTACAAAACCTGGCCGCTATGTGAAACAATTGAAATTCCAATCTCTTTGTTTGCCAGGAATAAACAAACGAGAAACGATAAGAAAGGTGTCCTTCTATTTACTAAAAGTTTTAGTGGTAAAACTGAAACGAATAATCTGGAATATCTTGAAAACGGTTAATTTTACAACAAAAAATATATGTGGATTAAATTGTGTGTTTAAATAAGGTCTACATTTTTAGTTTGCTAGTTACTTAAAAATCGTCCATATGAATAGATCTTCAGAGGCTATTCGCAGAACATTCGAAATAAAGATTTCATTTGCCATAAAAATATCTTAACCATAAGGTATTTTAATCAAAAACGTTAGAGCAATTTCTGAGAAAATAAAAATTGCCGAAAAATGTTCCATGTAAAGAGCAGTTAAGAGTGGCTGGATTTTCTTGGAAACCCTGGTGTCGCATTCTTGGAAGATATTAATCTTAAATACATACACAGATGGTCCTTTTTCTAAGACTGTTTTTTTTTGTACTCAGGGGGTCTCAAAACATGTATTTCGATTAAATCTCGGTATAGACTTTTTGGGTAAATTACATCTTCTCTGTACACTATGTACATAGTACGTGTAGAGAAAGTAAAAAACATTTATATTGAGACTACGAATGGCGGTAACTTTAAGCTCCATAAAGTCAGACTAATTTAAGCATCATTTCACAGATTTTATTCATCGACCGATAGTAGTAGTCTTTTTTGTAGGTTTTAACGCCCGATTTTACTTGTAGCAGGCGATGACACTGGTAATACATGGAAGGAAGATGAAGCTCCGGTGGAATGCGATGGCGGGGGAAACTGGAGAACTTGGAGAAAACCCGCTCTGCGTCGATTTGTACACCACAAATCTCACATGCGTTCTATTGGGATACAATCAGGGTCGTGATAGTTACAGTAGCTATCACTTTAAATATGATACTCCCTTATTTTCCTTCCACTTACAAGGAAGCAAGTAATGAGGCTATTTCTGCTTGTTTTTTTCTCGATTATCACTAAGAAAATAGAAGAATAAGCTTTGTAAGCATAATTTGTTGCAGAGATGTAGGGAAAGTCATGTGAATGGAATACATCAGATTTTGTTTTTTAATTTTTTTTTTTTTTTTTTTATTTGGTCCACCAATTTCTTTACACTCTAGTTAGTTCTTTAGTCCTTGGAACTCCAATCCCTTCCTATAATATATCCCCTCGTCTTCATGAGAAATCCATTTCAGTTGCCAATAATTTCCCTTGTCCCAAGGTTTTAACCCCCTTTGCTTATCATACTGCGAAACCTGTTTTATTTCCCTTCTTTTTTCTGTTTGCCCACCCCAAACAGGGTTGAAAGCCCTAGCAATTTTGTTTTCGTATTAATTCTTTGGGTTATCTGCCGCTGGCTGTTTCCTCGTTATGGAAAATTACCCTGTGCTATTTACTTCTCTTCTTGCCTGCTCCGTTCTGAAATTCCCTACTTCCTCGTTTCAAACCACCAAAGTATTCCAACTTTGGCATATGCATCCTTCTATAAGGCTGATTTAGGTAAATAGAAGCATACTTAAGCGTTTATTTACAAAAACAAAATCTTATATGTTCCATTCACATGACTTTCTCTACATCTCTGCAACAAATTATTGTTAAAAAGCTTTAGTTTCTATTTACTTCATTCTAATCGAGAAAAAATGAGCAGAAATAGTCTTATTACTTGGTTTCTTGTGAATAGAAGCACAATAAGGGAGAACCATTGGTTAAAGTAAAATTCAAACGCTGGTTGCTATGTGACTGAAGTTCTTTTGTTTGTATGGACAGAAGTTTGACAAATTCCTGTATGAGAAAAGTGTAAGTTTTTCAAAGCTGAAACCAAAAACAAGGAATATCTCTAAAACGATCAACTCCACGAAAAAATGTATATAAAATTGTGTGTTTTAACGCGCTCTACAGCTTTTGTGTGGTAGGTTTTTTTCCATCTCCTACGGTTTAGCAGTTATGCAAAATTCCATAAAATCCATCGAGAATAACGTAGTCTTCAGAGGCTATTCCCAAAAAATTCAAGATATACATTTTATTTTTCAGGTAAATATCTTTAATATACGATATTTTAATCAAAATCGTTAGATCCTTTTTGAGAAAATCAAAATTTTCGAAAAGAGTATCACATAAAGGGTATTGGTGAAAATCTTCGTGTCGCATCCTTGGAAGATACCAAACCTAAATAGCAAGTTTGGTTTTTAATGGACTTTTCGTTTTCAGCTATGCTGCCCACAGACACACACACACACACACACACACACACACACACACATACACATACCACAGACACACACACGCGGATATTTTTCTAAAAATGCACTTTTTAATTCAAAACATGTATTTCCGAGGAAATCTCTCTATGGAATTTTTGGGTGCATTGCAATACCTTCTCTATACACTATATACATAGTAGATACGTGTAGAGAAAGAAAAAACTGGATAAATGTAATTGAGGGATGAACAACAAGATTAACTAATTGTGAACATTTAAAGGGAACCAAAAAACTCCTAAAGCAATATGTTTTCGGCATCAAATGAATAATATAGAGCATCCAAAATGGTGGGTAAAGGGACTACAACAAGAATTATGAAACATTTTGCAAAGGGCAACGGAAATAGAAATAATCGTGAAAAAGTGTGATAAGTGCCATTCAAATGACTTTCTCTACATCTCTGCAACAAATTATTGTAAAAATCCTGTGCTTCTATTTACATTATGCTAATCTAGAAAAAAAAAAAAAACAGAAAAATATCCTTATTACTCGCTTCCCTGTAAGTAGAAGCGAATAAGGGAATATCATAGATTAAAGTGGAAGTAAAAAACTGGTTGCTATGTGACTGAAGTCCTGTGTGCGTATGGACAGGAGTTGGTAAATTCCTGTATAAGAAAAGTAAAACTTTTTCTAAAGCTAAAACCAAAAACAAGGAATATCTCAAAGACAATTAACTCCACGAAAAAAAAAATGTATATGACATAAATTGTGTGTTTTATCGTGTTCTACGTTTTTTGTAACGGAAATTTTTGTCTATCTCTTACGGTTTACCAGCTATGCAAAATTCTATAAAAATCATCCAGAATAAAGAGGTCCTTGGAAGCTATTCCCAGAACATTCAAAATATACAGTTTATTTGGCATGTAAATATCCTAAATCAAAATTATTAGAGCCATTTTTGAGAAAATCAAATTTCTCCATGTAAGGGGTAAATTGAGGTGTGGGGGATTTTCTTGAAAATCTTAGTGTCATATTCTTGAAAGATACTAAACTTAAGTACCAAGTTTGGTATTTAAAGGTCTTTTCGTTGTTGAGCTATGCTGTCCACAGACATACACGGACTTTTTTGGATTCAGGATGACACAAAACATGTATTTCCCTTGAAATCTCGGTATCGAATTTTTGGTTGCAATAAAATACCTTCTCTATGCACTATGTACACAGTACATGTAGAAAAAGTAAAAAATAAAAAGACGACTATATGATGAAAACAGGCATTAAATAGAATTTGAATGTAGAAAAAAGTACTATTACTGCTACAAAATTAAATAAAGGTAAAGTGGGGTAAGGAAACATATTTTAGAATTAAGTATGGAACAGAGGACGAGAACAGCATGGCTTAGGTTGATAGGTTAGCACGAGGATTTGACCTATATGCGAAGATCAGGAAAACAGACGCATATTTTGGCAGATTGCTTGCAGATGGAGGATGTTAGGGCATAATTATTATTTGAAGTATATTTAGCTTCAAATAGACGGAATACAGCATGCTGGGACTTGATTCTAAACAGCTAAGCTTGGGCACATACTTAATGGAAGTATATGAGCACAGAGATAATATATTTGAATAAATATTACGATATACCTGCTATACGACTTATTTATATGTGAGAATAGGTGGATGCAGTTTTGAGTGTGTTTATGTTTGGTATCACAGTGTTCTTAATTTTGTGGGTTTACTGTTCTATTGTAGTTGTGCGCGCATGTGTATATATGTAAATAGGAGTAGGTAATATTTTAAATTCAAGTATTTTTAGTGAGTATGTAAGAATCCCGTCCCATGACACTGTGTTACGTAATTGATGTATTATTACGAACTTAATAAATACTGTTGCTGCACTAAATGCCGGGACACCATTGGTCTAAAACAGGCATGACAAGGTTCCATACTTAAAGGTACACCACATTAATGGCACGATTGCTTTCAACAATGCTTAAGAATAGTCTTATTCGTCATTCACTACTACTAAAATTACTGGTTGCTTTCACTTTTTCTAGCGTTTATGTAAAACATACAAAGTAAGCAAGGTTTTGTTTTTGCCCGTAATTTTGAAACCGAGATTTCACCGGAAATCCATGTTTTAGGATACTCCGAATCCATTAAAAGTATTTTTAGGAAAAGGTCCGTGTGTGTATGTGGACAGCATACCTAACAAATGAAAATTTGGGTAAATGCAATGTGTATATAAATTCAGTATCTTTCAAAGACGTGACACGAAGATTTTCAGGAAAACTCTACCACCCCAACCTTGTAAATGGAACTTACTTTATTTTTTTTATTTTCTTAAAAATGGCTCTAACGATTTTGATTAAAACAGCACATTCTTAACACATTTTCATGATAAATGAAATGTAGAATGTTCTGGGAATAAGCTCTGAAGACCTCTTCATTCTGAATGAATGTTTTATAACTTGTAAACCGTAACAGATATACAAAACCTTGCTACACATTTATCATATACATTTTTAGGTGGAGTTAACTTTTTCCGAGATATTCCGTGTCATTGGTTTCAGTTTAAAGCTACATAAACTTTTCTGAAACCAGAAGTAATGTTTTCTTTCGTTTGTATTTTGTTTACTCCAAGCAAGAAAAGAGAACCGAATTTAAACTGTTTCACATTGTAATTGCCTTTTGAAAGATTTGGCTATCGCTTTACTGTAGAATATACCCTTATTTTCCTTCTACTTACAAAGAAGCAATTAATAAGGCCAATTCTGGCTGGCCCCGATAGAGGAAGTCGTTGACGTTCGATCGCTAAAGGGTAGGTCGAAAGGTTGGAATCCGCTTTGTGCATAGATGTTTCTGTGCACATGTTCTATCTCAGTCATTCTTTTTTTTTTTGTAATGGCCCATAAGGTCACGTATGAGATATAATATGTGTGTTAACAAAGACTAATCACGCAAATTTTTATCACAATTAGCATGAGATTATCAAATATCATTACTTTATTAAGATCAAACTTCAATTCGTTTAATGTTTCAACTTGACTCTACCTATCCAATTCCTGTCCTACACACGGTTTCTTTGAGAAAACAATTCAATCATCACAATTGTCCATAATAGTTGGCTATACTATGAATCCTGGGTCTTGAAGTGGTTACGACATTGCAGGTCTCCATTGGGATTTGCCATCTCAAAATAATTTGAGACCACCTTGTGGTTTCCCGGGAAACCTGAGTTAGTTGAGAAATTTAATGCTCAGTAATTGAACAACCGGCTAGAGACCATGTTTCAAATCCCGGATATGGCGTTGAATTTTTCAGTCTGACTCTACCTATCCAACTACTGTTCTACACACAGTTTCTGTGAGAAAATATTTAAATTATGAACTGCCTTATGTTATATAAGCATGAAATTCGACCCTGGATAATTCTAATAAGTTCACTACTGTACTCTATCTTGGTGTATTACTGGAATCCAGATTAACATGGAACACTCTTTAGAACGAATTGCTTGCACAATGATGCACAAAGTTATATCTCAAAGAAATTGACGCTCCAGAAGTGCCCTAGTTACTACGAGAATCATCCAGAAAATGACAGACGATTTGGTATAACTAAATACTAACGAAAGATGTCAACATGAAAGTGTAGTTACGAAGTTACAACACCTTACTCTAGTTGTCAACGCAGCCTCCATTCTGTCAAGATATTTATTGTCACGTGGTACCAGTTTTTCAATGACGATGTTATACTTTTCTACCGCCAAATAACTTATTCACTTTTAGAATGCACAAAATGTTTGACTGATCGAATTTTATAGGCAAATAACTCAAGTGTATAGTGATAATGCAATGAAGAGTCTTCAGTAAGGAAATGGTGCATAATTTACGAGTAATCAAAGAAGAACCAAAGAGCCCGACAAATACCAGAGTGGAAGTTCATCAATCGTTATGAAGGAATTGAAAGAAAATGTATTTCCCTTTGGTCACCATACATGATTTTTGACTGGAAAAGATTACAAAACCGGTGAAAACCTCAACATCTTGGCTCAGATCTTTAACGGTGGAAGAGTATAACATAAGCATTGAAACACTGGCACCATGAGACAATAACTTCCTTGATAGTAATGGTGATTACGTTGATATATAGAGTAAGGTACAGTAACTTTGTAAACAAAAGTTTTGTAAAATAAGAACTATAGCTTTCCTGGCGACGTGTTAATTCAAAATCTTCTCGGGCTTCTAGCCAGGTAATAACTTGGCTTGACACCAACGTTTCGAAGAAGTGCATCTTCCTCTGATCAGTTCACCCTGAAGACGAGGAAGATGCACTTCTTCGAAACGTTGGTGTCAAGCCAAGTTATTACCTGGCTAGAAGCCCGAGAAGATTTTGAATTAAAAGTTTTGTATTCATATCGTTCGTTTATTATTTAGTTATGCCAAAATGTTCGTTGCTTTATGGGTCGCCCTGTTCCATACTTTTATACTTTTGACGTATGCTTCTTCGGGACTCAAGATGTACAATGTTTAAGACCAATAAATTCAGTACCTCACTCTACTCTATTTTAGCGTATTATTTGACTCCAGGTTAACATGGAACGCTGTTTAAAATGAATTGCTTGCCACCTCTAGATACAGAAAGTTTATTTCCATAAATAAATAGACGGATTTGTCTTAGTTATTCCATGCTTCTATAGAAATCTCCTGTTTGAACTCTGCTCACATATACTTCCTCGAGTTGCAAGCAATTCTCCTTGGTGCATCAGAAACATTAAATTACATCAAGAGTTCTGCAACCTTTCCGTCAAACTAATATCCCATTTCTCTCAAAAGTTTTCTATTCTAAATAACCTAACTTTCAAGAGCTCTGGAAAAAGTGGTTAGATCAAACTTTAATAGACGAGACTTGATGAACTACGATTTCAAAGTATGAAAGAGGCGCTGAGTATCTAAAGCCGCATAACACAAAAAAGAAACAAAAAAGTAGTATAGAATCAACTTTTAGAGTTTTACACATACATGCGGAAATTACGTTGTGTCTATTACCTTGCACTAAATATACAAAATATGGCATATTTCTCATATTGCAATTATGTTGCTAAACTCTTCACTTGTTTTAAGTTTTCTTAGGTAATTAAATTGAGTTTTCAAACTCATTTTACACTAATTAATTATTTCTCTAACGTGTGTATAAAATAATTATTTAAAAAAGAATTCTTTAACCTCGATTAAATTACAGAGATTTTATCAGCACTTGGGTGCTACTGAATAAAAATGCACCTTAAATTACCACTACGAGGTACACATATGTCCGTTCTCTTGCTGCATTTTCTAAACATTGATTAATTGGTTATTACCAGACCTGGACTTCATTACCTCCCTTCCCAAATTACCTGTGCATGGAACATTAGATTACTGTGTATACTAACATTTGGATTTTGAGAAACGGGGTGTAGACTCATTGTTCTGTCATATAGGTACAGTAAAGGACAACGTTGCTACTTGATTTGCACGAAATTCAAGCAGCAATCTAGATGAATTTTACGAAATTTTGAATAACTGCTGAACCGTAAGAGATGAACAAAAACTTACCACACAAATAATGTAGAGCACGTTAAAGCACACAATTTAAGTAATATATTTTTTCTGGAGTTGATCGTTTTTTATATATTCGTTGTTTTTGGTTCCAGCATTGAAAAATTTATACTTTTCTTATACAGGAATGTGTCAACTCCAGTCCATACAAACAAAGGAACCTTAGTCACATAGCAACCAGCTTTTGACTATCACTTTAACTTATGGTACTCCCTTATTGCGCTTCTACTTACAAGGAAGTAAGTAATAAGACTATTTCTGCTAATTTTTTCTCGATTAGCATGAATTAAATAAAAGCATAAGCTTTTTAACAATAATTTGTTACAGAGATGTAGAGAAAGTCATATGAATGAAACACATCAGATTTTGTTCCTTATACTTACAAAGGACCAAGTAATAAGGACAATTTCTGCTAACGTTAATTTCGATTAACATGATGTAGATAGAGGAATAAGCATTATAACAACAATATGTTACAGAGAAACACATCAGATTTTTTATCATTATGTAAACATGATACCTCCATTTAAATATATTTTCATCTATCTTATCAGCAACTGAAAATATGTTTAATTCTGATATTACTGTTTCATTCCTTATTTTATCCATTTAGTGCGTTTCTTTTAATATCCCATTAATATTATCTGTCCTGCCTTTATGCGCAATCTTTCTAATACAAGTGGCAATTCCCACCAATGAATGTTTGGTAGATATGTAAAATAAATAAGTGAGAATTTGATAACGGTACTAGTCCTAAATTCAAAACATAGGAAGAAGACCTGAAGAATCTAAAATAAATTATTAAAATCTTATGTATTTTATTCACATGGCTTTCTCTAGCTGTCCCGGAAATTAACTTTTCTTACCAGTTAGTTTTCCTACTTTTATCTACATCATATTAATCCAGATAAAAATAGGAATTCGTCTTTTCTTGCTTCCTTGTAAATAGAAGTAAATAAGGGAAGACACTATAGTAAAGCGATAGTCAAATTCTTTAATAGGCAGACGCTATATGAGACAATTGAAATTCCGCCCTCTTTGCTTGCCAGGAGTAAACAAAAGAGAACCGAAATAAAAGGTGGTCTTCGTTTGAGAAAAGTTAAAGTAGCTTAAAATTGAAACCAATGACACGGAATATCTCGGAAATGGCTATCCCTGCAAAAAATATACATGACATAAATTCTATGTTTTCTAGAGATCTGCATTTTTTGTAGGACGTTTTTGTATGCTTCATATGATTTAACAGTTATACAAAAGTCATTCAGAATAAAGAGGTTTTCTCAGGATATTCCAAGAAAATGTAAGATATACATTTCATTTACTATGAAAATCTTAAATATATTTCATTTAAGAGGTGTCGGGATGTCCTATCGTGCCCACGTTAACTTTTGACCCATTATCTCAGCAACCATTTAACATATTGCGGCACATTTGTCGAGGTATATTCAACAATATCTTTGCTTTTGATCAATGAAAAATCTGATTTGTTCCATTCCCATGACTTTCTCTCTGCCTCTGCAACAAATACTGTTAAAAACCTTATGCTTCTATTTACTTCATTCTAATCAGAAAAAAAAAAATAGCAGAAATAGTTTATCACTTGCTTCCTTGAAGCGAAATATGGGAGTACCATAGGTTAAAGTGATAGTCAAAAGCTGGTTGCTATGTGACTGATGTTCATTTGTATGTATGGACAGAAGTTGACAAATTCCTGTATGAGAAAAGTATAAGTTTTTCTATGCAGAAATGAAAAACAAGAAATATCTAAAAACGATCAACTCCACGAAAACAGTATATAAAACATAAATTGTGTGTTTTAATGTGCTCTACATTTTTTGTGTGGTAAGTTTTTGTCCATCTCTTACGGTTTATCAGTTATGCAAAATACCGTAAAAGTAATCCAGAATAAAGTACTCTTCAGAGACTATTCCCAGAAAATTCAAGATATACATTTTAGTTGTCAGGTAAATATCTTTAATATAACGATATTTTAATCAAAATCGTTAGAGCCATTTTTTAAAAAAAAATGCCATGTAAAGGTTAGTTGGGGGGGATTTTTCTCAAAATCTTCGTGTCACATCCCTGGAAGATACCAAACTTAAATGCCAAGTTTGGTATTTTACCGACTTTTCGTTTTTGAGTTATCGTGTTCAAAGGCACACGGACACACACTCACGGACCTTTTTCTGAAAATACTTTTTAGCTTCTTAGCAACAGAGTTTCGAAAGAAAGGATAGTTTGGAGCACCGATCTTATGTTGTGGTAGAGTTTGTGATTAAGATCAGGTTTCCTTTTTGCGGTATTTGCCTTGCTTCCTGCCAATTTCTTATTAATAGGTTCCGAGCAGAATCTTGTGGTGAAGGTTACCACAAAATTCCGTCACGGGCTATTCTAACGGAGTTTCATTTAGCTACGGATTCACTTAACTTATCTCTTAATATTTGCTTTCTCTAATGCATATAGTAAGCAGAGAGGTATTAAATTAAACAAAGTTCTATTTATGGACGCTATTTAACTGCTGCGGTTTTTAGCGTCCCGTCCCGTTTTATATTGTGCGTGAAATACCACTTAATTTTGTTCAGAGACCTCTTTAGCAGGTTTAAGTGTCTTTAACATTCCACAAATCTACGACATGGGGCCAAAAGCTTTATTCTCCTCCGAAGGAAGCCATGCTAAGGATTTTTATGCCCGAAAAAAATCCATTGACCTCGCTGGGTTTGAACTCTTGACTTTGGGAACTACAGGCTAGCATTTACCTCTAGACCTCGGAGGATGTATATAACATAAATTGTGCGTTTTAACGAGATCTTGGTCTTTGTGGAGTGTGTTTTATCTATCTCTAACGGTTATGCAAAATTTGCCAAAATTAATTCAGATTAAAAATGTCTTCAGAGGCTATTCCCAAGTAAATTAAAGGTATACATTCTATTTTCCATGCAAACATATTTTAATCCAAATTTTAGAGCTCTTTTTGAAAAATTACAAATTTCCGATTTTTTTACGTAAAGGGTGGTTAGGAGTGGGCGGATTTTTCTCAGAATCTTCGTGGCACATCCTTAGAAGTTTCTAAACTCAAAAACCTAGTTTGGTGTTTTACCGGCTTTTCGTTTTTGAGTTATCGTGTTCACAGACACAAGGATACACGCACACACACACACACACACACACCGACACATACATACCTTTTTATAAAAATGTTTTTAGGGGGGATACAGGGAAACCTGAAACCTATATTTCTGGTAAAATATTGGTATAGAAATTGTGGGTGGAATGCAATATGTTCTCTATACACTATATTCATATTACGTGTAGAGAAAGTAAATACTGCCTTTAAAGCACACAATATATTCAAAATATATTTTTGTTTGTAACACATCTCAGTCATTTTTAAGTACACGTCATAGGTTGTTCGAATTGTCAATATTTTGTCACTTATAAACTCCTGTTACTATTCAGATGTTTCTCGTGATTACATAGGAGTATAGAGTTTTAAAACCGGCAAATAAAGCCCAGTCCTTTTATCTCCTTTAGAGTGAAATAGATAGAAATATTAAAATCTGACTACTCCAGTCATATGTCACGAGATTTTCTCTACCCATTCTGTAACAAACTATTTTTAGAAAATCTCATTTTTGTAATTCATGCTGCTCAAGATAAACATTAGCAGACGTTGTCTTATTATTTATTTTCTTATAAGTAGAAAGAGAATAAGGGTATTAACTAGGCTAAAGTGATAGTTATGTATTTTAAAAGCTGGTTGCTGTGTTTTGTGTGCATGGTATGGGTAAAAAAAAAAAATAAATAAATAAAAAAAAAGGAATTAAAATTTATTTTTGAGAAACGTTTTAGATAATTTATATGACATAATGTAGTGTATTTTAACGAGGTCTACGAGGTCCAAAAGATATTTTGTGGTCAGCGGAATGTTCCTGAAAAGCTTTGTGTCGAATCCTTGCAAAATGTTGAACTTAATTTCCAAGCTTGGTATTTAACTGACTTTAGAGTTTTGAGTACTCTTTTTTACAGACACACGGACACATACATACACACATACCGTTTTTTAAAATTTTTATTTTGGTTACACGGAATCTTTAAAACGTGTATTTAAATTGAAACCTCAGTATCGAAATGCCATAGTTTCTCTGTCTATACACTAAAAGAAAGTAATACATTTTCATAAGAACAGTTCGTACGACCACCAATAAAATAGAGCATAAAGAAAGGTGAAAATATAATACATCCAATTTTTACTTTCTCTATACGCATTATGTACATAGTGTATAGAGAAGGTATTGCACTCCACCCAAAAATTCGATACCGAGTTTTCACCGGAAATATATGTTTTAGGGTCCCCAATATCCAAAAAAAAAACATATTCACAAAAAGATCCGTGTGTGTGTGTGTGTGTGTCCGTGTGTCAGTGTGTTCGTGTGTCTGTGAACACGATAACTCAAAAACGAAAAGTCGGTAAAATACCAAACTTGGTATTTAAGTTTAGTATCTTCCAGGGACGCGACACGAAGATTTTGAGAAAAATCCCCCCTCACCCAACTACCCTTTACATGAAACTTTTTTGGGCAATTTTGATTTTCTCAAAAATGGCTCTAACGATTTTGATTAAAATTACATATAAAATGTATATCTTGAATTTTCTGGGAATAGTCTCTGAAGAGTAGTTTATTCTGGATGAATTTTACTGAATTTTGAATAACTGCTAAACCGTAAGAGATGGACAAAAACTTACTCCACAACAAATGTAGAGCACATTAAAGCACACAAGTTATGTTATATACATTTTTTTTTTCGTGGAGTTCGTCGTTTTTGAGACATTCCTTATTTTTTGGTTTCTGCTATGAAAATCGTATACTTGTCTCATACAGGAACTTGTCAACTCCTATCCATATAAATAAAGGAACTTCATTGACATAGCAACCAGCTTTTGACTATCATTTTAACCTATGGTAGTCCCTTATTTCGCTTCTACTTACAAGGAAGCAAGTAATAAGATTATTTCTACTAATTTTTTCTGATTAGTATAAAGTAAATAGAAGTATAAGCCTTTTAAGAGTAATTTGTTGCAGGGATATAGAGAGAGTCATGTGAATGGTACACATCAGATTTTTAAACTCTACATCTCTGTTAACATGTTGTAAAATGGTGCATTTAATTAATACCTGCCTCTAGAGCTATTACCTTAGATTTCCCATGAACGACGCTCTCTGGAATTAAACAATGCTGTTTGATGTTTGAGTTTGCCGTAGAACATTAAACTTCTTTGGTAAATAGATCCAAAACCAAAGTTACTGATGGTTTAGAACTCAAACATACGGGGAAGGCTGTAATGCAGACCAATAAACACACAAATCTCTCTCCATTGTTGGCATACTACACCTTCGCTCAAAAAGTCTTGTCTCCAACATAATGTTTATTTAATACTGCTAACTTGATTTGCTTTAATATTAACGTTTGATAATTATTTCTCACTATAAAGGAATATTGCCATAAATAATACCACAAAAGTTTTCATCTTGTCGATAATTCACGACCGCAGCGAAGTGACGGGAGTAATTGTCCTAAGAGATGATAGCACGAGTTGTATTTGATAAAACAATTCAGCGAAGTATACTCTTAATAATGTATAATATATAGGAAGGGAGATTTTGTCAGATTATGATTGTAATATTTACATTAGTTCTCAAAAGGTATATGACCATCGACCATGTTTATTTACCAATTGTTTTTTTTTTCTTTCTTCACTGCCTTCTGAATTAAACAAACGAACGTCAGGTGCGACAAGGTTTTAATGAAATGAACATCAGCTGCGATAAGTTGTTTCGACAATGTCGCTCCAATCAGATGACCGCGATTGATTGAAATTGGTCAATCTCAGCCATTGCATTGGTGCTTTAATAGTTGAGCTGAATTGTCACAAGTAATATGATAAGACACCCGAACTAACCATCCAACCTAAATTCTCGAGCAAGAAATATCAGACCTAGTATATTCCCTTATTTACCTTTTACTTAGAATAAAGCAGGTGATAAGGCCATTTCTGCTAATTTTTTCTTGATTAGCATAAAGTAGATAGAAGAATTAGCTTTTTATCTATAATTTGCTACAAAGATGGAGAAGAAGTCCCAATTTTTGTTTATCGATTAACAATTACCAGTTATATAAGATTAGCTACACAAAATTCCAAATAATGAGAACTTCACAACTTATTCCCAGCAAAGTCAAGCTAAATATTTTATTTGCCATGTGATTACCCTTATCGAATGTTATTTTAATAAAATATATTAGGTAGTTTTTGAGAAAATGCATTATTTAACACTCTAAGGTTATCCGGAAGTCGAAAGCTCTTATTGAAAACCTTTGTGTGGCATCTTTGGTAGATATTCAACTTGTTGAACTTGTGTCCGACTTTTTGTTTCTGAGTTATATTATGGACAAAAAATATAAAAAATACAGACACACGCGCGCGCATATGACTCACGCACTCCTTTGTCTAAAAATCTGAGGTGTTTCATTCACATGACTTTCTCTAGCTTTTCCACAAAGAAACTTTTTTTACAAAAGAATATTATTTTATCTACGTCATCCTAATACATTGCCATAATTGGTCTTATTACTTGCTTTTTTGTAAACAGAAGGGTAATAGGGAATGCACTAGACTAAAGTGATAGTCAGATCTTTTATAGACTGGTCCCTAAGTGAAAGAATTGAAATTCGGTTGTCTTTGCTTACTAGGAGTAAACAAAAGAGAGACGAAAAGAAAGAGGCTCCGTTGAGACAAAAATTGAAACCAAGAACAAAGAATATCTTTAAACGTTCAACTCCACAAAAAATGTTTATGATATGCATTGTGTGATATATCTTTTGTTTGGTAAGTTTTTGTCTTTCTCTTACGGTTTAATAATTATAAAAAACTTATCCATCATGAAGAGGCCTACAAAGACTATTTGTGATGTAAATATCTTTAATATACGGAATTTAATCAAAATTGTTAGACCCATTTTTTAGAAAATAAAATTTTTCTAAATTTTCCATGAAAACAGAAGTTGGAGTAGGGGAATTTTCTTAGAAGTCTGCATTTCACTTCCTTGAAATATACACATTTGGTATTTAACAGACATTTCGTTTCTGAGCTATGCTACCTACACAGACACACACAAACACAAACACACATGCACACACGGACATGATTCCAAAAATCCTATATTTACTATGTACATTATACATATGGGTTTGAGAAATTAAAACTTATTTTCTAGGTTAGAAGAACAAAAAGGTGTATTTTCAATATGTAATTATGGGTGAAATTCAATACATTTTCTCCTTACTATGTACACGGTAGAGAAATATAAAAGGACAACTACTTATTTTTTAGTGACTGTTGTAACGTGCTGAAACGTAAATAGACTACAAAGAATATTTGGAAAGAGGTTATTGTTATAAAGGTTTATTTTGCATAATGCTAATGAGTTTTGCATATCTGAACCAAATGTCGTGAATTTCATTTTTCCTCCTAATAAGGGTAATGAACTAAAATTCTACCATTTTGGTTTTTCAATTCATTAATTAATTATTTCTAAACTGAGCCTTCGTTCGGGGCCTATGTGTATTGGTTTGTACATAACTGCAGGTGATGTTATTTCATTCTCTTTCCCTTTCAATTTAGTAGCGAGTTTTCAGAATACCTAAAATACGTTGAAAGAATAATATAGGTAACGAAGACAACACTGATGGCATTACAGGGAGGGAGCTTTGTTTAGGGAGTAATTTTTGCTCAACGTACCAAGATTACAAATGCCGTTTGAGTTTTCTCATAAAGAACTGTGATTTTACATTTATATGAGTTTCTCTATGCTGTTTGTCTTTTGAAACGTCCTTTAACCTGGTTGGTCACGGACGAGGAACGACTTTGGTGAAATGATGCTCAAATGATCTCGGTGTCCATGAAATTCAAAGTTACTCGACATTCGTCTTCTCAAGTTAAGGGAAAACCCCAAAAAACCTTATCCGGGTAGCTCACCCTAAGCGAGATTTGAACTCACCACCTGTTGAATATGAGACAGCCGCGCTACCACCACACAACCCAGGCGGGCTATGCTTGAAAATCTTCGTGTCGCATCCTTGGAGGGTATCAAACTTAAATACCAAGTTTGTTGGTTTGAAAGTGCTGCCCTCCTAGCCACGTCTTCAGTTCAGGGAAAGGGTGAAAGTCGCTGGGTGTCAGGTCAGGACTGTATGGCGGATGATCGACAATATCCCATTGAAATTGTTCAAGGAGCCTATGGGTTGTGCTATCAGTGTGTGAATGAGCGTTGTCATGGATTAACACAATTCCTGAAGTCAGCGTTCCTCTTCGTTTGTTTTGAATGGCAATCCGCAACAAGCGGATGAAATGCTCATTTGAAATCATTGGCGGCAACATTTTTTAAAGCGGATATTGCAAAGCTTGTGCATAGGTACGATAAATGTCTCAATCTTTTCGGTGATTATGTTGAAAAGTAACCATAAGTGCACAAAACTTTTTGTAATAAAATAATTGTTTTCTATGAACTTTTCTTTTATTTATAGCCCATCGGAAGTTGAAACATCTGATGTGTTACAGTCACATGACTTTCTCTAGCTGCTCAACAAAACTCATACAAAAGATTCTTCTTCTTTGTACATAATGCTAATGAAGATAAATGTTAGCAGAATGTTATTACTTGGTTCCTTATAAGTAGAAGGGAATAAAGAAATGCACTATGCTAAAGTGATTGTCAAATGTTTTAAAAACTATCGTTATGCGATTGTCATTGCAAATCACGTCTTTGCTTGGCCAGGAGTAGAACAAAAGAAAAACAGACACTTCCTGTCTAAGAAAAGTTCAAGTACTTTACAATTGAAACCAACAGCAAGGAATATCTTGAAAACGGTTACCTCCACAACAAAAACGTAAAGGACAAAAATTGTGTGTTTTGTCATAAGGTAAATTATTTGTGTAATGCGTTTTTTTCTATCGCTTACGGTTTAGCAGTTAAGCAAAATTCATTCAGAATAAAGAGATCTACAAAGGCTATTCCCAAAAAAATCGAGATATACATTTTATTTCGAACATAAATAGTTTTAATATACGGGATTTTAATCAAAATTGTTAGAGCCATTTTTTAGAAAATAAAAATTTTCGAAAAATTTTCCATGTAAAGGGTAGTTGGGGTGGGGGGATTATCTTGAAAATCTTCGTGTCACATCCTTGGAAGATACCAAACCTAAATACCAAGAATAGTATTTAACGGTCTTTTCGTTTTTGAGTTATGCTGTCCACAGACACACAGCCAGAAAGACGCACACACACGGAACTTTTTCTGAAAATGCTTTTTTTTTTTTTTTTTTTTTTTTTTTTTGATTAAGTTGGTCCTAAAGCATGTATTTCCGGTGAAATCTCGACATCGAGATACAATACTTCCTCTATACACTATGTACTTTGTTAGATATGGGGCTAGAGAAAGTAAGAAAACGGCTCTCGTATTTGTAATGTGGCAAGAAATTTCCAGAAGCAGGGTCGCCATTGCACGTGTACATTACGTGTGGGTGTTACAAAATTACTCATAGCTGTGAAATTACATGGCTTTGATGTAATGCACTCGCTGCTTACGAGATAATTTACGCATAGCTGCGACAATGAGTGCGGCTATGTAAAGGAAGCCTATCGCACATATGCAACAATGCTGTGGTGCTACTCATGTACACGTAGTCACAATACTGTGAATTTTCCAACTTTCATAGATGTATTACCTTAAACTTTAATCTTCAATGTGTTCTTTTCACACAAGCGGTAATATTAAGATTTTGGATTTGTGCTTTAATAATTTTAGCCATTTATTCCATTATTTGTTATAAAATTTTAATAAATTATATTCATTTACAGTTTTAATGTTATTTAATATATTTTAATTTTTGGATTGAATATAATTTATATTTATTTTTATTTATTTATTTTTGAAGGGAGTTTAATTCCTTGAAGTGCCAGCAGTGTATAGATAGTCATATATAATTCAATGCCATAGCCGGATTTGAAGCATAGATCTCCCGATCTCTAACCAGTTGTTCTAACCACTGAGCTATCATGGCAATATGTCGGCACGGCATTAAATTCCTTAACTGACTCGTATGTTTCCCCGTAAACCATAAGGTGATAAAAAATGTTTGGAGATGACATACACCAATGGCGTAAGTACTTTAAAGTCTTCATAGTTTAGTCAACTATTATGGTCAATTAGTATTAATTTATTTATTTTTTTCTCACAAACCGTGTGTAAGACAAGAATTAGATAGATAAAAAATTTACTGCCGGCATGTTGCCATGGTAGCTCAGTGGTTAGAGAAACCAGCTAGAGAACGGGAGATCCGTGGTTCAAATCCCGGCCCTACCCATAATCTTAAAAGTTTCTTTCCGATACTGCATGAAATCATCTGAAATATGTTGTGTGTGTAAATAGGTATCTGTTCTCTATGGTACATCTGCTACACTTTTTATTGCTTTTCACTTTGTATTCTTTTATTTTCTGGAGTTTATTTTAGCGCTTCCTACATTATTTTACCTTTATTTTCTATCCCAGCTAAATACGCATCAAACTTATTTATTCATAAAGACGGGATCACTTAGGATATCCATTAAATCTGCATTATTTAACCCCCTCTCAGTGTTTGTTTTTTGTGTTCTTTTTTCACGCTACAGGAGGGCCCTTGAGATTAATTCCTGCTGCTTTTAATTTAAAAAACCCTTCAGCTTCAAGTTGGAAAACTTAGTAATTGCTTCTCCATCACAACCACCGGAAACATTAACAAAATATTTTCTGGCACAGAAATTTAACTTTTTTTGGGATGAGCCATTAAAAACTTCTCTAACAATGAAATCTTTGGAAGCTTAACATTGTGGAAGAAGAATTACTTCCCGTAAATTCTATAGAGGGAGCGCACGAACATAAGATGAAAAGTAACTATGTTACGTAAGTCATTGTTACAAATACTTTTTCTGTAAGAGCTGAAGCTTTCCTGATGACGTATTAAGCCAGATAAGTCCATGGATTGACATCATTTTCTTGGAAACGTTGGAGTCAATCCATGAACTTACCTGGCTAAAACCACGAGAACACTTACAGCTAATTACTTGTTCTGTGTTAGCAGAAGCAATTTGATATTTTACTGTGCAGTCTTAAGAGGTCATTATTTTTAGCTAATCATAGCACTCAATCTATTTAAAATGGTGATAATAGTAATGTCAAGAGTGAGTTTTTATTTTCTTTTTTGCTACTTATAAATAGAAGTGTATTATATTCCACCCAAAAACTGTTGTCTATATTTTATCGTAAATACTTATTTTAGACTACCGTAGTTAAAAAAAAAACACTTTTAAAAGGAAGTTTTCATTTCCGAAATATAGCAATCAAAAGCATAGTTTCAATTGTTATCGAACTCTATATTTAAGTTCAGTATTTTCCAGGGATGTCATAAAAGCATTTTAAAGAAAATCGCCCCGCCCAAATTATCCAACACATGGAACTATTTTGGTATATTTTATTATTATAAAAGCTTCTCTTACGATTTTGATTAAAATGATATAATTAAGTTGATATTTGCAAGACAAAATGTAATACTATATTTCGTGTGAATTATCTGCAAAGTCCTTTTATTGTAAATTAATCTTGTATAGGGTCTTCAGATTTATTTGACCTCCAACAGTCGTTTGTGCGCACATGACATCAGTACTGGATAGCGAGTTTATCACGTAAAGCCTCTTGCAGAGGAATAGCGAACGATAAGTAGAAGAGGTGAATGTCAAAAGTTTCGAGGCCACCTTAGTGAAATGGAACTTGTATCGTACCTATCCAACATTTATATTTGCGTCTCGTAAATTCGCATTCGCAGCCTCAGATAATTGTACGGTTATAATAACGTTGAGGGGTTTAGTGGTAAAATTTTCCCATTACAATAAACACTTGTTCATATTCTTTACAGAACTAAATAAAACCTCACCTACAGAGAATGAACTAAGAAAACACACAAAAGATAAAGAACTCACTAAATGTCCTGGTGAAAATTATTTACAAATGTCCAGTAAAGAGCTCGGCTTTGGGTTTCGAAGCGCACACAGTTACGAACACATAGAGCAGTTAGCGGTGTAAAGAGAGGGTAATGGGGAGGCATTTGTAGCGTAAACATACACAGGTTGAGGTAAAATCTGTTTCGAAAGTAGCTCATTACGTGTATTGACATATGTATTGACATATAATTCATAACGTAACATAATAAAACAATTATTTTATTACATTATTAAATAAAAGCGCCTTGTACTTTTACACATGAAAGTATAGGGCTCAATACAGAAAAATCAGGATAATAATGTATAGAGCTTTAAAAATACAATGAACACAAATCAATCAAATGTGTATCTCATTAAAAAAAAAAACACATGTCATATACATTTTTTGTAGAGTTTACCATTTTTGAGATGCCTGTGTTATAGGTTTCAATTTTTAGGTACTTAAATTTTTTCTCAAACAGGAAGACATCTTTCTTTTCTTCTCTCTTTATTTTGCTCTTGGCAAGCAAACAGAACCGAATTTCAACTGTTCGACATAGCGACCGGTTTTTGAAAGATTTAATTATCTTTAACTTAGTGCACCCCTTAATTTTCCTTCTACGTACAAAGAAGCAAGTAAAAGAACAATTCTGCTAATGTTTATCTCAATTAACATGATGTATATAAAACAATAATCTTTTGTAAGAAAATTTCGTTTGCGGAACTGCCAGAGAAAGTCCTGGTAATGCAACACATCCTTTTTGATCATTTAAACAAACAGTTGATTTCCAACAGTAGATTCAATGGAAAAATGAAATATTATTTCCAGCAACAATAAAAATTTAAGAAGTTTAGTAATGAACTGAATCAGAGCAGTTCATATATGTTGAACACCAGCATACCAAAAAACTGCTGTAAATGCAATTCAAAGGGTTCGTGAGTTTCCCACAAATCATTTTGTGGTTGAAAAGGGGAGACTTTTATGTACCTTATGTTCAGAGTGAAAAGAAGTCCAGTGCTCAAAAGTATGTGGCAAGTTTAAAACATGGATCTCGGAAACAGAGTAATGGACATTACTCAACCTCAGGCAGTCTTACCAGGATATGCACTAGTACTATACCTCAAGTGTGGCAGCGTATGGAAAGTTCGAAAGATAATATGAAAGAAATGGTCAACGCATTCCATTTTATGTCTTTCACAAGAACATTTTTGTCAGTGGGTAGCAACAGTTACAAATATGAAACCGGCTCCCAGTGAAACTACTTTGAGAAGATATCACTTCTGCTGGTATTCCATTTCATGTCTTCCACAACGAACAGTTTCGTCAATGGGAAGTAACAGCTACAAATATGAAACAGACTCCTAATAAAACCACTTTGAGAAGATATCTTGTCAAATGTGCTAAGGAAACTAAGTCAAAATATGAGGGAAAATCTGTTTATCTGGTGGTTGAAGAATCGTAAGGTGGTGAATTTCTTGTTGCTTCATTGGGTGTTTTGGGCGAGAAACCCCAAAATTGTACAGCATTGCAATGCTGATGTTATAGTAAATTCAATACTTGACACACTAGATCTTACTGGTGTTCAAGGTCTAACTTTATTGTTTTTATTTCGGACAGTGCAACGTACATGCTTTCTGCTGGCAGGCGATTGGCTGGAGTTGCGCCTCAGCTTTTACATTCTACCTTTTGAGCGCATGTATTGCATCTTTGTGCTGAAGAGATTAGATTTGGGCTCAAAATTGCTGATGAATTCATTGCAGCTGTTAAGACAGCTTTAGTGAAAACTCCAGCTAAAAGAGAGAGATTATTGGAATGTTTAAAAGAATCAGAAGCATTTGATCTACCTCCAGTTCCTGTAATCACACGGCTGAAGCCAGGAAAATATCACAGCTTCAATTTCAGTGCAGTTAAACGTTGGCTCAACCTGGCAGATGGTAAAGTTAGTGCTGCTGTAACAACTTTAAAACAACTAGTTAAAAACAAAACCCTCCAACTTCAACTCAGAGCTATATCTGAAGTCTGTTATGGTATTTATAGAGAAATACCGGTCTTTGGATCAGATAATACTGATGCAACTAAGACCTGGCTTATTTTCTCATCAGTTCTACATATGCTTCAAAGTTCTGGTGTATCATGTAAAAAATTAAGACATATATAAATGAACGCCATCTCGCAAAAGGCTTCTTAAAGGAAGTTCAGAATTTAGATCCAACATTAGACGTACCTGAGCAGATGTATTCCATCTTCGCTTCAGGTGAACTGAAATGCTTCTGCAACACTGATGTTTCATTGTAAGAAATATCAATATATGCAGCGATGGTACAGCAAGATATTTTGTATGCTACTACCGATTTATCCTTCTAGCAGAAACATTCCACTAAGATGCCTACACTGAGTAAGCCTGCAAAGAAGGCAATAATGATACCGTCATCATCTGCTTCAGTTGAGAAAAGCTTTTCTAAGCTAGTTGTATTTTAAATTCTAAACGGTCATGCCGCACAGAAGAAAATCTTGAATCTCACCTAAAACTTGTCATTAATGAACCTCAAGTGTGGTAGACAAACAGAGAATGAGATGGATGACTATATTTTCGTTCTTTAGTATTGTTCTCTTATTGTAGTGTGTTCTCGTGGAACTTTATGTGAGAGACTTGCTTTACCGTTACGAAAAAGAAATAATTTAAAATACTGAAGTTTATTTGTATGAAAGAAATGTATCATAAAAATAAAGCATAATCATAAAAAAGATAAAGCATAATTATAAACAAAATAAAGTATAATATGGGTTGCTCTAGTAATGATGGTATACATTTCAACAAGGATCCTGCATATTGCATATTTGAAATTTTTGTTTATATTTTAATATTGTTATTCTATGGTTAGCTTTTGTAAATTAAATCTCACTTATTTGACGTAAGTTTAATTCCTATATTATTTTTAATCTCAGAGATGCATTACTTTAATTTTTTGCACTGTACAGTATTTTGTAATTCTTTGTAAGCACTGACGATTTGAAGTATTTTCTAGTGATTGCATGAAAAAAAAATTAAGACCAACATTTTGCGTCTAGTTGTTAAAACGTTTGTCTATCGCTATTAGACTTGTATGCATAATGAAATGGTTAACCATCTATTTCTGCAAATTTATCTCGATTAACTTGAAACAGGTATACAATAGACTTTTGTTTGGTTAGTTTTTAGAGCAGTGGGTAAAGAAGGTTAGGTGAAGGTAAAACATTAGGTTTTTTTCCCCTTGAAGTTATGTTGCAGGGAATGTATCCAGAGAATCTGATATCACCAGTTGCCTTTTCTGGATATATTTTTCAAATAAAATGAAGTGTTATAACAATACATCAAATGATAAATTGGCCTCAAAAACCCTGGTCCCTTCAGCTATGACATTGTGGTATCCCTATGCTTACTAGATATAAATTATAGTTAGTGCCACTTTTGTAATAAATCTCTATAATCTTCTATATTCACCTTTTCTTGTTGAAGCTGCCAGTCTGTTAAAATATTCATGATTTGTTGCGTTGTGTTTCTACTCTATAATCTTTCATGTGATTTATTCTTTGTTTTGCAACTTCATAAACCTTTCAGTTTATCTTTTGAATTTAGCACTTGTTTTCACTGCATACATTATTCTTATACCTACTCGTAAAGGAGCATTCCGTAATTGCTCAGCAATAATTGAGAATGGTCGTTAGGCAAAGCACAATGACTGATGTCTGACACATTCTTCCATATGATTGATCTATGTTAGATAGATAACATATATGAGAGTGAAATTATCAAAAGAGGAACATTATACCTCTTTAAACTGCATGAAAAGATAGCATCTATTTTTACTTTCTCTATACGCATTATGTACATAGTGTATAGAGAAGGTATTGCACTCCACCCAAAAATTCGATACCGAGATTTCACCGGAAATATATGTTTTAGGGTCCCCTTTATCTAAAAAAAGCATTTTCAGAAAAAGGTCCGTGTGTGTGTGTGTGTGTGTGTGTCCGTGTATCTGTGAACACGATAACTAAAAAACGAAAAGTCGGTAAAATACCAAACTTGGTAATTAAGTTTAGTATCTTCCAGGGATGCGACACGAAGCTTTTGAGAAAAATACCTCCACCCCCAACTACCCTTTACATGGAACTTTTTTCGAAAATTTTGATTTTTTCAAAAATGGCTGTAACAATTTTGATTAAAATTTCGTATATTAAACACATTTACCTGACAAATAAGAAGTATATCGTGAATTTTCTGGGAATAGCCTCTGAAGACTACTTTATTCTGGATGAATGTTATGGATTTTCGCATAACTGCTAAACTGTAAGAGATGGAGAGAAACTTACAACACAAAAAATTTAGAGCACCTTAAAACGCACAATTTAACTTATATAATTTTTTTTCGTGGAGTTGATCGTTTTTGACATATTCCTTATTTGTCTTTCCAGCTATCAAAAACTTATACTTTTCTCATACAGGAATTTGTCAATTCCTGTCCATACAACAAAAGGAACTTTAGTCACAACCAGCTTTTGATTATTAGTTTAGCCTATAGTCCTCCCTTATTTCTCTTCTGCTCACAAAGAAGTAAGTAATAAGACTGTGCTAATATTTTTCTCGATTAGCATGAAGTAAATGGAAGAATAAACTTTTTAACCATAATAATGTGTTGCAGATAGGTAGAGAAAGTCATGTGAATGAAACACATCAGGTTTTTTAGTATTGTGTAAGTGGTAATAAAAAAAATTAAAAGTTCCAACATGACCTTCATGTTTTATGTTAATTAAAAATTAATTATCATTTCTAATTGTTTTATTAGTCTGAGTTTGCATAGTGACATAGAATAAAATATACATTTACTGATTTTAAACAAAAAAATCTATGCGAGTAATACAAAAAATAGCATACGTTGTAATAGTTACATAAAATCAAGTTATGAAAAGAAATTGAAATTAAATCATAAAAATGTAATTAAATAAGTTTAAAAAAGCAAAACATTTATATTGGACTTCTAGAAATTGCCTACCCGGGGCGAGCTCTTTCCAGGTCCTGAAGACCGCATTAACTGGCCAGGAGGATTCGAAGTGCTGACCACGTCTCACCCCCCATTACTGCACCCCATCCATGACGTCTGTAATGGACCGAGATGGGGAACGCAGCGGCCGGGCGGTAGGCCAAGGCTCTTAGTGAGCTGTGCCGTGGAGTTCTAGAAAGTGTGTAAATAAACAATGGTGAACCAAAATGGAAATGTACTTTTTATTTATGGACGCTATTTAACTGCTGTGGTTCTCAGCGTCCCATTCTATACTGGGCGTGAAAGAACGCTTAATTTTGCTCAGAGACCTCTTTTATTAGGCTTAAGGTTCTTTTACGTTCCGGAAATCTACGACATGGGACCAACGGCTTGACTTACCTTTAACGCCCGAAAAAATCCATCGTCCTCCACCGGGTTTGAATGAACCGAACAATCATGTTTATGTAACATATTAGATTGGTTTTATTGTTATTATTGTTCTTGTTTTTGTTGTTCATCTTATTGTTGATATTTTGTTTTACTCAATGTGAGATTGTAATAAGAAGTTTCTCTATTTCCCGGCCACAGAAGCAAATTACAAGTGTATTTCTTGTCGCCCATGTTCTACCATTATATCTCCAAGCAATACAAACTTATGGAGCGGATAATAAGTTTTCACTTTCCACTATGAAGTTTTGGCAATCCTTCTTTCAACTGTTATCGACCCTATATTCTCCTTTGTACCATTGGTGACAAAATAAGTAAATATTTGCTTTACTTTTATTATCTGTTTCTTTAAGCTCCTTAAACACATTGTCAATATGAATATTTCTAAAGTCTCATTTTTCTAAAATAAGCTACTTACTTGATCATCTTTTGACATCAATTTAAAGTAGTTCTTTCATCGATCCAGGTTTATGAGACAAGCTGTCGTCTCCGTTTTCCATTCAATAATAATGCCACACCTGTTTCCGTTCTACTTATATATCATCGCGTGTTTCTCAACCTTAAACTTTGTTCTAACTCCTTTCAAAAGTGTCACATCTATCTTCATTTTATTAGTATTTGCTCCAGTTCAATCTGTTTCTCTACAGAGATAATCGTAACTTTTCAGGTGTGTTTGCCATTTTGAAGCTTCTATTAATATTACTTCTTATTTTCTCTACACGTACTATGTATTTGCACAGTAGGTAGAGAAGGTATTGCATTTCACCTAAGGATTCGATGTTAAGATTACACCGAAAATAATATTTTGAGCCCGGACCTAAGAAAAGGCACTTTACATAAACATCCGCGTGCGTATGTGTTTGTGTGTGTATATGTGTGTGTGTGTGTGTGTGTGTGTGTGTGTGTGTGTGTGTGAGTGTGTTCCTTTGGACAGCGAAGCTCAAAAACGAGTAGTCCGTTAAATACCAAACTTGTTTAAGTTCAATATGGTCCAAGAATGCGACACGAAGATTTCCAGGAAAATCTCGCACCCTATACTATCCTTTACATGGAGTATTTATGGAAATTTTCTGGTTTTTCAAAAATAGCTCTAAATATTTTGTTTAAAATACCATACATTTAAGATATTTTCATAACAAACGAAATGTATATCTTAAATTTTCTGGGAATATCTCTTTACTGTGCACGTCTTTTTTATAACTGGTAAACTGTACGTGATACACAAAAACATGCTACAAAAAAAGAAAAAAAAATACACAATTTATGAAATCCATTTTTTTGCACAGTTAACCGTTTCCAAAATATTCCCTTATTGTTTTCAATTCTAAGATTTGTTTTCTCAAACAGAGTCGTCTTTCGATTCATCGCTCCTTTGTTTTACTCTAGGCATGCAAAGAAACCCGAAATTTAATTGTTTAACATAGCAACTAGCCTTTAAATAATTTGACTATCGCTTTAGCCTAGTTTACTCCCTTATTTTCCGATTGCTTATAAGAACTAAGTAATAAGACCAATTTCGGTAATGTGGACGGCCTTCCTGAGTCAAAGGTATTTTAGGGTTCGTTGGGGGTCGCCAGATGAATGCTGGAAACATTTAGTACAATGCCCGAATCTCCTGCCCATCATTTCCTGATCCTGTCATTTCCTTGGCATCCATTTTAGGGTTGAAGGACCAGGCGACGGTGTTCGACTGGTTACGGCTGGGCGGTGACTTGCACACTGTAGATGTTTCTTCCTGGTGATATTGCGGACACTATTATCAGGGCCCGTCTTTGGGTGTTTTCTGGCTAGGGTCTTTTCTGGGGGTTTCCAGAGGTTCGGGTTGGACCTGGGGGCCTTGGAGGCGTTTAATCTGACCCTGTACATCTTGTTCCCGTCGTCATTCCGATATGGTTACCCTTTGCAACTCCCGTCTTATCCCTTCCTCTCTGGGGTCACGTAAGTCACAATGGGCCCTAAGGGCCTAGTGCAGTGTTCTGCCCTAGTTTGGGAACTATGTCTGTGATTTAATTCTTAATTCACACAAAAAGTCGTGGACGAGTCTACAGCGGAATATTTTTGAAAAGGAATGTGTCCGCGAGCAATATAACTTACAAAGGAACATTTGTTTCAATGCCAAATTTGAATTTTAAGTTCAAATGCTTTTAAAGATGTGACATGACGATTTTGAAGAAAATTTTGGTTGGAACGCAATATCTTCTCTAATTTCTACATATGGGCTAAATAAGGTAATTAAAGTTATGTAAGCATATATTGCAAAAGAGATACAAAAGTGAACGATTGTGGGTGAAGAAACTCGTGTGAATATAGCAATTTGTTTATACTTTTTGTTATATTTATTAAAATGAAGAAGGTTACGAATCTACTGTATATAGAATTTATGTTGTATTCACGTGACCAGCTCTAGGTACTCTTCTACAAACTGCAGTTTAAAATGTTATTCTTCTATCTTTATTTGAGGAAGACTTTCGTTACACATTTTCACATTTCTTTCACATTTTCAAAGGCTTCAGTAGATAAAACTGATCTACTTTTAAACACTTGATGTACTCATCTGTCTCTTCTGCAACAAATAGTAATTCTTACAAAAGCTTATTCTTTTAAACAAGATAAACATTAACAGAAATTGTGTTATTACTTATTGCCTTGTAGGTATAAGGGAAGTAAGGGAATTCACTTGCCTATAGCGATAGCCAAATGTTTTAATAGATGCTTACTATGTGGTGTCTTAGAAATTCTGTTCTGTTTTATGATCAAAATAAGAGAAAAAAAATTAAACACGAACCGGGACTTCCAGTTTGAGACAGTTATAAGTATTGGAAAGACTAAACCAATAACAAATATCTTGAAAATGGTTCCCTATATGTCTTAAATTGTGTGCTTTAACAAGATCTACAATTTTTTGTTTGGCAGCATTTGGTGCATAACTTTACGGTTTGACAGGACATTCATTTGGAGAGGACTTCAGAGGCTATTCCCAAAAAAGTCAAGATACACATTTCGTTTGTCATAAAAATTACTTAAACATAGGTTATGTTAATAAAAAATATTTGAGCCATTTTTGAGAAATTCTATATTTTGAGAAAATATTCCGTGTAAGGAGCAGTTTGGGTGAGAAAATGTAATTGAAAATATGTATGTCGCATTCTTAGAGGATATTGAAATTAAATATCAAGCTGGTGTTTAACGGAAATTTCGTTTTTTAGACTTGTTGTTCACAGACAGAGAGAAGAGAGAGTGCTAGAGAGAGAGAGAGAGAGAAAGAGAGAGAGAGAGAGAGAGAGAGAGAGGAACCCCAAAGTGTATTTCTAGCGAAATATCAGATATCAGTAGGTATCGAATTTTTGGATGGAATTCCCTCTGCGTATGCATGTGGAATAAAAAAAATAAGAGGCGGTCCTCTCTGTGATCGATTTGAAATGCCTTCTCTTTGCAAGACCATGGAAAATAATGAATATCGATTTACTACCTGCTTTTAAAATTCTGTCAATACCAATATAGTGGAAATAAAGCCCCATACACATTTTTTATAACTTGTGTAGTTAACGGGATTGCATATATCTTAAACATATGGTTGAATAATAAAGCGTTAGAAATATCTTTATTTAATAAAAAATACGATTTTTTCCATCTAAAGGGCAAGTTTGTTTTGGTTAATGTACGTAATTGTACCTGCATTATACCAATATTCACCTTAGTATAGCTATGAAATAGACCATGTGAATACTGAAGGACTATCGATACTTTTAAATTTGATAGAAATCAGATTCAATTTAACGGCTGGTGATATTCCTATCCTCTTAAAATGTATACGCATCGGTAAATAATACGAGGGGCGTTTAATAAGTCCTTATAAAATAAAAAAAACTGCGTTCCTAGCATCGAAAAAGTTTGGTTTCGTTGCCACAGGCCATTGAATAAACATGCTTGTGCTTATTTAGAAGGATGGGGGAAAAAACGAGTTTGTGCAGTGATAAAATACTTCTATTTAAAAGCCGAAATGCCTGATGTTCATGGCACATCTGCTCCTGCGTTTGCAATAATTTACAATTGGATAGATATATTTAAGCCTGGCCGTACATCCACAAATGATGAATATCGTTTAGGACGTGCAGTAGAAGTGACTTCCTCCGAAATAATTGACAAAATCCAGGGAATGATTCTGAGTGTTCGACGTATCAAACTTCGCGAAATAGTAGAGCCCATAGATATATCATAAGGTACAGCATTCTCAAATTTTCACCAAAACTTAGGTCTGATAAATTTCTGCCAGATTGGTGCCGCGTTTGCTCTCAATGGAGAATAAATGCATTTATGTGATCGATTTGGAAGCTGGTATGGCACTTTACTATCGCAATCCTGACAAGTTTCTACATCGATACATAACTGGATACACTACTACACTCTAGTGACAAAAGTACAGTTGAAACAGTGGACTTTTGAAGGCTTCGAACAAGGCAAATGTGGTGAAATTTTAAGACAAGGTGATGGCCTCGGTTCTTTGGGATGTACGTGAAAGCATCTGCATGGATTATTTCCAGAAAGGAAGAACAATAAATGGAGAGTAATATGCATCGTTATTGCACCGTTTAAACGATTAAACCAAAAATAAACGAGGTTCGAATTACTACAACATCCACCGTTTTTACCAGATTTGCCCCCCTGACATTTTTTTTTTTTTTTTTTTCCAAACTTGAAAAAGAGGCTGTGCGGAAAACGATTCACGTCTAACGAAGAGGTCATTTCCCAAATATATGTCTATTTTGAACACCTTCCAAAATACTATTTTTGGAGGGCTTAAAACAGGTGCAGAAAAGCTGGGAAAAGTGTATTGAGTTAAAAGAAGATTATGTTTAAAAATAAAAAAAAATAAAAAATTGTTTTTCTATCTTTTTCTAAGGCCTTATTGAACGCCCCACGTACATAACATTTTATGTACACGAATTTACAATTAAGTTTTTTCAGCATATTCTAAATATATTTGGAATTGACATAACATTAAAAGAATTTCTTAATGAGAACATATTCAAAAGCCAATTATTGCAAATAGAGACTGAAATGTAAATACTATGACCGGTGTATCCTTAAATAATGGAACAGAGATACATGATATAGTATGCGAATACCTTTACGTTTGGGGTATCATGGCCTGCATAATACTGTGTGTTGTATAAATAAATGAAAAATGAATAAATAAATAAATGAATTAATTCGCTCTCAAGTGCGTACTTCCAGACTCGTTAAGAAAATGTTCCGGGATTTTCGAATCCGGGACATCCATTTAAAAATCATTCGATCATTGAGGCAGTCCTTTAAAGGTTTGCAGTAAAAGTATTTTTGTCATTCCAAATTTATGTGTTTATTACATTAGTGCCTATTTTATACATATGGTGCAGAATGTTATATTAAAATTGAAAATTATCATTTACATTTTTTCAACCTAAGAAATATGGATAAGCTAAAACATGAATTAATAATACACTGTAAATAATTTATATCCCCTGAACTTAATTCATTTATTTAAAATATTACGCTAGAAACCCAACAAAAACTTCCTGTGTTCCATTCACAAGACTTTCTCTACATTTCTATAACAAACAGTTGTTAAAACGCTCATTGTACTATATACTTCATGGTAATCGAGGTAAACATTAGCAGAAATGTGTTATGACTTAGTTCCTTATAAGTAGAGGGAAATAAGGGAACACACAGGCTAAACCGACAGTTATATGTTTTAAAATTGTTTTTATGGGATTGAAATCCGTTTCTTTGCATGGTCAAGATTTAACAAGACACTTTTAAGTATGTTTGGAAACTGAAACAAATAACAAGGAATATCTCGGAAACGGTTAACTCAGTGAAAAAATGTACATGATATAAATTATGGCTTTAAGGTGGTTTTATTCGTGCAGTAAGTCTTTGTCTATTTTTTACGTTTACCAGTCATGCAAAAATCAACAGCAATGAAAAGAGCTACAGAAAATTCAAAATATACATTTTACCTGTTAAATATTTATATATCACGGCATTTTAATCAAAATCCTGAGATCCGTTTTTGAGAAAATAAAATGTTCTTAGTTGTGTCGAAAGTTTGGTATTCAACGGACATAACACATACATAGACATACACACGAACATTTTTCTAATAAGTTTTTTTTTATCAAGGGGGTCTCAAAACCTACAGTGTATTAAAATCTTGGTATAGAATTTTTGGGTGGAATACTATACCTTCTCTATACTCTGTGTACATAATACGTGTAAAGGAAGTAATTAAGGTACTAATTGATTAAATTAAAAATATGATGTGTCCCATTCACACGACTTTCTACATCTCTGTAACAAATTTTTGTTAAAAAGCTTATTCTTCCATGTACTTCATGCTAATTGAGATAAAAATTAGCAACATTGGGCTATTTGCTTGCTTTCTTGTAAGTAGAAGGGAAATGAGGGAATACACTAGGCTAAAACAATAGTCAAATCTCTTAAAAGCTGATTGCCATGTGGTTGAAATCCATTTCTATGCATTTCCAGAATTTGACAAAGTTTTTAGTGTTTTAAATCTAAAACCAATAACAAGAAATAACACAAAAATGGTCAAGAAGAATGTCATTGTGCACAAAAAAGCGTATAAATTGTGTGTTTTACCAAGACCTATATATTTCTGTATTAAGCTTTTGTTTATCTCTTACGGTTTACTAGTTATGTAAAATTCAGCAAAATTCATCCAGAATAACAAGATCTTCATAGCCTATTTTCAGATTATTCAAGATACATATACTATTTTTAATGTATATTCTTAAATATCCGATACTTTAATCAAAATCGTTTAAGCCACTTTTGAGAATATCAAAAGTTTCTAATTTTTTCCTGTAAATGGTAGTTTAGAGTGTGGATATTTTCCCCAAAATCTTCGTGTCGCAACCCATGAAGGTATTAAACTTAAATACCAAATTAAGGTATTTTACTAACCTTCCGTTTTTGAGTTATCCTTTTCATAGACACACGGACATACGTTTTCTGGATACAGAGCACCCAAAAACCATGTATTTCCGGTCAAATCTCGATATAAAATTTTTGGGTGTAGTGCAGTATATTATGTGGAGAAAGTAAATGATTGGTCTAAGGTAATAAAACTTTTAGGGCTCATAAATAGTAAGAATGTGGAAAGGAATGACTATCAGTATTTCTTGTAGGTATAAATCTAACCAGTCAGCTTTTTGTAATGTTCCAGCACTCATTTTTGTTTGAATACTGTTTAATGTTAGGTTTCTGTAATGTGCCTTCAGAGTAGGCAACTTCAAATCAAAAGAAAATGCAATTCCTTTGAAGTCACATGAATAACTTTTATGATGAAAAACATGACGTGCATATGAATGGCATTAATATATACAGGACGAGAATCTCATTGAGTTGCAGTGAACGATCATACCAAAAGAAGCAATATCGAATACACGCCTTTACACGTTGAAAAATCGTATCTACATCTGCATTCCATAAAAGAAATATCAGATATTGAGATTAACATGTTTGAAATTATCAAAATGATGACAGGCTCGTAACTACAGCAACACAAATCTGTCTTTTTACATTCTTATGTATTTCCCTACGAAGTGTCAACTATTTTATTTCATATGTTTAATTTATTTGATAAATGTTTATTTTTACACAGATTACATAATTAATGTTCTTAGAGTTATCTATCCACTTTAATTTAACATTAATCTCCCCCAAAATACTATTAGTACATACAGGTGCTAACATTAATCCTAGACACTTTTTGATTAAATAACTTTCAAATAGTTACATTGTATTTGCTCTTTTTCAGGATTATTCTTTTCTGACAAATTATCGTTTGGAAGCGTTAGCATAATGCATCATTGAATCTTTCACAGCGGGTGCAAAACTTCTGGAATCATGACCCTGACCGCCAACCCAGCTGTCGAGCCTAACTTACTCGGAATTTGCTCTAGAGTACCTTTGCAACTGCTTACCCACAGTCACAGTGAGCAAAACATTGTACAGTCTGCATCCAAAGCGTTTTGCATTTGTTTATATGTTTAAAGAGAGCAGAAAATAGGGTTTATTTTAATTTTGTGACATTAATAACCAGATGTTACAAAGACAGAGCTGAGAAATAATTGCAAATATTCTCGACTTCATGAAACAAGAGGCAGAGTTGAGTATGCTCACCAGCCTGATTCTTGCAGATCAACAGGCAATATTGCATTGCTTATTCTCGTAACATTTCATACGATGTTTGCGCTTCACAGTTTCCACCATCTGTTATGCCAAAAAATAGAGTAACACATATAAGAGGTCGCAAGTTCGAATCTCACTTAGGGTGAATTACTCGAATTAGGTATTTTTCGGGGTTTTCTTATGCTGAGAAGACGGCTGTGAAGTAACTATAAGCTCCACCCCAACTACCCTTTTTATGGAAAACATTTCGCAAATTTTGATTTTATCAAGAATGGCTGCAACGATTTTGATTAAAATGTTGTGTATTAAATATATTTACAAGACAAACAAAATGTATATGCTGAATTTTCTGGGAATAGCCCTGTTTCATTCTGAATGACTTATTGTAATTGGTAAACCGTAAGAAATAGACAAAACTTATTACTCAAAAATGTAGATCTCGTTAAACACATAATTTATGTCATATGCATTTTTTTCGTGCTGTTGACCATTTCCAAGATATTCCCTGTTATTGGTTTCAATTTTCAAATACTTTTCTTATGCGGCCAACTCTAGACCTTGCAAAAAACGAATTTCAATCGCATGGCAACCAGCCTCCAAATGATTTGACTATTGCTTTAACCTAGTATATTCCCCATATTTTCCTTCTACCTATAAGGAAGAATGTAACAACACTATTGATGCTAATGTCTGTTTTGATTAGCATGAAGTAGATAGAAGAATAAGCTTTTTAGCAATAATTTGTAACAGATACGTAGAGAAAGACATGTGAATGGAAGACATCAGATTCTTTCGTTCCCTGCCTAACTTTAATCTCTATTCCTGCTCAGGCGTAAAAATCATTACCATAGCTTCCTTCGGAAGGGAAGTAAAACCGTTGGTCCCGTGTCGTAGATTTACAGCACGTAAAAGAACCTCTAGTTTGATAGAGGCCTCTGAGCAAAATTAAGCGGCCTTTCTCAGCGTCCCATTCCACTGCAGTTAAAGACCGTCCATAAACAAAACTACATTTTCATTTCTACTCCTGTTCCTTTTACAATACTTTCCAGTAGTTTGCCAACATTTTCTATTTACCCCTCTTCAAGGTGATGGTGGTGGTGGTGGCGGTGATGTTAGCAGGAAAAGGAAGAAGATTCTGTACACAAGCGGGATTTGCTTCTCTCTCCTTCAAGGCTGAGAGGCTATGAATAACGTTATTGTGTACAGCTGATTTTTCGTTATTAATTCATGGACAGACTCTCTCTCTTTACAGAAGGAAACCTGAGCCTTTTCTGTGACTTGCTTCTCCATGACAGCTTTAAATACGATTCAGCAACTCAAGCTTCTTGTGGCGAATACTCTTTTGACGAAACTGTCGCAATTACTAAGTTTCGTTTCTCTTTGAAGTCCTGTTTAATGCTTAAAGCTATGTTCACATAAGTGGCGTAATTATCATTCATAATTTTTCAGAAAACTGCTCGTTTGTACTTTCGAACCAGCTTTCCAGTAGAAGCAATGGCCAACAACATAATGTGTATTTTGCCTGTTTTAACTTCATCATCGAGTATGGAATAATGTTCTGAGGTAATTCAGTGGAGAGTCAATGCATATTTCGGATACAGAAGAAGGCTATACGAATAATCTGTAATGCCTAAAGCAGAGAGTCATGCAAGGAAATACTTCAAAAACTGGGCATGCTGACTTACCTTGTGTTTACATACCATCCATTTTAGAATTCCATGCAGTTAATCGACATAGCTTTACAACAAACATGGAAATTCATAATCTTAATACTAGACAAAAGTATATATTCTTCATCCAAATGCTAGTCTTCGTTGTTTCAGAAAAGTTAAAAACAATCAAGATATATTCCAATAATCCCAAGGAAACCCCAATTTCAGGGCTTTTAAGTCTTCTCCTGAGGAGTCATTTGCTGTTCAGATGAATATTTAAGTGAAAAATCTGCCTGACAATTCCCTAATTAATGTTTTTATAAGTATTATAATGTATTGCATACAGTGTGTTTATGTGCGTGTTTTATACACAAATTAAACTGATGTATACTTAAACTTGCACGAATGTGTGAGGTGAAGTTTTTGTATTTAGCAATGACACAAGTTTTGTCAAGCCAGATCCTATGATATTTTGCATTTAAGTACATAATTGTAGATTTGTGTATTTTCTGCCCTGTAAATACTGTAACATATTTGTAAAGATGTAGCATTCACCTAGGAGTGTACATAATACAATAATCATATTCTAGTTTCACATAACTCCTAGTAGAAATCATTATATCGATAGTTGGAAAGCTACCATCTGACATTTCATTAGTGTTACATAATGAAATGATATTTATTTATACATTTTAACAGTAATTTTATACTCTTTGTTTATATGTGCATGCAAGCAAGGAGCTTTTATGGATCATATTAAGTATAGTGTAGTGACGTATAAGCCTCAAAAGCCAAATGATGAGAGTATATGTCTATTCTGCTGTTTTTGTAGGCCTTACTTTTAGCTCTAGAGCTTAATGCATTGCTTTTTTTTCCCTAGTATATAAAGATACGTATTCGCCTTGACAAGGTCTATTTTACTGGGGTTGCTGGCCAAAACGGACCCACTGAATACTATCCAATCTAATCCATTTCTCTTATAATATAGTACGGCGAAGCTTACATTGGATCCATGTAAAACACTGAAATGTATCCTTTGTTACTGATAATCTGTAATTTAATTTCACATATCAATATTATTATCTAAGTTTTCCGAGTTTGTAGGCCGTGGTCCAGTGGTTGATATAACTGACGTTTCGCCGAACGCAGCTCTCGGCGAAACGTTGGTTATACCAACCACTGGACCACGGCCTACAAGCCCGGCAAACTTAGATAATAAGATTAATAGCGCCGGCCGTGAAAGCCTAAGCCTCTACATGAATTTCACATATTTATAAAATTTTTCGGTTTCTGATAAACATATTACAGCTATACGATGTTTGAGTAGAAACAAGATGTTTTGGAGTGTTCTGTTCTTGTTACTTTCTCTTCTTTACTGTAAGAAACTATTCTTACAATGACTTATTCTTCGATCTACCTTATGCCTTTCTAGAAACCGAGTCAAAGCATAGCCTCTTATATTAAATTAGCGATAGCTGTTTAAGTGTTAATAGAAATATGTGTCAAGGAAATAAAATAAACAAGTGCATGTAATTAAGTTGAGAGGATTTTATAAGTGATTGAAAAGTAGTTAAGAACTGGCTGGAAAGTAGCAAGGTCACTCAGAATCGCGCATGTTGCCGACAGATTGGCACCCAGGCCTTTGTATTTCAGTGAGGGTAAAAACGGAAACAACTTTTGTTAAATCAGGTCCTGTTGCTGTAGGGCAAATCAGACATCACGTGGGCCGAAGAACTCGCGCGAAGTAACGGAGAATGATCATATGACAAAATTAAGCAAACAAATCGAATGATAGAAATACGGTGTCGCGGTGATGGACACCAATCCCGTAAGAGTAAAGACATAAACGTCACGCATCTCAAATTCGTATAAAAGGGAGAGAAAATTACAGCAGCACGCACTTTTCTGGAAGACAGTGGTGACGAAGCTATGTGACAGGAATGCGAGCGCAAAGTGCAGCTTAAGTTTAAATTTTCATAAGTTGCGAAATAATTAAGCGCAGTGGACAGTTAGCGCTGTTTTGATCGCCGAAGTTACCTCCAAAATAGTGAGAGGATTGTGTTGGGCGCTGTGAGGCCGCAAAGTGACAAAGGTCAGCCGTTAGGGAATCAACTCAGCCAGTTCCTAGCTGTAACCAGGACTTGTAGAAACTTTGTGAAGTGTAATTTATTGGTTCACCAGCGAAGGAAATAGAGAAAGCTGAGTACCGGTCTTCTCATTCCACCACTGAGATTTCCGTTAACGTCCATACCAAAATCCGAAACCATGCTCTACCTGTCCCTCATTCCTAGAAGCCATTCTAGTCTTTTGCAGGAAGCGAGATTTGAACGTGACACAACCCGAGACACGAGAAATAGCACAGCGCGAACTAATCACACAACACATTCATAGAAAGGAGTTTTTTTACCTATTTGCTTGCAGATACAAAGAGAGTAGGGGAATGCACCTGCTTTAGGATATTAAACTTAGATACATAGTAGGTAGAGAAGAATTTGTATTCCACCCATAAATTCTCTACGGAAGCTTCACCGGAAATATTTGTTTTGACGTCCACTAAATAAAAAAAATCATTTTTAGAAAACGGCCAGAGTGTGTCTGTCTACATGTGTCTGTTTGTATGTGTGTGTGTCTGTGTCTGTGGACAGCGTAACTCAAAAACGAAAAGTCCGTTGAACATCAAAGTTTATACTTAGTTTAGTATATTCCAGAGATACGACAGCAAGATTTTCAAGAAACATAACCCCCCCTACACCTTAAACTACTTATTACATGGAAAAAATTGCGTAAATGTTTTTCTTAAGAATGGCTCTAACGAAACTGATTAAAATACCACAAATTAAATATATTTTTATATACAAAAAATGTATATCTTGAATTTATGGAAGTAGCCTCTGAAATCGAGTTCAATCTGAAATACTTTTGCATGACTGATAAACCGTAAGAGGTACACAATAACGTATTACAAAAATATTGTAGATCTCGTCAAAACTCATAATTTATATCCTTGCCATTTTTATTGTAGAGCTAACCGTTTCCGAGATATTCCTTGTTATTAGTTTAAAATGTTAAACAGAAAGCGCGCGCAACATCTTTTAAAACATTTAAAACATTTGATTATCACTTTAGCATAGTATATTTCTTTCCCTTATACTTATAAGGAACTAAGTAATAAGACTATTGTCTAATGCTTATGTCGATTAGCATAGTGTAGAAAGAACAATAATCTTTTGTAAGAAATTTTGTTTGTGCAAGGTAGCGAAAGTCATGGAATGGAGTACATAATATTTTTTTTTAAAGAACAGGTGGCCTGTCACGATGGGGTAATTTCGTTCTCCTTGCATCATCAAAATAAGAAAACATGAATAAAGGTTTCCCATTTGAGAAAAGCAGTAGTGGAAAATATTGGAAGTATTGCAACATTTAAAACAATAACCAGCTTTGAGTATAAGTTGTGTGCTTTAACGTAACTCTATTTGTTGGTGTATTTTGTAGTTTAATGTCCTTTAATCTAGTATGCCATTACGGTCGATGAATGAACAATCGGCCAGGGGCCATTGAGCTAAAAGTTGCTCGAAATGTGTCTTTTCTATTCTCAGAAAAAAAACCTTATTCGTGTAACTCACCATAAATGAGATTCGAATTCAGGACCTCTTGAATGTGAGACAGTCATACTACTCCCATTCTTTGCTGTCATCGAAAGCTTCAAAATTGTTCAGACTCAACTGCAGCAGCACAATTCTTCTGCAGATTTCCGTCAATTAATTCTTTTGCTGCCAAAACTGCGTACATATTATGTATTTTTATGTTGTGAATCCATATTGGTTTCCGCGCTTTACATTTTTTAGTGCACATCCGGTGTAGACTCCGGTCAACTAAAAACCTCCATATTGAACAAGTTAATTGGTTGGTATTTCTTAGTTTCTTTGGTTTGGTTTCTGCTTGATTTGATTATGGATATTATAATGACTTTTTACATTGTTTTAGAAAACCTAATTATACGAGTATATTTAGTCGAGACATTTTGGGAAGCGCAAGAATACTTTCATAAGTATCTTGCAGGCTAATGCATCTTCTCCTAGACTCTCTTTTTTATTCAGATTTTTGATCACATTGTGCTTCTTCTTAGTAAATAGTTTGTCATATTCTTCATCCAAGAATACCATCACTAGCCTACTTACTTCTTTTTGACACGCAGTATCTTCCTCATTGTTGTCAACCGGTGCAAATATACGATCCAGCTTATACAGTTTAAGGTATCCATTTAATCTTCAGGGTATGTACCTTGAAGTTTCTGAACTGTTGTCATTATAATGTTATTTCGAAGTTTTCCTGCTGCAATTTTGTGTGCCGCAGTTCATGGTCTTGGACTGTGAATTATGCAAAATACTTTCCAAGACTTAGTTTTTTCCTATTGCATTTCATTTTTCTGTCGGCTTTTCTCTTTTCTCTTGCTGATATTGTGTAAGGCAGTCGTTATTTTGTATTATTTGATGTTGTCGTCTGAGGGCACTGATCTTCTTTCATTTTGTCGTCAATTTTGTTGTCCACCATGGGGCAACCTTTTCTTTGGGATTTTTCTTTTCCTTTGGACGTCACACAAAGGTTACTTTTATATGACGAGCTCAGTGTCAATTCCATTCCCTACTTTAACATATAGATTCCCTCTCAAGATCTTTAATGTAATCGTCCTTGTTGGCAAAGGAAAACTTAGATATAACTTCATTTTTGAGTTTAGTTTTAAGGTTTGGAAATTTTACCTGCGTGGCAATAATTTTCAAACACCTATATTTCGTATTTCTGTGTGGTAATAATAATTACAGCTCGGTTTCTGGTTCCAAAGAGCACACAGTTATGAACATACAGAGCAGTCAGGGTATAAAAGAAGGTAGTGGGAAGGGGTTTGTAGTATATACCTGCACACGTTGAAGCATAATCTGTTCCAAAATTAGCTCACTATATGTATTGATATTATATGTACTTATATGTATTCATAAAGTAAATAATAAAATGATTATTTAATAATATGTTTAGTAAATAACAACGGCTTGTACTTTTACAAATACTAGTATAAAACTTAATACAAAAAATTCAGAATAAGAATACACAGAGCTTTGAGAAGCCAATAATCATAAATCGGTCATAATCCTCATAATCAGTCATAATTCATTTCAGAGAATTACAAGATAATTCTTTGCTGTATCAAAGAAAAAGGCTCTCCTCTTGACACTCAAAATGTGTTTGAATTATCCACTAGTTTCTTTAATGTCAAAAGTCTACCGTTTCGTATTCGATATTTTTCAATCTGCGCTTTCTTTCAGCGTTTACTGGTTATTCTACTAGCAGGAACTGAACGAACCAGGCAGTGAGCAATGCTAGGTAGTGCAACACGTTTCGGAACGGGCTATAGAGACCACGCCTACTTCATCACGTCATTGTTATACTCTGTGAGAACCGAACCTCATTTCGGCAATTTGGAGACTCAGAAAGAGCTCTAGCAGTAATTGTCGCAGTCAACTCTATTCTTTGGTTGGTTTTGGTTATTTTAAAGGTTGTCTTGTGGTCTGTGCAGCTTTTTCCTGTCCTGATTTACAGTCACCCACTTAGTGAGCCATAGACGTATTTTGTTTTATTGTCAAATCAATTTTTCCCCTACCTTTTACAGGTCCTAAAACATACCTATAATACACTCAAAAGTGAATGTGCAATTGTTCTTACTTGTAATTGTTCGATATTTTTCCTTGTTCGTTTGTATTACATCATATATCTTACTCCTACAACTTGAGTAAATTGAAACAGCGAATCTAGGCCTTTCATATGTGTAATTCCTTATAAGATAACTTTTCTAGATAGTTACTTCTATATATTCTTGAATTTCACAGTACATGAACACAATATTTCCCTTTTCGAACTTCTATTACCATACATACTTCGTCTGATAATTTATTTATTATTATAATGCCCATTGTACTTTCGTTACCTATTATGGCTGCTCTCTTATTTTCATTTCCATTTGTAAATAGAATGCTTTTTGTATTTCAGCAACTTTATTATTGATCACATAGAGCTCTTGTATAAATGTGGGATCAACATTTTGATCGCTGATAAGATAGATTAGAGTGTTTGTAGCTCCTCGAGAGATTTGTGCATTGAGTTCCAAACATGGTATATAATCACATTTGGCTCCATTTCTAATCTTTGCAGAATACATGTTTATGTCAGTAGTGCCCAAGGTCGCGGGTTCCAAGTCAGTGGAGGACGATGGAAATTTTCGGGTGCAAAAAAATCCTTAACATGGCTTCCTTCGGAAGGGAAGTAAAAGAAACGGAAAAAAGAAATGGTATTGTGTGCATAAATATATGCTAAAAGTATTGCTAAAGGAATCAATGTTTTGTTTTGTTCTTAAAAGAACCTTAAGGCTGATAAAGAGACCTCTGAGAAGAATTAAGTGGTCTATCACGTCTAGTATATAAAGGAACGCTGAGAGCCACAGCAGTTAAAGAACGTCAATAGATAAAACTCCATTTGATTTCTGTCAGTAGTTGATGCTTTGAATATACTTTGCCTATAAATATCCCTCGTACTACAATGTGGATGTTGAATGACAGGTCAGTCACAGGATCCATCGTTACTTGGTCACAGACAGGGTGTTCTCGTCGTGGATTGGTGTCTTGTGCACCACTCCTGTTTCCTGAAGGCGGTTTGCAAAAATGTGTTAGCTGTTAGAAATGTTTTCTGCGAAACATCTGTTGATATTGATTATGTACCTCCGTTGCATTCTGCTGCGCTTCGACGTACACTAACAGCATGCCCAGATAATCTCTATTCAAAAACATTGTTCCACAGTGAACACAACAACGGCTGGAACTTCTTATCTAAAGGAAAATCCACGTTCTCATGCCTTCAGAAAGAAATAAAGTTCTTGAAACATAAACAGAAAGGAATAAAAATCTGATGTGTTCCATTCACATGCCTTTCTCTGCAACAAATTATTGTCAAAAAGCTTATGCTTCAATTTACTTCATGCTAATCGAGAAAAAAATAGCAGAAATAGTCTTGCTTCCTTGTAATTAGAAGCGAAATAAGGGAGTACCGTAGGTTAAGGTGATACTGGTTGCTAGGTGACTGAAGTTCCTTGTTTGTATGGACACGGGTTGACAAATTCCTGTATGAGATAAGTGCAAATTTTTCAAAGCTGAGACAAAAACAAGGAATATCTAAAAAACGATCAACTGCAAGAAAATATTTTATATAACATAAATTGTGTGTTTTATTGTGCTCTGCATTTTGGTTTGGTAGGTTTTTGTTTAGCAGTTATGCAACATTTCGTAAAATTCATCCAGAGTAGTCTTCAGAAGTTATTCCCAAAAAATTCTAGAAATACATATTATTTTTCTGGTAAATGTCTTTAATTGACGATATTTTAATCAAAATCATTAAAGCCATTTTTAAGAAAATCAACATTTTCGAAAAAAGTTCCATGTAAAGGGTAGTTTGGGGTGTGTGGATTTATCTCAAAATATTCGTGTCGCATCCCTGGAACATACTAAACTGAAATGCCAAGTTTGGTATTTTACCGACTTTTCGTTTTTGAGTTATCGTGTTCACAGACACACGGACACACATACATGGACCTTTTTGTAAAAATGCCTTTTTTGGATATAGGGTACCCTAAAACATATATTTCCGGCGAAATCTCGGTATCAAAATTTTGGGTGGAGTGCAATACCTTCTATATACGCTATATGCATAGTACGTATAGAGAAAGTAAGAAATTAACAGAAATAGTCTTATTACTTGCTTCCTTGTAAGTAGAAGCGAAATAAGGGAGTACCATAGGTTAAGGTAATACTCAAAAGTTGTTGCTAGGTGATTGAAGTTCCTTTGTTTGTATGAACACGAGTTGACAAATTCCTGTATGAGAAAAAGTGGGAGGCGAGCAGTTTAATCACTCAGCCACGGCGCAACCTATCTTTAATGTCCGGTATTTTATTCAAAATCGTTTCAGCCTTTTTGATAACAACAAAATTGTCAAACATTTTTCCATGCAAAAGATTTCTTCTTGAAAATCTTCATGTTTATAGACAAACACACACACGCACACACACACACACACACAAACACACACACTCACGTGCGCTGATGTTTCTAAAAAATGCATTTTAGTACATAAAGGATCACAAAACATATATCTGGTGAATTCTTGACTTCGAATTTATGGGTGGAATACAATACCTTCTGTACACACTATGTAGGTACATAATACGTGTAGAGAAAGTAAAAAAGATAATCGGTTACCGCTTAGTGGAGTAAATTTTATGTGACATTTATGTGTTTAAGCGACATTTAATTAAATTCTGCAGATATGAGTGGGGCATATATTTAAACATACAATTAAATCATATCTCCAGATGCATGAAATGTGTTCCAACATGCCATATCGTTCAAATACCTCTTGTCTTGCACACTGTTGTTGTATTTCTTCTATACATCGTAATAAATGTTGTTAGTAGTGCATGCTAAATGATTTTATAAGAGAGAAATTGTGCGCAACATAATATCAAAGCTTTCATCGATGCCTATATTTAATAACTGAGATTAGTTTTTTTCCAATACTTGCAGAACGTGTGGCCTTTCCAAACTGTTTAATTTGCAAGCCTGGGGGTGGGGATCCTCATATTCAGTTTTGCCTCTGTCCTGCTGAATATTGGTGTCAAGTCTTTCTTTGATTGCGAAAAATTACTGAAAGAGGTTAAGGGTATATTTACTATTTAATTATGTAGTAATTCATAATTCCATAATGAAGTCAGGTGAGGAGACGTTGAAATAATTTTAAAATCTTCTTGCAACTCATTAATCATGCCGGGAAAAGAACATATGCTATACAACTTTATTTTTAAAGTAATTTCTAAGATATTCTTTAAGTTTCGTTTACTGTTCTATGAAGTGTCTGGTACACAAATGCTTTATATAAACTATTGCTTACCTTAAGTATAAGTAGTTTAGTGTACAGCTTAGGCCATACATATACATAGCTCTCTGGCTATCAGTGTGTGTATAGTTCTTTGGTTTGTGCTAGCTATTCCATCCGTGCTTTCTCTCCTGTTCTCTCTTTCTTTTTTCTTATCAATTTTTCTTTTATCTTTCCTAAATACTGCTCTATTTCGTTGATTCTTCTCTTTCCTTTGAGACGTTAATATATGGAAGCCAAGCGTTTTCATATCAAGTGTTCATATTATGATAATGGAAGGAAATTGAGGCCATATTAAGTTATTGGTTACGTGCTAAAGAAAAAATTAATTACTGAAATTAATTAGCCTGTAAGTGTTCTGTGATTATCAGAATATTGAATGTAATGTGTATTTTAAGTATTATTTCATTTTTGATCAAAATAATTATTTTAAAAAATGCAACAATGATAATTGCATTGATACGTGCTTTAAAAAAGAAGTTGTTCTTTCCAGTATACCGCATCCCCAAGCGTTGTATACACGTATTTAAAATTTTCACTAAGCATAAGTAGCTTACGAAATAAATATTATATGTATCAAAAGTAATTTATCAATACATAAAAGGAAGTCTGTACTATATACTTACTCAAAAGAATGTTTAATAAGGAAAAACATATAGAATAAGTTTCGAGCCTATATAAGAGTTGAATAGAGGCTGAACTGTGTGCATTCGTTATTGGTCAGTCTTTTTGTGCGCATCATTTCTCGGCACAAGCATAGCGTCCTATGAGAGCGCGTGCTGTAGAATGCAATCTTCATTTATCTGTGCAACCGTGCAGTTTTAATAATTATTGTGTTAAGTAATATCCAAGAATATACAAGAACATCTTATCAGTGAAACCAGTGTATTATTTATAAATATAAGATTACCTGGAATGATTTATCCCTCTCGAAGCCACAACCTGAGAAGTAATAATGCTACGTGAGTAATGCTAAAGAAGAAAGAATCTCAACTAGCTCGCCAACTGGAAATTGTTATACATTGAATAATATATGTGTAACAAATTGAATCACACACGAGGGGCGTAATAATATATGTATAACACCTTTGACGTTTATCATTTCCGTTACTTCCTCTCTCCTGACATACTATCGCTTTGGTATTCCCAAATCTTACTTCTTTACAATCTGTTAAACAGATTGTCTTTATCCCCGCATAAAATACAACGTTCTAGTTCATTTTCCCTTATACTTTTCAAAAGTATTGCTCCTAATCTCATCCCTCCTCTTGTTCAGTACTTATATCTACATACCTCTTTCTTGCTAATTCTTTATTTATTTCTCTGTATAAACAAAGGAACTATTCATTGTATAGTTCATCCCAAATGTTCTGTCTGTGACCTCGTTACTAATTGTCACACACTTCCAGAATCCTTCATCATTTTATTCTCCCTCTCTCCATATGTCTCCCATACCTATTTTCTTCAAGGCTTCCTCTAGTTTCGCCCACCAGTTGTTCTCGTTTTTAATTATCCCGAGCTTTTTCATACATATTTTTAACAGATTCTCATCTTCGCTCTTTATACACCCTCTCTAGGATCGCTCCTGGGCCGAGCTGAGTAGTTAAACACTCACCTCTCACCTAGTCGGCCCGGGTTCGATCCCAAATGACTGCATGAGAGATTTGTGGAGAACAAAGCGGCGCAGGGGCGGGTATTCTCCGGGTTCTCCGGTTGTCATCGCACTCCACAGGTACGTCAGCTTCATTCCATGCACCATCAGTGTCATCGTCTGCGGTGCCACAAGTGGTAAAAGCGGGCGTTAAGCACTATCAAAAAATAGGATTGCTACAAGTTAATAGCACTACGAAGAGTGATGACGTCAGAGAAGAGCACACTGGTAGTGTTTGAATAAGTGCAAGTTAATAGCGCTACGAGGATTGATGATGTCGGAGAAGAGCACACTGGTAATGTTTGAGGAGGAACTGCAAGTTAATAGCACTACGAAGAGTGATGACGTCAGAGAATAGCACACTGGTAATGTTTGAATAAGTGCAAGTTAATAGCGCTACGAGGATTGATGGCGTCGGAGAAGAGCACACTGGTAATGTTTGAGGAGCTGCAAGTTAATAGCACTACGAAGAGTGATGACGTCAGAGAAGAGCACACTTGTAGTGTTTGAGGAGCTGCAAGTTAATAGTACTACGAGTATTGATAACGCAGAGATAGACACAATCAATGCCCGTTCATAAATCTCACCCGCCTGCTTTGTCTACTAAAACCGGTTCGGAGAGCATGTGCTGCTTGTGTCTACAGGTAACGTGCAGTGAACTTCTGTCTCCTACTAACTATGAATGAAAATGTAATGTTTTATCAATGCACTATATTCACGTATAGTAAGCAAAGTACAGGAAGACCTGGTATGTTATTAAGTTATTATAATCAATCCTAAACGAAAAGTAAATTCTCGATTATGCCGAAGCTATTTGGTGGAGGACCTATTGAGTTACATCGGATTAGATCATGGTGTTGCAAACGTTAATTCGACTCCTGTTTGGTGTAAGTAATGTTAGATCTAAGAATGTTGGAATAGGTGACTTGTGATCCTGATGAATATCCATTCCTGCGAGGTTACTAGAAAACGCAAAATTGCACAATTGTTATTCATCGGACTTCTTGTAATAATCTACCAATAAATGCAATTTTATGAGTAGCGCAAACCGTTCTGGTTGCATAGATTCTTTAAGAAGTAAATTCGTTTGGACTATTGTTGCATTTTTAAGACGTGTGGTTTTATACGCAGATATAGATAATAAACTATAAGTAAACATGAAACCTTGTTTTAAAATTAGACATGACGTTCGAATAATTGCAGACTTCTTATGTACCGAGTAACATAATTTGGGATATCGTGTTGTATTTTCTAACCCTAACCGCGAAATGTAGTCGATATTAACGTATGGTTGACTACTAATGTACTTCCTAAGGGTGGGGAATATTGCATGCCTGGAAAGCATTTTCCCTGCGGAAAAATGGGGCTCATTTACCAGTCGTTATTTGTTTGCAATACAGTTCAAAAAATATTCATAGGACAGATTTACCTATACGCCTCAGGTTCTTTTCCACATCAGACATAGCTGACGTGGGAGTATTTTTTGGAGCTCGATTCCCCATTTGCGTGTAATTCAATTTAGTTTAAGGAACTATTTCAATGAGAAGGAGAAAACCTGTATCGCTTTAGAGACTGAATTCTTCCGTTATCTATGCTCATGCAAATTGTACCAAATGAGGCCACCAGTTGCTGTGAAACAGACTTTATTTTCATTTAGTCACTAAGGGTAGTACAAGTTACACCTGAATCACACATATAAAATAAAAAAGTGAACCGTCAAGTCACATCTCATAACTGAAGTGTACTCTGCACTCATCACTTTTATGCGTACACCTTACTTCTTAACTCGTGGCCGTAGCGCTAGTCCATTTTTATATATGCCCCTCATAAAATGCGGAACGTTCTCGAAGGGGAAGCTACTCGAATCTGTCTAAAGGATCTTTCTGAAGCACTAATTACTTGAATTGCGGGGAATGGATATACAATAAGGATTCTTTTTTTTTTTTTTACTTTCTCTACACGTACTATGTACGTAGTTTATACAGAAGGTATTATATTCCACCTAAAAATTCGATACCGATATTTCACCGGAAATACATGTTTAGGATCCCCCTGAATCCAAAAAGAGCATTTTTGGAAAAAGGTCCTTGGTGTGTGTGTGTGTGTGTGTGTGTGTGTGGACAGCATAGATCAAAAACGAAAAGTCCGTTAAATGCCAAACTTGGTACTTAGATTTGATATCTTCCAAGGATGTGACACGAAGATGTTAAAAAAAATCCCCCCAAATCCAACTACCCTTTACATGGAACTTTTAGATTTTCTCAAAAATAGTTAACGATTTTGACTAAAATCTCTTATATTTAAGATAATTTCATGCCAAATAAAACTTAGATGTTCAATTTTCTGAGAATAGCCTCTGAAGACTACTTTATTCTGGATGCATTTTACGAAATTTTGTACAACTGCTAAACCGCAAGAGATAGCCTAAAACTTACCACACAAAAATGTATATCGCGATAAAAATCACACAGTTTATGCCATATACAGTTTTTTCGTGGAGTTAATCGTTTTTAAGATATTCGTTGTTATTGGTTTCAGCCTTAAAAAGCTTATTCCTTTCTCATACTGGAATTTGTCAACTTCAGTCACATAGCAACCAGCTTCTGACTATCACTTTAACCTATGGTACTCCTTATTTCGCTTCTACATGACTTTCTCTTGTTGTTCTACAAACAAACTTCTTACAAAATATTATATTTCTTGCTACACTCTGTTAATCGAGATAACCATTAAAAGAATGTTCTTATTACTTAGTTATTTATAAGTAGAAGGGAACTATAGGAATACACCATGCCAAAGCGATAGTCATATGTTTTAAAAGCTGTCGGTATACGAATGTCATTGAATTAATTTCCTTGCTTGCCCAGAGGTAATACAGTAGAAACGCGAGCGACTTTCTGTCTGAGTAAAGTAGAAATATTTAAAAATTGAAATCAATAAGTAGGAATATTTCCACAACAAAAATATTTTAACGAGATCTTAATTTTCTGTGTGGTAAGTTTTTGTCTATCTCTTACGCTTTAGGAGTTATTCAAAAGTCATCCAGAATAAAGAGGTCTTTAGAGGGTATTCCTAAAAATATAACATATAAGTTTTATTTGTTATGCAAATAAATATTTTTAATATACGCTATTTTAACTAAAGTCGTTAGATATGTTTTTGAGAAAATTAAAGTTTTAGATATTTTTCCTTGTAAAGGGTACTTTGGAGGGATTTTCCTCAAAATCTCTTGTCACATCTTCAGAAGACGCTGAACTTAAATACAAAGTTTGATACTTTACTGAATTTTCGGTAAATTATTACGGACACACATAGAAATTTTTCTAAAGATGCTATTTTTGGATATAGGGGATACTTAAACGTCTATTTCTGTATCTCTGTATCGAATTTTTGGATGTGCTGCAATACCTTTTCACTTTAAAAACTAAATTTAATTTAGACATGTAGATGAGATAGACAGAACTCTATTAGGATATTTTAAATACTTCATTTAAGGTGAAAAGCGTATTTCTCTTAAGGATTGAAAACCGCGTCCAATTAAAGCCGTGTAACTCCAGGAGATAAAAGTGCTTTATACCTAGTTTAAATAAGTATTGAATGCCTACAGTAACTTTCATTGATATTGGTGGTGGTGAAGCTACCTATATATACTCTTTGATCACACTAAAAGGAATGGCTCAGTAATTTAAGGTTTGCGATCTGTTAACTCACATCAATGAACTGTCACAAAACCGAATGAAATTAATCCATTAGAGGGTGTACCTTACATGTATATATGAAACTTGCACTAAAATATGTTACTGATCAAACACTTTGATATAAAAGCTCGTGAACGACATATTTAACTCTAAGGACTAGTTAGCAGAAATGATTCAGGAATATCTTGAATAAATGCAATATTTGTATGAAAAGGTTACATTTTTTGACAAATCAGATGTTTATTTCCGAGTCGTAATTGGAATTTTAATACGAGTAAGGAAATAACAAATTTGGTTGTTCATTTTCCTACTCTTTGTGTTTCTTCAATTAGATCTTACTATATACCGAAATACAAAAATTTGATGTGCTCCATTCACATGACTTTCTCTACATCTCTGCCAAAATTATTATTAAAAAGCTTATTCTTGTATTTACTTCACGGTAATCGAGAAAAAAATTAGCAGAAAGGGTCTTATTATTTAGTTACTTGTAAATAGAAAAGAAATAAGGGCATACAATAGGCTAAAGTGATAGGAAAATCTTTTATTATCTGGTTGCTATGTGATTAAAGTTCCTTTGTTTATATAGACAGGAGCTGACGAACTTCTATATGAGAAAAGAATAACCAAGCATTTTAAAGCTGAAATATCTCAAAAACTGTCAACTCCATGAAAAGATGTATATGACATAAATTGTGAGTTTTAACCAGCTCTACTTTTTGCGTATGATATTTTTGTCTATATTTTACGGTTTACCAGTTATGCAAAATTCCGTAAAATTCATCTAAAATAAACATGTCTTCAGAGACTATTCTTAGAAAATTGAAGATATACATTTTATTTGTCATGTAAGCATCTTTAATATACGTTATTTTAATTAAAATCGTTAGAGCCACTTTTGAGAAAATAAAAAATTTTGAAAATTTTTCCATGTAAAGGGTAGTTGGGAGTGCGGGGATTTTCTTGAAAATCTTCGTATCGCATCCTTGGAAGATACTGAATAAGTTTAGTATTTGATGGACACACACGCACACGGACATTTTTCTAAAAATGTTTTTTTTTTTAATTCCGGGGGGTTCTAAAACATGTGTTTCCGGTGAAATCTCGGTATCGAATTTTTGGGTGCATTACAAATACACATTGTACATTTTATGTTTAGAGAAATTAAAAAGTAGGGATATCGATATTTGACTGAAAATGCATGTTTTGAAGCCACTTCGACTCAAATAATAGGGTGCGTTCCATTCACATACCTATTCTGCAACAAACTATTCCTACATACTCTGTGTTAATCGAAATAAACATTGGCATAAATTATCTAGTTACTTAGATCCAATTCGAAAGGAAATAAGGAAAATACGCTAGGCTAAGACGGCAGTCAAATCTTTTAAAAGGTGATCGCTATGAGATTGAAAATCTATTCTCTTTCCATGGCCAGAAATATAACGAAGGAGAATGGAACGAATGGCGACTTCCTGTTTGAGAAAACTATAGGAATCTTAATTCTGAAACCAAGTTACAGAACACAGAGATACCTAAATAAATACAGCAAAAATAAACACAAAACACAAATATATACATATAAGTGCATACATTCGAATACACACAATATACGCAAACACACAGCTGCTCACAAAAATGTAATTGAATGCCTAACAAATTTTAGTAAGAGTTTTATAAAATTTCCTTTCAAATTCATAGTACTTCACAGATTAATCAAACCGGTTAAATTTAATAGAATATTTACTAACAAAATACACATTCTTAATAATAGTGAATTCTTCAGAGTGAATTCTTGGAATTTGGCTTTCAAATAGTGGTCGTACTTATAAAACAGGTTTATTTGCGTTAAAATTCAGTTATTGAACAAATGTTGAATTAAGCGCTATTAATTAACTTATACACTAGTGCAGAATTGTGCACAATTAGTTTAAATTACATACTTTATACTGGGATACTGGAATTCTTAAAATATAAATAGCTAAGAAATCAATTTTGAGGCTATCTATTTTGTTTTATTCAACTTGAAGGTGAAGTGAAAGATATTTCAAATTAATATTCTAACAGTTAACATTTCAACATTATAAAACATAACATTTTGATAATAAACAACTAAACTAAATAATAATAATAATAATAATAATAAATAACTTAAAATATATAATGACAGTATAATTGTTTTTGGTTAACTATGTATCGTATAAATTAAAATGCTCGGTATTTGGGATTGATTTGTATAGACTGGCTTTATATTTATTATAGTTGTAATAAAGTTGGCAGGTTCTATAATATTTCTCATGACTTTATGCTCACATATACATTATAGAGTAAAATTAAGGTTTGGCATCTATTAAAATATTTTGAATTTCAAATATAAGTACAATTTGTTTAAATTCATGGTTAACAATTCGGTCTATAATGCTGTTTACTTCATTCCCACTTCTACCGCATATTATTCATGTGACATCAGACACGTATCGGGAGGTTTTTGTTAGTAATGGGAGTGAGAGCATTGCAAGCGGCACTGAATGATTATAAAACTCATAGGATACTGTTTACTGTAAGAGTATATAGACCAATAACTATTAGCAGCATGTTTACCGCCTAATTTATCCTCTAGTTAGTCCCATAGAGGACAGGCTAGGGAGATTGTTTACAATGTTGCCACTTACTCTCGAAAAGTATTTGTTTTCATCCTACATTTAGCCATGAACGCACTTATTGTAACAATGATATTGTGGTGATGGCAAACTCTCCATCCACCCCCACCTTTCCTACATTTTCGAACGGTGACGGCTAAACCGGAAAGAGGGGAGATAGTTGAAGGCATGAGTTGCGCGGACCGAAGTATAGTAGTATTTTTAATTATATTGACAAGCTATGTATTCTTTCTGAATATGCACATTTAGCAGCTCACAGTCCATTTTGAACATATTAATATCCTCTCAGATTCTACGGATTTTAAGTTTTAAATTGTCTTCAAATAATAAGCATTTAGAATTATTGCCACAGTTATTTATATCATTAATACATAACAGAAAGTATAACGGCCCAGGTTTGAGCCTTGAAGTCGGCAGGAAAGTACGTTAAACTTAGTAGGAAAGCTTTGATCATAGACAACATCCTGCTTCCTGTTCACTAAGTACAAGGAAATTAGTTACAACAATGTGGAGAAAACCACATTCAACTAATTCAGATAACAGGATTTACGATGTTGTACACTGCTTCATAATATGCACACACACACACACACACACATATTTACTGCCCTGTTTTTAGGGCGTCCCCAATTAGCTTTGCGCAATAAATTTTAGAGGCAGAAAGTCACCTTTCTTAAAAGCGTCATCTGATACTTACTCCTGTGTTCCTTGAGAAGAACAGTTTATTCAGAAGTATCTAAATGTGTTGAGTGGTTTCAGAAATGTACTCACACCACACACACACACACACACACACACACACACACATACATGCACGCGCACTCACACATCTCGTTTCGTAATATCTGATCACACAAATCTGTACATAAGATTACATGGAATCGGACTAATGATATATCCAACATCTAGATAGAGAACTAATAGAATTTGGGTATTTCTTATAACTGCAGCTGATTTTGGTACAAACAATCCAGAATGGTTTTAAACGTTTTGCATCTTACGTCGTATAGATTAGGCAGACCATGTTGCTTATATAATACACTATTTCACCTTATCTTTGTTACACTGAACTTTAAAGTTACTGATATTTGATAACTGAAAACACTAGAGAAGCCAGCAACAAAAAAGTTAAGTAGCACAAGACGCTAAAATACAAAAATAATCGTGTCTACACGCATGGCAAACTCAATATTTAATTCTAAAGCACCCTCCCTCTCGCCCTATTCCTCTTCCTTACTCTAAAACCTGAGCGGCTTCACTATTTATAAAATGTACCGATAGTTTCTCCCTCCTCAAACAACTAGGTCCAACTAGCGTATAACCCTCTCTTTTAGTTAATAAAGGCATATTGCATCTCTTGTCAGCTGTTCTGTCTTAGTACAGTACGCTAGTATATGAACCCGTTCTCTATGCACAGGGTCAGATGCAGAGAAGTATACATTAGGAAGAATAACAGTTTTGTTTGGAGTATTTTGAACGTTTATATAACAACTGAATATGTCATATGCTTTTTAAATACAGGTTGATTTATATAGAGGTGACATAGTTATTTCATTCATTATTTCAAAACGTGTTATGCTAGCCACAATTTATTGTACCTAAATTGTAGAGGAATTTTGGGAGATTATCCACCTGTATAGCAAATGTTGAAAATGTCCTCCACCCTGCATAAGGCACAACTCAACCAACACGTTGTTCCATGTTACCGACCACTCGTTTGAGGACTCTGTTGTCAATAGCTTGAATCTCCTTTGTGATATGCTTTAGATCGCCCAATGTCTGGGCACGTGTGGCGTAAACCCTGTCTTTTAAGTAACCCCCTTAGAACGAAGTCCGGCGATGTCAAACCTAGAGATCTTGGTGGCCATAGGTTCCTAGAAATTACCCGGTCGTCAAGGAAACTTGCAATTAGGTTCATGGATTCATTTGATGTATGGAATGTCAGGCCATCTTGCTGAAAAATCCTTGACTCAGTTCTACATCATATTACATTTTTATGTTGACTACAAGAATAAAATGTGGAAACTGCTGCCAACAATGCAATTAGGAATAAAACATACACATCTGCGCATCTTGTGACAAGAAATGGAAACTCCAGAACATTCTGCTTAATTTGGTGCTAAAATGAATGAATTTCAAATGGAAAAATTGAATAAAGAAATGTATCAGTTCTACATAAGTCACTGTGTATAAAGAAACTGTGTTATTAATATTTAGTTTGAAACCTTGATATCACGAACTTTGAACAGCAAAGTCATTCTATTATACTTAATATTATTTGTAAAACGAACTGCTTTCTGCAGTTTATATCTCTTCTTTTTTGGTATGCGTGGTGACGTCTTCCAGGAAGTTGTAGGACCCCTGATAAGATTGTTGGGCGCCTCCTGTCTCCCATAACCAGCGCCTTGACTTCGCAATTTGCATCTAAAGTAGATGCCTAAGGCGTTAATGTGACTAAGTGACGGAAATTGTTGGGGTTGGTCCCTTTAACTTGACGTCGAACCATAAGATAAACAAAACGGTTATATTTAGCAAGGCTTGGTTCAGGCGCAACTCTGTTGACGGAGGAATGCTTTGCTGAAATATTAAAGCGTCAGAGAAATGCGATAGACGTGACACTTAGCAAACAGAACATTCAAATAAGGAATTATTTATCAGGGAGAATTACGTGGGCGAACCGTAGAAGGAGAAACTTTACCCAACTCCCATACCCTACGCTTTCCTAAATGATGCATAAATAAAGAAAAAAAAAATGTGGCGAAAGGACCAGCTTGTTCTGAGTGAAAGATAAAAACTTATGTTAAATTTCCATGATTTTCTCTACCTTTTACGCAAACTAATTTTTAAAAAAATATTATTCTATTATCTACATCATGCTAATCGAGATAATCAAACAAAAATTACCAGAAATTGTCTTGTTACTTGATTCCTTGTAATTAGAAAGGAAATAAGAGAATATACTAGATTGAAGCGATAGTCAAATCTTTTAAAAGCTGGTCGCTATGCGATGCAATTGAAATTCGTTCTCTTTGTGTGGTCAGGACTAAAAGAAAAGAGATATGAAACAAATAATGACTTGGCGTTTGAGAACATTTTATGCATTTAAAATTTGAAACCAATAACAAGGAATATCCAAAAAAGATATGTACGACATAAGTCGTGTGTTTTTGTGCAATAAGCTTTTATCCATTGTTTATGGTTTACCATTTATATAAAAGTCATCCAAAAAGAAGAGGTCTTCCAGAAAATTTAAGATGTGCAATTCTTTTGTAATGAAAATATCTTAAAAATATAGTATTTTAGTCAAAACAGTTTGAACCAATTTTGAGAAAATCAAGAACTTCGAAAGATGCTCCAGTAAAGGGTAGTTATGGGTGGAAAATTTTCCTGAAAATTTTCAAGTGGCATCCTTGAAGGATGCTGAACTTAAATACTAAGTTTGGTAATTAACACAATTGTTGTTTTCGAGTTATGGTGTTCATAGAGACACACATGCATAAACACGGGTATTTTTCTAAAAATTTACCACAGGATTCAGGGGACCTCAAAATATATTTCCAGTAAAATCTTGCCATTAAGGAGTTTGGTTATCCTCTCTACCTACCATATACATAGTAGTTAAGCTGTAGATGAATTAAAAACACGGTAAATTACACATTAAATATTTTCAATATTTCGGATTAAAGCACATATAAAAGGAAACATCATGATAAGCAACTGCATGGGTTAATCCATGTTAATTATTTGTACGTCTGTGTGTTTTTATAATGTTTAAGCCGAGAATCACACATACATGTGTATATATTCTAATTTTTGTTTCTCATTTACAAGCGTTTATTTCCATTTGTGCATTTCTACTCCTAACCAATCTCAATCTCTTATGCACAAATGTGCACATTTTCACCATTGGACTTATATAGGTACAACTTTCTACACTTACCCTTTACATAAAAGTGATATTGACAGGCTCTTCCATCAAATTTTCACCGCGTTTTTTGATAGTGCTTAACGCCCGCTTTTACTTCTACAGCACCGCAGGCAATGGCACTGACATTATATGGAATGGAGATAGGGCACCGGTGGAATGTGATGGCGGAGGAAAGCGGAGAACCCGGAGAAAACAGGCCCTGCGCCGTTTTGTCCACCACAAATCTCACTTGGGATCAAACCCGGGGTTCTAGGCGAGAGGCGAGTGGTCTGACCACTCGACCACGGCGCGGCCCATTTCAGCGGTTTATTCATAGTTTTGTAGCAGCCATGCAGTAAGCTACCTTTATTTAATAAAGAATGCGTGTAGCAAAAAGTAAATTTAATCAGGTCTGTAGAAGGATTAAAAGAATATTTCAAAATCAGAATTGTAAAGCAAGTATGTTTAAATTTGTTAAACATTTACCATTGATAATTTCATTATATTAAAGCGAAACATCGGCTTGAAGCAAAATTATTTATGACTATTTCAGGATGCAGAAATTATATTCTGAATATCATTGTAAGGCAGACGGTTGCGCCCAGCAGAGCAGTGAGTAACTCGGGACTCATGGAAGTCTACTGCAATATGCAATACAGGTAGCATTGATGGCAAGCTGGCGTCACGATTGAATCAAGCGTTGAAAATGAAAAATGAAATGAACGCGAGCATATGGTAGAAACTTAGCCCAATAACGTATTCTCATCTTCCCCCTTCAGAATTATATACAGCTTTGTGATTGAATACTCGCATGTACTCTATGACGAGCTTGGTATTAGGGGCTACTCGGAGGTGTAGATTTCATCTTAATCGAGATAAGCATTAGCAGAATGTGGTTATTACTTAGTTCCTTATACTATAATATTATTTAAGCTTCCTAGAAGGAAACTTAAAGGAACATTTGTGCTAAAGAGATAGTGAAATGTTTTAATTGCAATTGTCATTGAAATTCGCTTTTTTGCTTCGCCAGAAGTAAAAAACACGGGCGACTTCCAGTCTGAGAAAAGCATAAGTATTTTAAAATTAAAAATAATAGCAAGGAATACCTCGAAAAATATTACCGCTATAACACAAATGTAAGGAACCTAAATTGTGTGTTTTGACGAGATCTAGATTTAGTGTGTGGCAAGTTTTTGTCCATTTCTTACACTTTAGCAGTTATTCAAAAGTCATTCAGAAAGAAGAGGAATTCAGAGGCTCTTTCCGGGAAATTGGAGATATACATTTTATTTATCATATTAACATCTTTAATATACGGTATTTTAATCGCTTTCATTAGATCTATTTTTATGAAAATCAATATGTTTGAACATTTTTCCATGTAAATGATAGTTTGGAGTGGGAAATTTTTTGTCGCATCCTTGGAAGACACTGTATATAAATATCATGTTTCTTATTTAACGTTTTAAAATGATTTGTTTTTATTCAGGAGGTCTCAAAATATATATTTCCCGTGAAATCTCGTTACAGAATTTTTGTGTAGAATACAATATCTTCCCTGTCTAACCTGTACGTTGTACACATGCGCTAGAGAAAGTAAAAATTAAGAAATATGAAAAAGTCTTAATTAAGTATTACATGATATAAACGAAAGAAGTAGTAATTGGATATATCAACTGCAAATAATGAAAAATGCCTTATTGTCACTCAAGGCTTGAATATTTAACTAAAAATATTTACTGACTTACCATGTTTCCACGAGGTTGAAATAAGTTTCAGTGCACATTTCCGTATTAAATGCCACATGGAAACATTAATTCAGATCATATTGAATCTTGTATCCGATCCTCTTAGAAAGTGGGATCGGATCGTAATATTCTGCATAGAAACATATCCGTATTCAAATCGTGTTATGTTCTATTGTACTCTCTTCAATACAAAGAAGGCTCATCATTTTAGTTTCTTAAATAAAATTGCAAAGAGCCGGTGCAATAAAACTCACAATAGAGGGTTTTTCATGTTTCCATAAACTCCCAAATTGTCCTTCTCAAAAACGTTCGCTAAGGCAACTTACTATTTTGATTTAACGCTACAGTGGGTCACGTCTCTAATGTTAAATAAGAACAGTGTATACACAATTACAAACTAGTTATTGGTAAATATTGATATGTGAAATAGGTTTTTATTTACTTGTGACTCTAAAAAGTGGCTTTATTCTCTAAAACTCAAAGGCTCCATAATTGAAGTAGAAAGTATGGTAATGTTCTCCCTGTCCTGTGTTTGCATTGTTGTATATCATCACGAACTCTAGTACATGCTACCTACCTGAAGAAAGAATGCAATTGATAAGGGAGGTCGCTGGTGTATCATGGCACGGTTTAGAGAGGGCAGAGAAGACTGGAATATAGTACAGTGCAGTCTGACCATCGAAACATTAGCACAGCGTACGTAAACAGGAATAAACTCAACGATCCACAACAAGTTAAACTTTTACTAATGAATATTAATATTCTAATTTGTGACTGTATGACTACGCGCGGTGGTGTTTTTATTTTGACTTGAAACGGACTCGTCCACACTAAGAAGACTTCAACTGATGCATTCCAGTATTCCGAACTTACAGGGCATGCGCCGGGAGTGATGATGTGTTATGCAAGCTACCATTCGTAGCTCTCTGCATTCTTTCGTCAGACAGGTAATACCTCAGAAGCGCCTCTCATTCTTTCAAGTTTTCGCTGATATGCAAGAGGAGAAGCGTGAGCGACCTTCCTTTTTACAACGCCACTGACCGGTGTATGTATGGGTTTACCCCGTGGAGTTACACAAGTTTTATAAAGCGCGAAGGACTATCTGCACACCGAAATACGGTGTTGTTGTGCCACCTGGTATTTCAGTAGAAGCAACAACTGAGTGCCAGGTATTAAACATAATTTGAAAATGATGATAATTATTATTATTATTATTATTATTATTATTATTTTATTATAGTTAGGATAGCAAATAACATAAAGTATGAGTTTGCCACGGTGAATGTAGTTATACAAGATTTATAAAAGTTTATAATGTTATTAGTCAATTAATATTCAAGTATTTCCACCTGGAGCGGTTAAATGATAATACTATCTGTATAATCTGACATTAAGAATATTTACAAGAGCATGTAGAGCAAACGTAAATACATTGAAAGATTGCTTCTGATGCAAATCTGCGGAGTCATAGCCCTGGTATGAACAGTAACAAGAAGAGGTGCTATACTTCTAAATAGGATATTAAGGTCGACTTGTTTGATACAAAATGAATGATCATCAGTTCAGATTGGAACGCATTATAATATCAACTTAATGCGATTGAATCAACAAGCTTGTGCTTATTTGGAAAGGTGGAAAATAATAAACGATTGGTGATTAAACACTTCTATTTAAATTGTTTAACACAGAAAGAGATAATAGCCGAGTTGGATGAAGTTCATGGCATATCTGCTCCTGCGTTTACAACAATTTACAATGTGATAAATTAATTTACAAATTTACATCCACAAATGATGAAAATCGTTCCGCACGTCCAGTAGAAGTAGCTTCCTTCGAAATGGTTGACAAAATCCATATATGGTTTTGGGTGATTGACGAATCAAAGTTCGAGAAATGTAGAGGCCACGGGCATTTCACAAGGTACAATGTACTCAGTTTTGCACCAAAATATTAGGTGTAATAAAGGTCTAGGCAAGACGGATGCCGCTCTCAATGGAGGATAAACAATCATGCAATCGATCTGGAAGCTGGTTTGTCACTTTTCCGTTGCAATCCTGACGAGTTTCTGCGCCAATACATAATTTTGGATAAAACTGGACACACTACTACCTCCAAATACAGCAGTACAGTCGAAACAGTAGGCTCTTAAAGGTGAACCGAGGAAGGCAAAGGTGGTGAAATCTACAGACAATGTGATGACCTCGGTTTTTTGGGAAACACGAGGAACTATCTACATTGATTGCTTACAGAAAGGAAGAACGATAAATGGGAATCATTATGCATCCATAGTGTAACGGTTGAACGGAGAAATTAAGAAAAAACGCGCTCTTCCGGCAAAAAAATAAAAAATAAATAAATCTCTTCCATCACGACAATGTAAAGTTGCACACCTGCGCAGTTTCGATGGCGAAAATTGTGGAGTTAAGGTTTGAATTACTATAACATCAATTGTATTCAGCAGATTTGGCTCCCAGTGACATTTGTTTTATTTTCAAACTTGAAAAAGTGGCTGAGCGAAAACGATTCACGTTTAACGAAGAGGCTATTTTGAGGCCCTTCTAAAATCCTTCTTTTTGGAAGGGTTAAAACCGTTGGAGCAGCGCTGGGAAAAGTGTATCGAGCCTAAAAGGATATTGTGTTGAAAAATAAAAGAGAATCTATCAAAACATTTGTTTTTCTGTCTTTTTCTAAGGACTTATTGAACACCTCTCGTAGTTCAATATTTTGGAGTGAAGTGTTCTCGTTTTGAACAATACGTACAAAAACCGTCAGAACAAGAGAGGCAGCAGAACTGATAGTATCTCTTGATGCGATCTTTACACAAATTCCGATTACTTCAAAAGCATTTAACCACCAAATGGTGTCCTGAAAGTTAGAAACTTCGCGAGAAACAGCATTCTCGCTTCCCACAGTTGGCACCGTTACCATAAATTTGAAAGGGGGCTTGGGCCATAGAAGATGAACCCTCGTCTCAGTAGTATGCAAACCACTTTACATCACTGGCAGGCGAAGTTTAAAGAAAGTGTTGATTCTCCTTCCCTCAGTCAGCAAATCCTACAAGTGAAGCGCACATCTTCTTCTATATAAAGGTCCTAACTGAAAGTTTACACATATTTTATCAGAAAAGACTAACCGAAAAGTGCCAAAAATTATATTCTTATCTTTCTGCAGTATTTCCAGTTAGGGTTTCATGTTTAATTTAATAAATATTTTATCATTGTTACTTATACTTTAAATTTGCTAGTTTGTTTGCTACATTTTTTCTTTGAACAGCATTTTACTTTCTCTAGCACGTGCGTACAATGTACATAGTAGGTAGGGAAAGTATTCCAGCAAAAATTTCATATTGAGCTTTCACCGAAAATACAAGTATTGAGATGCCACGAATCCAAAAGTTTTCTTTAGAACAATGTCCATGAGTGTAGTGTGTCTGTGTGTGTGTGTGTGTATGTGTATGTGTGAGCAGGGTGACTAAAAATTTAAAAGTCTATTAAATAACAAACTTGATTTTTAAGTTTAGCATTTTCCAAGGATGCCACACGAACATTTTCAAGAAATGTTTCCCACCTCAAACTACTTCAGTTTGGATGAGGTTTGCATAAGTGGTAAAGCGTAAGAGATAGACAAAAAGGTAAATCTAGTTAAATCACAAACAATTTGTATAATTTTGGTGAAGTTTACCATTTTAGAGCTCGCAACCAAAATCTCCAAAACTATTAGTGATATTATTTCTCATAAGTGTGACTTTATATTTGCCTACTTTGCGCGTTCGTTCCCGTCCCGTCTGGACATAAATTCGCCGCCAATGTCTTCCAAAACAAAGTTCATGCTGCCCTGATTCTTTCTCCTTTTTTCTATCAATCTGATATTTGTGACGTTCACGTAACAGGACTTAACGGGACTTAATTTAAACAAAGATTTTTCCGTTTTTACCCTCACAGAAATACAAAAGACTGGGCGCCTACGTGCCGACAACATGCGCGATTCTGACTGACCTTGCTACTTTTAAAATTCATTCCAGCCAATTCTTAACTTCAACACTTAATAAATAACCTATACGCTAACACAAAATCTTCTCAACTTATTTACACACCCTTAACACATATTAATACTTAATAACATTCAAATAATGTATATACCTATCGCCGGTCCCCATGGCCGCGGAGGCTTTGGTGCTTCGTAGCGCAGGGGATAGTGGGTTCGAATCCCGCCTTGGGCTTGGGTGTTATGTGTGTGTAACAGTAGAAAACAGCAATTCAGTAATCATACAGTAAACAAAGTAAAAAAATTAGTTAAATAAAAGTAGGGCATACAGCGCAGGAATTCTGACCTGCCTCCGGAACTGTATGTTTTATCTCAGAGAGCAAACTCAAAAAGAGACATTTTAAACAAAATAAGAAAAATAGTAATACGATTCACGGGACATTTATTCAGACACAAAAGTATTTTGAACTCTATAATTGAAGGTACAATTGAAAGCAAGAAAGGAACAGCAAGATTACAATAAATGGAATAAATTAAAAACGAAAGGAATTGCTGAATATAGGAAGAATTAAAAATAAGACTAGGAGAAGATCTGAATATCGCTGCAAACCAATCCAACGAAGGAAGAATAAAGAAGAGGAACACAAATCTCGATTTTAAGACATGAGCAAGAACATAGGAAGAATTAAAAAAGGAAGAGACACAGAAGATTAAAATTGTGTATCAATCCAAAGATTGAGGTGTAAAGGAAAAGAACAAAAGTTTCAGTTTTAAGAAATAAATAATCCATACCAACTTGAACCTTAACCCATGATAGACAGCTTAGTGAGTGAATAATTTATGCAAATATATGAGGATAGTTTGCAATACTTACCATTGCATCTGTCCGAATGTTCATTTTCCTTAAGTATCAAGTCGTATATGGAATTTCAGAAACGTGTTCGGGTCCCGAATAGTTATTTTAAAGTAATATTTATCTATGACCAACATGTAACTGTTTAAATTAGATGAAATTTATGTTTGTGTGTGTTCTGAATTAATCACACGTTCATTTGACAGCCTCTCCGCTGTATGCCGGCAGCTGCAAATGACAGTCATATATAGTTCACGTCCCATTCCCAGTGACCCACTGGCATCTACAAGTGCAGTACAATAATTTCTACATCCTTCTTGATTAGGGTAAAGCCTAAAATGATGTATAAATTGTCTCTTTTAAAAAGTGGCGGCTGCTGTTTAAGATTACAAGAACCCAGAACATCCTAAAGCGGCATTCACAATGAACGCAGCATAATTATCAAGGGAAGACTATTCACAATGCAGCCGTAGACGTAACGCAAGTAGTTGCTACGGGCTTCTAGATACGTAAATTACACGCGAAAACCTTCTGAGCGTAACGCAAGCATGAAAATAAATAACATAACCGGTAATATACAAAAGGAAAATAAATCAGTATAATATAAATCTTTGTAATATAAAAATCTGATGCATCACATTCACATGGCTGTCTCTATATCTCTGTAACAAATCATTGTTAAAAAGCTCATGCTTCTATCTATCTCCTCGAAATAAACATTAGCAGAAATTCTTTCTTGTAAGTAGAAGGTAAATATTAGAATACACTAGGCTAAAACGATAGTCAATTTTTTAAAACTGGCTGCCATGTGGATGCAATCCGATTTTTTTAAATTTCTTTTTGCATTGACAGGAATTGCCAAATTTCCTTATGTGAAAAACTTCGAGAATTTTAACAAAAAGAAGGAATATCTAAAAAATGGTCAACGAAAATGTATATAATACAAATTGTATGTTTTATCGAGATCTATATTTTTTTGTGTAGGAAGCTTTTGTCTATCTCTTACGGTTTACTAGCTATGCAAAATTAACAAAAGTCATCCAAAATAAAGAGGTCTTTAGAAGCTATTCATATAACATTCAAGATATACTTTTTATTTGTCATGTAAATAGCTTTACTATATTAATCAAAATTGGTAGGGCCATTTTTGGGAAAATAAAAGTTTTCGAAACTTTTTCCATGTAAGGGTAATTTGGGGTGTATGGATTTTCGTCACATCACAAGAATCACAAATATTTAAAAGAAAACCTCACACTAAACTACAATTTATATACAGTAATTATGAATATCTTTACATTCTTATCAATTGCTCCAAAGATTTTGTTTAAATGTTGTATATTACAGAAATCTTATACCCTATACTTGTATTTTTTGCATACAAGAATGTATCAACTCCTGTCCATAAAACTATGGAACTTCAGTCACTTAGCAATCAGCTGTTGACCATACTTTAAACTATGGTACTCCCTTATTTCGCTTCTACTTACAAGGAAGCAAGTACTGGGACTATTTCTGCTAATTATTTCTCGATTAGAATGAAGTATATAGAAGCATAAGCTTTTTAACAATGCTTTGTTGCAGAGATGAAGAGAAAGTCATGTGAATATAACACATAAGATTTTTTTTTATTTTCACGGATGTATTGCATTTTGCACTACCTATTTTTTTGGCTGATTGATGGCACGAAGCTGGTGGTAGTTCACCTTATAAATATTTTTGTCCTAAAAATCTAATTATAAGTAAATTGCTTTTGTATATGCTTCGGTTAATTTGGTTAGAGGCATATACATACATATTCTCTGTGAATAAATATGCTTCTTTACCACTGTTAAGATATTTATTCCTGTGAACCTTAATTCTATATACGAAATGTATTAAAGAAATAATTAAAAATTTAAATTGGATGAAAGGGCGAGAAACTCACTTGGTTTTAATGAACCTGGACCGTGGTGTAATTGACATTTAACCCTAGAATGAGGACCTAATTAATCCAATTTACCCTCCTCGCCTCAAAACTGCTTCTACTCTCTTTAAGACACAAGAGAGAAAAGTGGCTGGAAAGCAAGGGAAATTTACCGCGCTTGTTTCCCTAGAAAGCTTTAAAAATATCATGAGGAGCTTTTCCAAGAGAAGAAGATGCAGATTTTAGCATGGGAATAGAAAAAGCGTAAATGGGGAAGAAACAGGAGGCTCGGCAGCAATTAAGATCACTTTCTTTGAAAGAAAACAGTATTTGATTTATAGAAGGAGGTCCTGAAAGACTCGATTTTTCATAGAAAATATATCGTAACATATAAAGACACCTAACATGAAAAATGGATGATCATAGGACAAAGTAACATTGTGGAAAGATTTGTAAGGAGATGCGTAAGAGAAATAACGAATAAACTTTTGAAAGAAACACTTTTTAATGTTCACATTAAAGGGTAACAATTGCTAATTTCATATCATGTTTAGGTTCTAGTTTACAAACTTTGGACAATGTGATGGCCTCTCTATACAGTACAGCCTGGAACAGCACTACAAATTGCTGTAATGCTGCCCGTAACATTATCAGATGGGATATTGGCTCTGCTCATCTTCAACCTCCAACGTGTGTTCCTGTTCCGTTCATAAACCCTGTCCTTCAAGTAACTAGAAATACATGGATTCAAATCTGGTGATCTTGGTGGCCAAGCACTCGGAACCATCTGCTCGGTCTTCTCCAAATGTGTTATGGAGTATCACTAATGTTTCTGTTTCATTTCCTATGTCTCCGTATCAGCGCTTAACGGCAAGTCATGACACTAACACTAATAACAACGAAAATCCTGCAACGTACAGTTTGAACATCATTCCTATAAAGTTTGGTATTCATGCGGTAAATAGTTTTCCCTCTACAATGACTCAAAAAGTGAAAGTTTAATTATAACCACCCTATATATCAGTGGCTAAAAGCTAAAGACCTGATATGTTCCACTCATATGACTTTCTCTACATCTGTGTAAAAAATTGTTGTTAAAATTTTATTCTTCTATTTAGTTCCTACTAATGCAGATAAACATTAGCAGAAATGGTCTTATTACTTGCTTACTTGTAAGTCTAAACGAATTAAAGAAATACACTAGGCTAAAACGATATTATAAACCTTTTTAATGTTGGTTGCCGTGTGGTTGTTCTCCGTTGTTTTTTTTTTTTTTTTTTTCTTTGCATTGCCAGGAGTTAACAGATTCCCGCAAGAAAAAAATTTCAAGTATTTTAAACATGAAACAGTAACAAAGAATATCTAAAAATTTTCAACTCTACAAAAAATACATATTATATAGCTTATATGTTTTAACGAAATAAACAATTTTGATAGTATATTTTTGTCTATATCTTACGCTTTACCAGCTATTTAACACACAGCAACATTTCATTCAGAATAAATAGGTCTTCAGATACTATTTCCTGAAAATTCAAGTTATATATCTTTAATATAAGACATTTTAGTCAAGCAAGTTAGAGTCATTTTTGATAAAATCAAACTTTTCAACATTTTTTTCATGTAAAGGGTAGTTTGGGCTGATGGGATTTTACTCCAAATCTTCGTGTCACATCCTTGGAAGATAATAAAGTTAAAAACCAAATTTGGTATTTTACCTATTTCAAGTTTTTGAATTATTTACACAAACTTTTATCCTAAAAATTTCTTTTTGTACAGGGACCTTAAAACGTGTTGAGTAGTGGAATATCGTCTCTACATACGTAAAAGCTTGAACAATATAGCTTTGATTAAAACAATCTCTTCTATATAACTTTGCAGTAGGCATTCTCTATGCTGAATTTCTTATTTAGGAATGGTGTCCAATCCATTTCTAGAATATTTAAACATAAGTTAATGCTGAATATTTAGTCATAAGTCCTCAGGTATACATTTATCGTCCTATAATGCATATTCTTAAAATTTTAATCTAAGTTGTCATTCGAATGCGCTTGAAGTTAATCCGATAGTGGCGCAGAAAGCGTTTCTCTATTGCATTCTATTGCATTACCCTCAAAATTTCTAATTCCAGATTTCACGGGATATAAGTGTTCACTGAAGTAAAAGAAAAGTAATAAACTATTTTAAAAGTTTCGTGCCTCTGTGTAGGTAAGAGAGGTCAGGAGGGAGGGAAGGAGAGAAAATCCTGAAGTTGAAAACACGATGCTGGATATAAACCAAAGTTCATATTTAGGTACAGCATTCTTTGTGAGGAGGTTTCAGAGTTTAAAATGGGACTATGAGTACTAGTGATGAGCCTCGCTCTGGACGCCCTGTAGAAGTGACAACTCCAGAGGTCATTGAAAAAAATTCATCGTTTAGTACTGGAAGATCGCAGATTAAATTAGTTTGAGATAGCAGAGGCTGTAAACATATCAAAAGAACGTGCAGATAATATTTTAAGAAATCTTTTGGGCTTTCACAAGGTATGTAGAAGATGGGTGCCGCGTTTGTTGACACCTGATCAAAATTTGCAATGAAAAACTGCTTATGTTACGAATTTGGAATTCTACCATAAAAATTACAGTGAATTTTTGAGACAGCTTATTACTATGGATGAAACTTGGATATATCACTATACTTCAGAAAGTAAATCACAGTCAAAACGGGCCGCGCCGTGGCCGAGTGGTTAGACCACTAGCCTCTCACCTAGACGGCCGGGGTTCGATCCCAAGCGACCGCATGTGAGATTTGTGGTGGACAAAGCGGCGCTGGGGCGGGTTTCCTCCGGGTACTCCGGTTTCCCCCGCCATCGCATTCCACCGGTGCTCCATCATCATTCATGTATCATCAGTGTCACCGCCTGCGGTGCCATTAGTAGTTAAAGCGGGCGTTAAACACTACCCCAAAAAAAAAAAAAAAAAAAAAAACAGTCAAAACAGTGGGTTGGGCCAGTTGAACCAATTCCAAAAAAGGCAAAGTCAATTTTCTTAGCTAATAAGGTTATGGTGAGTGTTTTCTGAGGTGCACAGGGATTACTTGGAAAAGGGTAAAAGTATCTCTGGTGACTACTACGCAAGCTTATTGCAACATTAGAGAGATGAGAGGAAAAGATGAATACCTAATTTGGTAAAAAATATCTTGTTTCATCATGAAAATGCTCCGGCGCATCGTTCAGTTATCGCAATGGGGAAAATGTGCAAATTAAAGTTCAAATTGCTTAAACATCCACCTTATTCTCCAGATCTAGCACCCAGTGACTACCACTTGCTCCCAAATCTGAAAAAAGCTCTTGAAGGACGAAGATTTCACAGCAACGAGGAGGTCATTGGTGCGGTAAATAGCTCTTTTGAGGACCTTGATAATTCGCACTACAGAGATGGTTTAATTAAATTAGAACTCCAATATGACAAAGTTATTAGCCTTTCTGGGGATTCTATTGAGAAATAAAGCTAAAAAAAACTTAATGATGTTTTCAATGAGAGGCCCGGGACTTATCAGCCGACCTCAGTATGGTAAGTGCATGTTTCTTTTAATGCCAATAAACATGCGCTGTTTGTAGTAATTGTGCATCTTTATCCTTATTGTTAAAATATCATTTTTAGAATCTATTTTAAAAATTTAAACCTTGTTTGGTGCCTAAATGCTCATTTGTAATAGCTTGAATATCCGAGGCTTGGTCATAACAACAAAAAGAAGCTCAGAATATATACCAAAATTGGTATATATTTTCAGTGGCTTCCAAATAACATTTTCAAGAAAATGTTATCGAAGATTTTAATTAAAATACTATACATCACATAGCAAATAAGTTAAAGCAGTTTTGTATTTTTTACAAATAGTCCTCAATTGGGAAGTATTTTGTAAAATCTGTAATTACTTAAATTTAGCGATAAACGAAAACATTACACAAAAATGCAGATATCATTGTCATATACTATTTATTTAAAATAACATTTTGAACAGTTTAAATCATTTTCGAGATATACGCTATTATTTGTGGTTCGAGTATATGATTCCTTGCCATTTTTTAAAGTTCTGTTTACAGCCAGTTGCTTCTCAAAATTAAATAGAAAAATTATGATATTTAGAGAGTTTTTACCGCTAAATTCTTAAACATTTATCACAATTTCTTTTGAATTAAATGAAATACGTAATATAATTATTACTCTGGCAATTATGGCATATTTTCTGGATCTCGCAACAATAATTGCTGTGGACGTGTGTGTCCTATTTTCTTTCAGAATGCCTCATTTGTATGTCAGTATTCGAATGAATGCAGTATTGATGCACAATCAATTCGATATTTAAAATTATTGGACTCGCAACTTTGGAAAAATTGTCTGTTCTTTCAGGTGTGCATTGCTCTGATTGATTTCAGTTCGGTTGATTTCAGATCATATGCAGTTAGCGAGAGCCTTCCTCTCTGTCATGGTGGTGGGCGAGTCTATATAGAGATGGGCATTTTATCATGATACAAAGTTTCCACGCCCTCTGAAGTTTCCGTTTTTACTTTCTCTACACGTACTATGTACATAGTGTATAGACATATTGATGCACTTCAACAAAAAATTCGATACCAAGATTTCACCGAAATATATGTTTTAGTCCCCAGTACAAAAAAAAAAAAAAAAAAAAAAAAAAAAAAAAAAAAAAAAAAAAAAAAAGCGTTTTCAAAAAAAGGACCGTGTGATTGTGAACACGGTAACTCTAAAACAAAAAGTCGGTAAAACACCAAACTTCGTATTTATAAGTATCTTCCAGGAATGCAACACAAAGATTTTGAAAAAAAAATCCCCGAACCCAAACCACCCTTTACATGTAAATGTTTACGAAATTTTTGATTTTCTTAAAAATGGATGAAACCATTTTGATTAAAATACGTTATATTAAAGCTATTTACCTGACAAATAAAATGTGTATCTTGAATATTCTGGGAATAGCCTTTGAAGACTGCTTTATTCTGGATGAATTTTGTGGAATTTTACTTAACCGCTAAACCGTAAGAGATGGACAAAAACTTACCATACAAAAAATGTAGAGCACAATAAAATACACGATTTATGTTATATATACTTTTTTCTTGGAAATGAACGTTTTTGAGATTCTCTTAGTTTTCGGTGTCAGCTTTAAAGAACGTATATTTTTCTCATACACAACTGTCGACTCCTGTCAATACAAGCAAAGGAACTTCAGTCACATAGCAACCAGCTTTTGACTGCCACTTTAACCTTTGGTACTCCCTTATTTCGCTTCTACTTACAAGGATGCAGGTGATATTTTTTTTTTCTAATTTCCTGCTAATTTTTTCTCGATTAGCATTAAATAAACATAAGTATAATCTTTACACAATAATGTAGAGAAAGTCATGTAAATGGAACACATCAGATTTTTTAAGTTCTTAATGTTCTCGTTTTTCTCAAAGAGGTACACAATTTGAGGATCAATAATACGCTTAGATTACATTTATGAAGCCAAAGTGCAGTAATTGTCAAAGAATCTGCGTCGTTTAATGCAAAAAAAAAATCCACTAGATTTGCTGAAAAAGCTTATATAATGTGTGCTATAAAACCTAGTAACTGAACTATGCTTTTGGGATCGAATAAAAAAAAACAACTGATTATTGCTTAGATTCGAACAGAGGTACTTTAAATTTAGTCGTATTCAGATACAATGCCTGTTAATCACTTGAGTTAATGTGGTCCTGCGAGAATGTGCTTCTGAAAATCTTGTCTATTGCCTACACATGACTACTGTGAGAACAGTGAATTGCCAAACATTATGTGTAACTAAGAAATGTTTCCGGGCTGTTTTGCCGTGGTCTGCTGGTGTTAGGAGTACCAGACGTTTCGTCCACAACTACGGTGGACATCTTCAGTGGCGCGGTCGAAGTTTTCTAGGAGAAGGTTTGCTGGTGTTAGGAGTACCAGACGTTTCGTCCACAACTACGGTGGACATCTTCAGTAGCGCGGTCGAAGTTTTCTAGGAAAGGTTTGCTGGTGTTAGGAGTACCAGACGTTTCGTCCACAACTATGGTGGACATCTTCAGTGGCGCGGTCGAAGTTTTCTAGGAAGATGTCCACCGTAGTTGTGGACGAAACGTCTGGTACTCCTAACACCAGCAGACCACGGCAAAACACCCCGGAAACATTTCTTAGTTACACTGACTCCGGCCGTGAAAGCCTACGTTCTCTCATGCCAAACATTATGTTTATATTGTAAAATTATACTCATTGTGTATAAGGATAGTTATTTATTATACAACTGGATAAACAGAGAGTTTATTCATGGGTAGGACAATATAAAACGCGACCCTAAGGGGAGCGTTTTAAGTTCTACAAGTCCATAATAAGGATTTATCCATTTGTATAATGCATTATTTATCCTACAGATACTTGTAATAGACACCGTTGTTATGCAGAAACTTGGACTTTAGAAAGAAAACTTGACCTATAAATCAAAGTGATAGTTATTAGCCCAAGGGTGGGATAAAGTAAACAAAATTCACTTGTTGCTCTGTAGGATAAAATAATGTATTATACGAATGCATACGTCTCTATTATCCACTCGTAGAACTTAAAACGCGTTTTAAATTGGTCTACTCATGGTTAAACTCTGTGTTTATCCACTTGTGTAATAAATATTACCCTATAGATACGATAAATTAATATATGACAAATATTCTTTAATAATTTTACAATAGATAGTAATAAATTAAATAAGAAATAAGGTATTGAATTGCGGTGTTCTTATAGTTATAAAATATGGTAGGCTATGTATGAATACTGATTTTGTTTTTATAGCTGCTAGCTGCAAATTGATTAATGGACGTTAATATATTGGTTCCAAATGGTATATTAAATGAAGGAAAAGAAGTGGTTGACACTTTATTACCGTCGATATCACAGAAATTATACGAAAAAGAGTTTCAGCAAGTTAAGGATTGGCAGATGTGAAGAAATATTCAGGGCATTAATGAGGAAGTGATTCTTGCTTGCTTTAATTTTTTTTTTTCAAAATGTTGCAAGTCGTCTTCTCTGTGGAGCATATATGTGGAGCATATATTCTATGTTAAAATCAACATTAAAAGTATTCAAAGACCTAGATATATCAAGATTTTCCAAGGTGTTGGCTTTTCTTAAAGGAGTAATGTAGTTAAAGTATAAAATGTTGCTGTTAAAAGATGAAGTTGTCAACCATTTATTTAGTTATTTTACCCCACTGTCACCGGAGCAACGAGCGAATTTTGTTTACTTTATCCCACTGTTACCGGAGCAACGAGTGAATTTTGTTTACTTTATCCCACCCGTTGCTCTAATAACCGTCACTATCATTTAAAGTCCAAATTTTCTTATGTCGTTTCTGCATAGCAACGGTGTCTATTACAAGTAACTGTAGGATAAAATAAATTGTTTCAACAAGATGGGAAACAGAGATCACACAGACCTCACATCCTAAGCTAATCTAAGCTGCGAACTTCTGAGCTCATATGTTATTTGGTGCCACGTTGTACCGTTGCGCATGCTTAATATCTTCGCTAATCAGATACCTTTTGACTCTGATGAACAAATAATTACTGACACGAATTTTAGCTGCCTGTGGTAAGATTCATAACAATGCTGTAATTTTTAACTGGTAGCGAAGTTCATTTCTTTGTAGGTGAAACTTCTGCAGAGATGTTACAGGTTGTCAATTTGAACAGTTCCTCTAGTGACTTGTATTTTGTGCTTCGGATATTGTATTAAATCTTGAAATCTCTTTCTACTTGCTTTTCATGTAGAAATGGAATGGTTGAATGCACTTTCCTGACTAGTGCCCTTTTTACTTGTTCTACATTTACTATGTACATAGTGTATAGAGAAGGTGTTGCACTGCACCCAAAACTTTGATGACCGAGATTTTAACGGAAATATATGTTTTAGGGTACTCTGTATCCAAAACAAAGCGTTTTCACAAAAAGGCCCGTATGTGTGTGTGTGTGTGTGTGTGTGTGTGTGTATGTCCGTGTGTCGGTGAACACGATAACTCAAAAATAAAAAGTCGGTAAAATACCAAACTTGTTATTTACGTTTAGTATCTTCCAGGGATGAAGATTTTGAGAAAATCCTCCCTCCCCAAACTATCCTTTACACGGAAAAAATTTCGAAAGTTTGGCTCTAACGATTTTTATTAAATTACCGTATATTAAAGATATTTACATGACAAGTAAAATGTATATTTTGAATTTGAAGACCTCTTTATTCTGTATGAATTTTGCTGAATTTTGCATAGTTGGTGAACCGAAACAGACAAAAACCTACTACATAACTAATGTAAATCTCATTAAAACACACAATTTATGCCATTTACGTTTTTTTTCGTAGAATTGGTCATTTCTGAGATATTTCAAGTTATTTGTTTCAGATCTGAAATACTTACCTTTCTCACACTTTTCTCCTGGTCATGCATTGAAAGGGACTTCAACAACATTGCAACCATCTTTTAAAAGATTTGACTCATTTTAGCCTTGTGTATTCCCTTATCTATCTATCTATCGATCTATCTGTCTGTCTGTTTGTTTGTTTGTCCGCCCATCCATCCATCCATCCATCCATCTATATAATCTTAACGACACTGTCAATTACCAAGAATGATCAGCGCCACTGGTGTGCCGAGATTTGTCCCGCAGGAGTTCTTTAACATGGGGCTGTTGCTTAAAAATCATCAGTCAGCGCCTAGCCAACTGAGCTACCCTAATCGATTACATCGATGTAGTAGAACGGGAAATATGCTTTAATAAGAATAGTTTGTATACCTGTTATGATAGAGGGTAGAGTATGATGTGAACCTAAAGAATCTGCATTCTAAAACAACTGTTTCGCTATTTTTTCCTACCTCAAATGGTAGGGTCCACAGAAAACACTAAGAAACATAACTGCAACACAGCGAATATTCGCTTGCAAAATCAGATTTTGTTCATGATCGATTACATCTAAGGCTTGCAAACCTCGTAGAGGCAAGAAAAAGCTTTTAGAAACAAACGGCAATACTTGCACATCGATTTCTCGTTCGCCCGTACGTAACCCGACTAGTCCTTTAGCTGCTCTTAACGCCACGTCAGTATCATCAGATAGGTACAGTGGACGATCTCAAAGCAGCTTTCAATGGAGCCACAAACCAAATTTCCGGTTTGCGCTTCAGGTGTTTCCAAAGTATTTGCGAACTGCATTCGTATTCATTCTAGCAGTTTTTCTTTACGGTAAAATGCTTCTCATTGGTAACTCTACACGGCAATATTCACATAAGATTACACAATTTAATTAGTTTAATTTTCTATACATTGACAGATGAATCCGAACACGAATAATACATTTTATACTCACAGAAGAATTAAGAGTCCTATGCCAGTGTTAAATTTACTAAATTTCTGTTGAGGAGTTGACTATCTCCGAGATATTCCTTGTTAATGGTTTCAATTTAAACTACTTTACTCAAATGTCTCTTTTGTTTTAATCCTGGCCATACAAGGAGAACAGCTATGGCGATACCTAGACACACACAGACAGACAGACAGACATACACATGCACATTTTTCTAAAAATGCTTTTTGGGATTCAGGGGGTGTCAAAAGATATATTTCCGGTGAAATCTCGGTATCGAGTTTTTGGGTACAATAAAATACCTTCTCTATACACTATGTACACATTACTTCTAGAGAAAGTAAAAATCTGATGTATTGCATTCATTTGACTTTCTCTGCATCTCTGTAACAAGTTATTGTTAAAAACCTTAATCCTCTTTCTGCTTAATGATAATCGAGATAAACATTAGCAGATATTCTCTTAATTACTTGTTTCTTTGTAGGTACAAGGAAAATAAGGGAATACACAAGGCTATAACTATAGTAAAATGTTTTAAAAGCTGGTTGCCATGTGGTTCAAAACCATTTCTTTGCAGGGCGAGTTTGCAACTTTCCGTGTGAGAAAAGTTTAACATTTTAGAGCTGAAATAAATAACAAGAAATTGCCAATTCCACGAAAAAAACCTATATGACATAAATTGTGTGTTTTAATGTAATAAACATTTATGTAGTATTTCTTTGTCTATCTCTTACGGTTTACCAGCTACGCAAACTTCTGTGAAATTCATTCAGATAAAGAGGTCTTTAGAGGCTGTTCCCCAAAAATTCAAAATACAGGTTTTCTTTTCAATAACTTTAATATATGGTATTTTAATCAAAATCGTTTCAGCCATTTTTGAGAAAATCAAAATTTTCGAAAAAAGTTCCACGTAAAGATAGTTGGGGGTGGGGGAATTTTCTCAAAATCTTCGTATCGCATCCCTGGAAGATACTAAACTTAGATATTAAGTTTGGTATTTTACCGACCTTTCGTTTTTGAGTTATCATGTTCACAGTCACAAGGACCTTTTTCTGAAAATGCTTTTTTTGAATACAGAGAACCCTATACCGTCTATTTCCGGTAAAATCTCGGTATCGAATTTTTGGGTGGAATGCAATACCTTCTCTATACATTGTGTACATAGTGCGTGTAGAGAAAGTAAAAAGCAGCGCATAGAGATTCGGAAGCGCCATCTGCTGCATCCTTCGTTTGAGTACAACCGTTGTTTAGCCAGTATTTTATATCGTAGAAGAGCCATAACCGCAAGAACCGGTTTACTAATCGATTTTACTCGTACAGTCCCTATCCGAACCGACAATACCACATGGTCAATAGTGATAGAAAAACAGACGCTTAAAATGTGTTGCCCATTGCACCAGTGTCCACATCACAACCCTGTGTTCTAACAGAAATTTGAGCTCAGTAAGAAAATAGTCAAAGCATTCATGTTTAGCCAAATTACTGCTCAGATACCATATAACTATGATAAAATGATGATAATGATAATTATATTAACTTATTTCACCATTTGACATTGGTTTTGTCAGCAAGTCATTAAAATGCATCTATATTTAAATATTCTTATATGTTGTAAGATTTAAGTCGTTTAATTCTGTTTTATTACTAATTTTAAAAGAATTTGATTCATTTAGAGCTGACATATTTCTTTAATTGTTTCAAAGCGTGTTATGCTAGCCACAATTTATTATACCTAAATTGTAGAGGAATTTTGGGAGATTATTTACCTCAATAGTAAATGTCGAAAATGTTTTCCATCCTGCATAAGGCACAACTCAACAAGTCGAACTGACCACTCGTTGGAGGACCCTACTGTCAATAGCTTGAATCTCCTTTGTGATGTGCTTCAGATCGTCAGTGTCTGGGGACTGCGGCGTAAACCCTGTATTTTAAGTAACCTCATAGAAAGAAGTCCGGCGATGTCAAATCTGGAGATCTTGGTGGCCACAGGTTCCTGGAAATTATCCGGTCGTCAAAGAAACTTGCAATTAGGTTCATGGAGTCATTTGATGTATGGCATGTAGCGCCATCTTGCTGAAAATTTCCTTGACTCAGCTCTACATCTTTCTGCATTTTCACGTTGATTACAAGAACAAAGTGTCGAAACAGCTGCCAACAATGCAGTTTGAAATAAAACATAAACATCTGCGCATCTAGTGACAAGGAATCGAAACTCCAGAACATTCTGGTGCTAAAATTGTGTCATTGAATGAATTTCCAACGGAATAATTAGAGAAAGAAATGTGTCAGTTCTACATAAATCACTCTGTAATATCTTACGCCGACAAGCCTTTATTTTCCGAAAGTTTCTGGTGTTTTAATCTTAGTTTCCTAAAACATCTCAATTTTTAACTCGAATGCAGCATTTCCAGTAGCTTAGATGACAGAAAGACGGCAAACGTTGATAACTCCTCGCTCACAAATTCTAATTAAATATTCATTAGAACGAAAACCAGAAGCTTTGTGTTGTTATTGCAATCGTGAATAAACAAACGGTGTGCCTTAGATGCAAATTCATGCTTTAAATCCTCAGCTTCTCGAATATGTACCTGCAACTTAAAAGCCACAGCAGCATGCTTGCGAACAAATCTCTTTTTATTTGTTTTTGCATCGTTTATCAAGAGGCACTTTCAATTCGTGCTTTAGAGCCGGGATTTCCCGTTTCTTTCGGCGCCTTTTTTACATAATACCCACCGCCGTATAATAGGGGCCATGTTGAAGCATTAACATTTAAATTGTACCGCTCCGCAGATCGCATTCCGTTCATCATTTGCACCCTGCAGCGATACCATCATCCCTCCCACTATACCCTGAAAAATAGCACGTGGAAAAGGGATGGAACAGGTCAAATTGTAGGGTAGGCAGAGAGGGGGCGGAACTTGCCCTACTTTCAGGTATCTGCGGTGTTCTAAAACCGATACCGCTAACTTAATGGTTTACGTTACACGGCCGTCATATGCATTTGTACAGCACGCACGATTAATAGCGGAAGTGCTTTGTTGTGCTCCTCACAAGGACGCTAAAATATTCTAGATTTTGAAGTCAAAATAAGGTAGCATTTTGTAGGGGCATTTTCTCGGGTTTCTAGTTTCATTTACATTCATTTAATTTTAAATCATTATAACAGTTATGTTTATTACACTATGCAAAATGTTCTCTAATAATAATCTGATTTGTTACAATCACATGACTTTTTCCATCTATTCTATAAAGATCTGCTCTTAAAATGATTCTATTACTTGCTTACTTGCAATAGAAGGTAAATAAGGCATTGCACAAGGCTAAAGCGAGCGAAAACTCTTTTAAATGTTATCTCTATGCGATGGCATTGCAGTATAGCAAGCAGGGAACTGGAGTGTAGGGGGATGTGTGTGTAGACAATGGTAAACATGGAAAAACTCATAAGTAGCAAGGAATTGAGTCTACTAGAGAACTATAAATTTAGCTTCCAAAAAATATTGAAGGATGGAGTTAGGAGGTGAAGGTGTGTATTAAAGGTGTGTAAAAGGTGTGACGAAAAATCGTGCGCTTAAGCCATGGAGGGAATCGGAATACACTTTACTTGAATAATATAAAATTGGGAAGGAAAATAACTGTGTCCTTTTTAGGCAGGTAATCGGACCCACATTTTTGGGAGGGAATCGGTCACAACGGCATTATCAATAGTGGTTAGATACCAAATATTCTCAATATCCAGACTGTTTACTATTCAAGTTTACTAATTGCCAATATTGTGGCACACTGGTCAGGTTCTATTCATGATTGCTTTATTTGACAACAGTTGATTGAGAGTTGTTCCAGAGAGTGGTCACATGACGTTTACTTCGTTCCAGAGGTTATCGCGTGGCTTGGCCCAATCTCAGTTATTGTAAAAACAAAGCTGAGTAGCTCCATTCACATGGTTTTCTCTACATTCAGCTACAAAGTATTGTTAAAAGGCTTATTTATATGTTTTCCATGCTAATCTAGATAAAATTAGCAGAAATAGTCTAATTACTTACTTCCTAGTAAGTAGAAGGGAAATAAGGGAGTACTATAGGCTTAAACGATAGTGAAATATTTTAAAAGCTGCTTGCTATGGCTGGGAGTTGACAAATTCCCGCATGAAAAAAGTATAAGTGTTTTAAATATGAAGCCAATAACAAGGAATATCCCTAAAACATGTAGGTACATAACAATTTGTGTGTTCTAACGAACTTTACATTTCTTGTAGACTCTTACGGTTTGCGAGTTATGCAAAATTCTGCAAAATTCATCCAAAATGTTATCAAAGGCTATTCCCAGAACATTTAAGAAATACACTTTAATTTCTATGTAAATATCGTTAATGTTCGATATTTTAATCAAAGTCGTTGGCGCCATTTTTGAGAAAACAAAATTTTCGAAATTTTATCCATGTAAAGGGTAGTTTGTGGTACGTGGATTTGCTTGCAAATCTTGGTGTCACACCCTTGAAAGATACTGAATTTAATTAGTAGGTTTGGTATTTGGTCTCAAAACACATATTTCAAATTAAATCTTGGTATCGAATTTTTGGATGCAATGCAATATCTTCTCTATACCCATGTACATAGTATGAGCACCTGTAGAGAAAGTAATAAAGATAGCAAACATTACTTTAAAATCTTCACCAATTTATGCACCGAATTATAACAGTTGACGAACCTTTATTTTGATGTGATAGTCTTTGAAGATACGGCAAAAATTTTCCGACACTTGACGAAGACCATCAAAAGAGTCTTAATTATATGCACGCCATTGTTACAGATTTGGTTCCATAAACAGAGAAGCATCTAGAAACGGATAAGAGCGGAACCTATGTGATGCTTTGAAAGATTTTTTTTTTTTTTTTTTTTTTTGTGTGTATCAGGAGCAATATAAAAATTTGAGGAAAGACTAAGAGTTTTAAAATTGAAATTATGTGCTTTAACGATATCTACATTTTTTGTGTGGTTAACTTTTTACTATCGTATTCCTGATGCAAACGTAATCCAGAATGGGAAGTCATCGGAGCAATTAACAGAAAAATTTGGTAGTTATTTATTTTGAAACTAATATCACGTGTTTAAGTTAAATTCATTGTAAATATTCATTGTTGAAAGTATTTTCATGTAAACGTAATCTGGGTTGGGGGATTTTACTTAAAATGTTTGCCATGGTCATTGGAAGTTTCATATTAACTTTTCGTTTCGAGTTGTGCTGCTCTTTGCACAATGATGCACACACACACACACACACACACACACACACACACACACACACACACATCAGGGACCTTGTACTTAAAATTCATTTTTTATTTAGGGGTTGTCAAAATTTATACATCTGCTGTAATATCATTATCAGAATTTTAGGTGGAATACAATAGTTACGCCTCCTACCTATTTTACGTAGTAGAGAAAGACCTGTAGGTCTCTCGGGAAGCAGGAAAAATATTTAACAGCCGGAACGTCTCAGATGAAATAGATCCTATGGAATCCCTAGTTAAAAGCAGCTAACGGTGTTCTTCCGTCAACATTCCGGACCTAAAACAGAATACCAGACCTGCTTGACATTATGCGCGCAGCTTATCACTTGAACTTGACAGTTGAAGTGAAATTTTTCGAGGCTGCTAGCTCCGATGGTAATATACGAAAATACGTTGTAAGAAAAAGAAAAATTTGATGTGTTCACACATTTCATTATCCACTTTACTACAAAGTAAAAAAAATGATGTACATTCTGATGTCGTACTCTACATTACTCGAACGTTTCTGCAACAAATTATTTTTAAAAAATAATTATTTCTAACCTTCATACTAATCGAGATAAATATCGATAGCCAAATCTTTAAGAGCTGGTCACTATGTGATAATTTGAAATCCCATTCTCTTTGCGTAACCAAGATGGAAAAACTGAATAACTACTTTTCATCTGAAGACAGTGTATTAGGTTTATGTTGTGTTTAATAGTGATTTGCACCTTTTAGCTTCCTTTTTGCTTGCTATACTAATGAAAATTGACGATATTACATGTTCTTTACTGAAGAGTTCCAAGTTTTTGTTTTTCTTTTAGATGTTAATTTTTAATCTTTCTGTTTTACTGTCCTTGTTGCAGCCCGTAAATTCGGGGAGTTATTATTGTTGTTTCAAAAAATAAATAAATATTCAAAATACAAATTAACAACAATTTATATCTTAGGAGCGGATAACTTCACAAAATATTTGATGTGCTCCATTCACATGACTTTCTCTAGCTGTTACAAATTAATAGTAACTATTCTTACAAAAGATTTTTATTTTATCTACATCACGCTAATCGAAATGAATATTAGCATAATTGGTCGTATTACTTGTTTCCTATGTAGAAGGGAAATATGGGAATACATTAGTCTAATGCGATAGTCAAATTCTTTATAAGCTCATCACTATGTGAAACAATTGAGGATCGATTCGCTTTGCATGTTCACGTTTGAAAAAAGTATAAGTATTTTAAAACCGAAAAAAATAACAAATAACATCTCAGAAACGGTCAATTCTACAAAAAAAAATGTATATGACATAAATGTTGTGCTTTAACGAGATCAACATATTTTGTGGTCCTTACTTCACATTTAAATATATTCTATAAATTATTATTCCATTTATTATTTTATCCCTATTATCCCTAAAAGAACCTGCAAGATAAAATGTCTGAAATTGATAGGTGATAGATTGAAAATATATTAAGGGGATTCTTCTCTATCTCTTACGGTTTACCAGGTCTGTCTGTCTGTCTGTCTGTCGGTCTGTCTGTCTGTCTGTCTATCTATATTATTGTAAATTTCGAAACATGCCTTTTCCCTGTCGTCCTCATTAACCATGCGAAAGATCCCCAAAAATCGGTCTCCACCATTTTGAAAGGAGACACGTTACCTAATTTCGCTTCCAGTTGAGGAAGGTGGCTGTATACCTATTAGCAAATGAGTCGACTAACCCAGCATAAGTATGTTTAATTGGTTCGATATAGAACACTCACCTGCAAGGTGAAAGTATCAGCCAGTAACATAAAAACATGACGTAATGAAGTACCCTACAAACGGTAAGGAATGCGGTGTACGGAACAAGACAGTGTTGATTTCTTTTTGAGCTTTCTGTACATTATTGGGACTATAGGAAGTAAAAATAAAACAAAACAAAAACAAATAAAAATCACATAAATTGTACGCTTTTTGAGATCTTCATTTTTGTGTAGTAAGAATTTGTCTATGTCTTACGGTTTATCAAACTTACAAAAACCGTCCAGAATGAAGAGCACTTCAGATTCATTCTCAGAAAATTCAAGATATAAATTTCATTTACTTTAAAAGTGTCTTAAACAATTTTAACATCTTTAATCAAAAATTTTGGGCCGTTTTTAGAAAATAAATATGTAGTTCCGAGTAAGGGATACTTCGGGGTAGGAAAATATTTTTCGCTGTCCTCGTGTGACATGCTTAAAAGGTACTGCATTTAAAAAAAGTGTTGGTATTTGATCTAGTTTTAATTTTTCAATTAGACAAACATACAGGAGGAGGTTTGTATAAAAAGTTTTTTTTTTTTTATTTATTCTCTTTACATGGTCACGAGAAAAGACGAATAACGACTTTGGAGATCCGTGGTTCAAAGCCTGTCTATGACATTGCATTTTTCAGTCTGACTCTACCTATCCCTGGTTTTAATGTGGAGTGCGCATGGATTCCTGGACACGTTGGCTTGCCAGGGAATGACACGGCGGATTTGGCAGCGAAATCGGCAGTCACAGCGCCCAGTGTTACGATTACCCATTCAACAGCAGAAGATTTTAGAGTGACTGTACGGAGAGCCGTTTTTTCGACTTGGCATGCGGAGTGGTCGGCTCTCCGTGGTAATAAGCTGCGAGAGGTGAAGGACCTCCCTGTCAACTGGGTAACCTCCTCTCGTTTATTCCGCCGGGAGGAGGTAGTACTAGCTCGGCTAAGAATTGGCCACTGTATTTTTACTCACAGTTACCTTTTTAAACGTGAACCTGCTCCTGTCTGTGCGCTCTGTGGGGAGGCACAGACAGTTCGTCATGTGTTGCTGGAGTGTGGTCACCTGGCACACATTCGGTCATCTATGGGCATGCCGGCCTCTCTTGCTGAGGTCCTGGCAGATTACCCAAGAGCAGTGGACAGGGTTTTTAAATTTTTAGCAAAAGTTTCTTTTACCTTGACGTTTTAGTGTGATAGCAGTTTTTTAAACTCTTTTGGTTTTAATGTGTTGATTTTAGATGGAGTTTTATACCCAGCTCTGGTTAGAGGGCTGGACAGTTCTGTTACTTCCGTTTCAACTGTGTTAGCTCTTTTACTTGTGTTTACTTTGTTTTTTGCAATGGTATTTTCTTACTGCCTATTGCCAAGTTTTAATCATAAGGGCGCTTATGACCTCGGCATGACCCCATTATCATCATTTATCTACCTATCCAATATATATTTTGTTCAATGAAACTCAAAATTAGAACTTTTTCACTTTATTTTCTTTATTTAGATGAACTGGAAGTACCTGTATTAAACCGCTTTCTGTTTTGGAATTGAAGCTGTTTACGTTTATATGCCAAATATACACACATACCTTTTTAAGAATGCTTTTTTTGGGCTTCAGGAAGATTCAAAATGTGAATTACTAATAAAATATTGAACCATACTAGGCCCACCTTGTCATCTTACTAGTATTCTTATTCCAATAACTCTAACCTGTAAATATTGCCTCAGATGAGCCGCGAGGTAGGTCTTTGATTCCATTCTTCTTTAGGACGGTGTTGTATTCCTGTTAACGGGGAATCTGGGTCAATCTTCCCAATTCTATATTGATGATCAAAGTGGTAGTATACAGGGCGTTAATGAACTATACCGGAATATTTTCACAGAATATGTAGATTACTTAAATAAGTAATTTGAGATAGAAGACTTATGGCCTGTTTATTGAAATTTCGAAGTAACGGCTCTATGTTTCTGAAGTGCCAGTACGCCACGTATTGCGGCACTTCGTCTGGAATGAAAAAAAATAATAAAAACATTTACTTATGACAGGAATCGAACTCATGGCCTTGGGATAACAGCTTTCCTTGTTACGCATTAAGCCACCAGAGCAGTTGAAGAAACGCCTCCAGAATGGGCTACATATCCCAAGAACATAGTTAATAATGCTCACTGTCGCACAGTCAATTGATTAGTTCGAGATTTTACATATTTTTGCGACATTAATTGTTGAGAACGCTAGTAACGAGCTGCAAAAATCGATATTTCTATACTCGGGCAGCAATTTTAAAGACATTCTAAGCTTTAACACCGACTTATCAGACCCTGATACCCACACGTTTAACGCTATGTGGCTGCGTTTTGTTTATCCGGGGACCATGCATCACCGATCTCAAATTACTTATATCAGTTATGTGCACAACCTCGAAAAGTATTTCGGTGTTTTTCATTAACACCCTGTATAACAGAAAACTAATGTGTTCCATTCACATGTTTTTTTCTCTACACCAATTATGGTTACAAAGCTTATTCTTCTCTCTATTTCATGCTAATTGAGATAACCATTATCAGAAATGGTCTTATTTGTTGTTTCTAGTAAGTAGAACATAAATAAGGGAATGCACTAGGTTAAAGCGATAGTAGTCAAAAGTTATGGTTGAAATCCTTTTCTTTGTATTGACAGGAGTTGCAAATCCTCATATGAGAAAAGTTTAATAAGTTTAAAACTGAAACCAATAATAAGAAATATCTAAAAAAAAAATAGTAAACTCCACGAAAAAAATGTAGATATATGGCATAAATTGTGTGTTTTAGGAGATCTACATTTTTTGTGCAGTATGTGTTTATCTATCTCTTACGGTTTACCAGTTATGCAAAATTAGAAAAATTCATCCAGAATAAAGAACTCTTTAAATGCTATTCCTAAAATGTTCAAAATGTAACTTTTTGTCATGCACATATCTTTAGACAAAATAGTAAGGAGCATTTTTTGAGAAAATTAAAATTTTTGAAATTTTTTCCATGTAAAGGGTAGGCTGGGGTGAGGGGATTTTACACAAAATCGTGTCGCTTCTCTGAAAGTTATTTAACTAAAATACCAAGTTTAGTATTTTACCGAATTTACGTTTTTGAGTTATCCTGTTCAAAGGAAAAGGATACACTGATACACACACGGAACTTTTACTAAAAATGTTTTTTTTGGACACAGGGACCCTAAAACGTGTATTTCCGTCAACCTCGGTATCGAATTTTTGGGTGGAGTGCAATACAAACCATGTACTATGTAGACAAAGTCAACACCGGCTTCTACATACGCTCATTTGTCAGCTGAGAATGGCTGCTATTGTACACATTTCAGAATTTATGTTCACATTGCGTGTCAAGAGGATTACGGAGGTACAGCAGCAATCTCCGTGCCAGGAGATTGTCGATTCCAGGAAATTGTCACTTCACTTTGTCCAGTTTAGTGATGATCGCATTTAATTTGCAGTATTTTGATAACATAAGCCCACTTTATAAACAAGTATTTATTCAGATATTCACTTTCATTTTTGTGACAGATATTTAAATCATATTCGCTAAAGTATTATCCATGTAGCTTTTAGGTTTAGGGACTTCTCCAGTTATTCAGGCGCAGCATCACACTAGATCATTGTAGATGTTTTGTGCTAGCAACGTGACCCCTTGGAGAATGAATGAAGGAGATATCTCAAAGACTTTTCTATCCTCGGACTGGAATTGTTGTTTCTGCCTTTGATGATTATTATTATTGTAGTTATTGTTAGTAGTAGTAGTGGCAGTGGTGGGGGTAGTGGTGAAAATATTTCAAAGATACCCTCTTGGCGAGTTAGAATTTTACCAATTAGAAAGCCACTGCCAGCTCTGCATACCATTTTGGGACTGCTTGCGGCATTACTTGAAAATAACAGCTGTGTTAGTCATCAGTATATTGGTTTCTCTCCTCCCTTTCCTTAGTCTCTATTATTGTCTATGCAAGTTCTTTCAATATGTCTCACGATTTCCGATTAGCTGTTATTGTCTCCTCTAGATTCTCTACTGTGAAGCTACACCCAGTTTTCCGAATGCTTCATTCCTTTTTACCTCCCAACGTGGACAGTGAAGAAACGTATGCTCCACAGAGTCCCTTTCCAGGCAATAATTGCATTTATCATCATTCGTTTTCCCCATTTTCTTGGCATAACACCTAAATCTTCCAGATAATATCGATCTCAAAAAATAATCCAGCTGTCTATGCTTACATGTACACCACTTACTGATATCTGGAATAACTCTCTTTGTCCACCGTGCGACTTTCGTCGTCTCCTGTCAGCGCTTCTGCCATGCTTCCATAATTTGTTTTCTTATCTCCATCTTGCCAAATACAGAGTTTCCAACCTCCTGCTCATCTATTATTTTCCTCTCTTCTACTAACAGGTCTATGGGAATACCTCCTGCAATGACCTGCAATGATTTGATAGATATCTTTCGATAACTACTGACCACTCTAATTAATAACTTCTGCTGTACTTTAACCTATATTTTCTGTACACTTCTTTCGTTAGAGCCTTATACCATATTGGTTCAGCATATAGCAGCATTAAATATACTGAGCTACATAATATCTGTCAGTTGTGGTGGCAGCGGCGGTGGTGGTGACCACTCTTCTTCTAATTCTTGAACCGGTTTACATATTCCATCACCGGCAGCTTAAGTGAGCATTCGAATAACCATAATTGTTAAGGCGATACGTAATAGATTATCCATTCTTTCAAAGTAGAACGTCCTTATTTTGAATCTCATCGACTGCAGTCAAATTTACTTTTGATGGCAGCCGTGAATGATGACAGGTTAAGTCCCTGTGATAAAAAGGGGAAGGGGCCATAAAATAACCTTTGTGATGACTCTCGTTGGTGGCGGTGCCACAGTTACTGCAAATGAATGGATTTTATTTATGATGTTTTAAAACACTACAACAATATTTAAACTAATCCAGATATTTTAGTGTAAAACAGTTAAAAATACTTGTATTATTAAATAAAACATATAGTTTATTATGAAGCAGTGTAATATGGAAATAATAAAGGAAAAAATACTCTAAAAGACACTAAAAGCTTAACTAATCATCATTGTCGCCAAATTACAGTACCTTGCATTAAAGATTTAACATTATTATTATTATAAGGATGCACCTACATTCTGTCAAGAAAGTACCGGGAATTGATCATTTAAAATTCCTATTTAAAAGGGGATTCGAAACTATTGTTGTGGCTAAGTTTGGACAACTTTCCTCGGAGTTTGATCGTCATCTGTGATCCAGTTTGTTTACAGTACGCCATTTTGTTAGTTCATCTCAAAGGTGATTTGCGATTTTACGATGGATACAAATATTGAACAAAGAATCTGTCTCAAATTTTACATTGTAAATGGTGTTTCATGTGCCGAATCGCTGAAAATGTTACGAGGGATCGACTTTATCATAAACACGTGCATATGAGTGGTACAGTACATACAAAATCTGGTCGGCCATCAACGATTTCAACTAAACTGAAAATCGTCGTTTATGTCTGAGAGAGATTGCCGCTGAACTTTCTGTGTCTCATGACTTGAAGCTTTCCTGGCGGCGGTATGAAAATAACTTTTCTCGGGCTATCAGCCAGGTGAATTCTGGAATAATTTCCAAACTTTCAAGAGCTAACGTAACACAAGATCCCCCAGCAACATTAGAGCATCATCGAGTCGTCATCAACTTGTCAGACAAGGAACTGGACTCGGACTCGATCGCAGTACTAGCGAAGGGGTTGAACTTCGCACCGGCTCCACGGAAAATTCCTGTGATCGACATCATCAGCGGGGTAGAACAGGCAATTCAAACATTTCCTAAAGAAATTGCAGATGACATCAGGCAGGAAACAGTGCTTGCAATAAAGAAAGCAGCTCCGCCAAAATCCAACATCACCAAAGAGGAAAGAACAGCCCTGAAATCCCTACGAGATGACGAGAATGTACTCATTCTACCAGCGGACAAGGGAAATGTTGCAGTGGTTATTTCCTGTGAGGACTACAATAATAAAATTTCACAATTGCTACAGGACCCAGCATATCGGCCACTAAAACGTGACCCTACGGCAGCCATCGTTAAGAAAACTTCAGCTCTTCTGAGGAAGACACAATTTCCCGCTGAAACCATCAAGGCTCTAACCACACCTGCAGCTGTTCCTCCGAGACTATATGGCTTGCCCAAGGTGCACAAAGAGGGTGTGTCACTTCGGCCAATCGTCAGCGCTATTGGGAGCCCCACTTACAACCTTGCAAAACACCTCACCAAGTTGCTGCAGCCATTGATAGGAACCTGCCCTCATCATGTGGTCAACTCGTCAGCATTCGTAAAGACGATTCAGAAATTAAGGGTGAAACCGAGTGATCTACTGGTCAGTTTGGATGTGGTGTCTCTGTTCACCAGGGTCCCGCTGCTAGACTCTCTCCAGCTCCTAGAACCGCACTTCACCCAGCAGGTCATTGCATTATTCAAGCACACGCTCACGTCGACCTACTTTCTTTACCGCGGACAATATTACGAGCAAACAGATGGAGTGGCCATGGGCTCCCCTCTCTCACCAGCCATAGCTAATTTTTACATGGAAGCATTTGAGCATCAGGCCTTAGATTCACAACTCTAAAGCCGGCTGCCTTCTACAGATACGTGGACGACACCTTCGTCATCTGGCCTCACGGGGAAGACACGCTACAGGACTTCTTGAACCATCTAAATAGTCAGCATCCAAACATCAAGTTTACTATGGAAATTGAACAGGAAGGGAAGTTACCATTCCTGGACATATTAATACGCCGAAAGCCCGATGGTTCCCTGGGCCATAGTGTGTACCGGAAGCCCACACATACTGATCTATATTTAAACTCAAACAGTTGCCACCACCCAGCTCAGCGAAACACAGTTCTATCGACGCTTGCACACAGAGCAGTAGCCATCTCAGACAGTGAAAAGCTCGGTAAAGAATTTCAGTATCTCAGAACCAGCCTAGAGAAAAATGCATATAGCAAGAGCAGCATCAACAAGGCACTAAAAGGGCCGCTGTCAGTACAAACTGTGCACAGCGTAATGCATCCCAGCTAGATGAGTCACAAGACACGAAGAAACAACGTAAAGCCTACCTCCCAAATACAGGCCATTTGTCTGGTAAGCTGAGTAGAATTATGGGCAAATACAACATCAAGACTATACACAAGCCACCCAATAAAATTCGAAAGACTCCCTCGGCCTCAAGACTCCTGGGGTATACCGCATTCCATGTGAATGTGGTAGAGCCTACAACGGACAGACGGGGAGAACGATTGAACAAAGATGCAAAGAGCATGAGAGCTACATCCGCCTGATGTACCCAGAAAAATCTGGTCTTGCGGAGCACTGCATCCAAGAAGGACACAGACCGAGACTGGGCGACACAACCACCATGTTTAAGTCTTCAAGCTATTGGGACCGCTCCATCAAAGAAGCCATAGCTATTAAATACGAAGAAAATAACATCAACAGAGACAGCGGCTTGCAGGTGAATGGCATTTGGAGTTCGGTGCTCAACAAACACTCGCAAAGATTTGTGAAACTGCCAAAAGCTAGCCCTAGTTTTAATACAGGCTCACATCTGGCAACGGGCCAATCAGTACAGTCCGTCCCGGCAGCCAGGAGCCAGGAGCAGGAACTAGTCGCCCGAGTGTACTCGGGCGGGGGCAAATCACCACGGTACCTATCCGCTTTTCTTGCGGATTTACCCGTGTGATATAGTAGATGTAGTCTTATGCAAGCGTTTTTGTCAATGTCAATGTAGTTGGGCAGGGTGTTCCCTCTGTGCAGCCGGCGCGGGCTGGCTTACCTATCTGAGTGGCCACCCACCCAGAGAGGGACCAGGCCCGATGCTGCTTACCTTGGCCAGCCGCTTGCGGGCTGTCAAAGAAAGCAGTGCCGGCTACGGAGACCATTGGTTCCTAGTCAATGCCTCCCATGCCGGACCCGGGCCAATCACAGAGCGGCATCTGGCCGGTCCCCCCCACCGGACTACTATATATAAGGCGTACCCGGAGTCTCTACATCATTCCCTGAAGATGAGAGCGACGTTAGCTCTTGAAAGCTTGGAAATTATTCCAGAATTCACCTGGCTGATACCCCGAGAAAAGTTATTTTCTGTGTCTCACAAATCGATTCGTACCATTTTAAACGATTGTTTGGGCAGGACACGATTGCAGCTGGGTTAGTTCCGAAAGACTTGAATTTTCTACAAACACTCTATCGCGTAAGGATTGCTGAAGACATGCTAGAACGAGCCAGTTCCGACCCGACATTCATGAAACGCATTGTAACTGGTGATGAGACGTGGGTTTACAAGTTTGACACTCAAACCTGTCAACAAGCTTCCGACTGGCGCCTTCCAACTAAACCAAAACCTAAAAGAAAACGTCAAACTCGATCAAAACTGAAGGTCATGTTGACAGTTTTTTTTCTCGATTATCGCGGTGTCGTGCACTCAGAGTTCTTGCCAGAAGGTCAGATGGTAAATAAAGACTATTATCTGAGCGTTATGCGGCGTTTGAGAGAACAAATACGGTGAAAAAGGCCAGATTTGTGAAACAACTCATGGATTCTGTACCATGATAAAGCACCAGCTCACAATGCTATTATTGTGAACCAATTTCTGGCCAAAAAACTCAACAAATTTCATCGAACAACCACCGTATTCACCTGATCTGGCTCCTGCTGATTTCTTTCTCTTTCCAAAACTCAAGTTAACACTTCGAGGCACCCGTTTTCAGTCGATAGAAAGACATAAAGGAAAATTCGCGGCAACTATTGACATCGATTCATAAAAGTGCCTACAAATAATGTTTTGATGATTGGATTATTCGTTGGCATAAATGTATACTTTCAGAAGGGGCCTACTTTGAAGGCATAAAATAAATTGGATGAATAATTCACCTTTTGTGTTTTATTGGCAAATTCCTAGAATTTCTTGACACAGTAGTATGTCAAATTTCTCGGAACAATCTTGCATTTTTTATACTTTTATAATTTTTTTCTCCCGGATAGTATTGGTTTGTATTTTTCATAAGTCTTCGCGCTCCCTTTTAGTTAAGTTTGTGAATGTTTGGGTTATCTATAATTTTATGTCTAGTTCACCCCTGTAGTGTGGAGATAGCGTGCCTAATTTACATTCAGCATCTCCCGAGCGTAAGTCTAGGCTAGGATGTTACCCGGAATCGGTTTTTCCGGGGTTTTCACTTATTATGAGTAGCCGAAGTAACTGATGTACAAATTTTCATCTAGAGAAAATGTCGTAATGGCCATAGATACACTCAGACTTCAAGTTCTCAAGTACAAATTAGTTTTAATATGATATGTAAACACTTTTTGTCGCTATACTTAGTGAAAAAAGTCCAGCATGCACAAGAAATAACAAACAATGCACATTAAAACAGATTCGAGCATTCACATTTTTTATGTACCAGAAAATAAAATAGTAGTTTTTTAATATTAAAATTATTTTATTATATCTGACATTAGTTTATACGTTTCAGGAATGTGATTACAATAGTTCTCCTAGTGATTTCTAATTCTATAATCTATATAAAGGAGTCCATTCATAAATGGTGAAAGACGGCTAACTTTCATATTGCAGTGCAACTCAAAAAATCTGAAAATGTCCCTCATTTTGGCACTCGTTTCCCTCTTCTTCTTGTGATTTAATATCGCGGGTTTAAATTCAGTCTAGACAGATGGCATATAAGTGTGCTTAAAAGCGACAGTCTCAATTCAATATATTTACTGGCAAGAACTCCTGCTGGACAGAAATCCGACAACGGTAGACGCTGATATGATCCTGGTAATTGACACCCTCTTCTCTCACTCCCTCTCAAAAAGGAAAATCAAGCTCTGTACAAAAAAAGTCGGGTTATGTTCAGGTATGTCATACACCCGGATATATTCCACAGATACTATACCGTGTAATATGAAGAATAAAAAATACTCTTAAAGATACTAAAATGTTAATCATATTTGTTACCAAACTACAGTACTAAAGATTACATTTGCGAAATTCGTCAAAGGTGAATTCCGCATCAGATGGTCGGTGCTCTATGATTTGTTGTAACCCATCGTCTGATGCGCTTGACCTCTCGTTTTATAACTGTCGACATATCATTGTAGAAGTGAAACATTTTGTGTCTGAAAAGGGGAAGTTTTTGCCAGTAATTGGTGGTTATACGAGGGTTAGGTGTTCGTATTGTAATAATAATAACAGTAACGTGTTAAAAATATGCAGAGTAAACCTGTGAGAAGTAAAATGAAAGGAAAATAAATATTTTGGAAAGTCTATAAAACAATTCGATTAAAGCATGTGGTGCCCGTTTAAATAATCATGTCATTTGTGTACGAAAGAATACGCACAACTAAATAAGAAACATCCTCTACGGACAGAAAACCACAAAAACGCAATAAGTAAACTGGAAAGTATGGTTATAATAACAAGAAGCGCTATTAAAAGTGAGGATTCCATAGGCCTAAACTATATGAGACGACTATATTTATGGTTAATCTAGTTGTGCCCACTGGGGGCGTTTCAACATTAATTCTATGTCATCCTCAGCAAGCTGTGGGTGGCCCAATTTTCTCCTTTAACGGCGTCTTCATTTAGTAGTTAGGACTGTGATCCTCCTGCCCTCTAGTGGTCATGGTGGACACCTATGGCATCGAATTCTTTCAAGCGAGACCGCGGTGAGCTCTAGCAAATCATCTTAGAACTATTAGCTTGACCTTTTAATTTGATGAATTGCAGGATGAGGTCAGATTTAAGGTATTTCAGTCTATATAACTTTGGTACCGTTACTATATATATATATATATATATATATATATATATATATGATTTTTTTTTCCCAAGTATCCAACTGTGATGATCGAGTAATAGCTTTTAATTGTTTAATCTGTTAGCCTGTCTTATGGTTAGCAACCCACAAGTGATTATCAACAACTGATATTTCCATTTGTTTCAGTTTAATATTTATTTGCTGTTCTTTTAAACGTGCTCTTAGCTTTCTTTTATTTTTACCACTATAAACACCATTGCAAATAAGCCCATTTGGTAAATTGCAGATTTATTAAATACATCTATGCTTTTATTTAATGGTTTATTTAATACAATTCTGAAACAAACATTATTTTGAGGTGCCAATAGTATATATTATAAATTCTGAACATTTTCAACACGTGGAAACAGAATTGAATGGTGTATAAATTTATTATAGTTACATTGTCTTTGGCAGCTGGGCGCAGTAGCTTTTTTAAACCTTTCTGGTTTTATATTTTTGAGTATACTGTGCACCAGTTGACTATTAAGGCATTGCTGTTGGCTCAGTGATGGTATAATTTAATTTCTGTTTTATATTTCTCATTTGTTAATGGTATATGGTTAATTGATATGTTTTGAGGCTACATTTATTCTTCTTTATACTAATGATTTACGTGAGTAAGTTTTCTAGAAATACTAAATTTTAAACTATTCTTACTTTCTCTTCTCGTACTATGTACATAGAGAAAATATTGTATTGCACCCAAAAATTGGATACACGCTTTGGGATTCACTGAATCCAAAATAGTAATGTCCGCGCGCGCGTGTGTGTCTGGTGGCTGCATAGCCCAAAAACGGAAAGTCCGTTAAATACCAAACTTGATATTTTGGTTCAATATGCTTCAAGGGTGTGACATGAAGATTATAAGAAAATTAACTCAACCCAAGTACCACTTTTGTGGAAAAAATTTCGAAAATTTTGGTTTTCTCAAAAAAGGTTGTAACGATTTTGATTAAAGTATTTTATATTTAAGATATTTACATGACAAAAATGTATATATTGAGCTTTCTGGGAATAGCCTATGAAGACTTCTTTATTTTGGATGAATTTTGAATAACTTGTAAACTATAAGAGATATACGAAAACTTAATACACAAAAATGTAGATCTTCTTAAATCACACAATTTATATCATATATACATTTTTTCGTGGAGTTGACAAATAAAAATATCTTATACATATCTTAGGAAATATGTTTAATGTAAAGGGTAGTTTGGGATAGGGGAATTTCTTGAAAATCTTCATGTCTCATATATTGTTATTTAAACGGTCTTTTCGTCTTTGGATATGCTGTCCACAGACACACACACACACACACACACACACACACACACACAAGGGGCTTTTTATAAAAATACCAAAACATATATTTCCGGTGAAATTTAGATATCGAATTTTTGGGTGCAATGCAATACCTTCTCTATACACTCTGTAGTTAGTACGTGTAGAGAAAGTAAAAATAGGATTAAAGTAGCGGCAAGCGCTATTTGTGTGAAGTATAACCACAACATCCTGATTAATGAACTCTCGCTGTTGCCAAGCACGGAAGTTAAGAAGCTTTGGGTGTGGTCAATATTTGGAACTGTGAGTGTTATAGCTTACTACCCTAACTTAATTGACCCAGGAGTAGCATGGTGAGAGCCTTTTCTGAAATTAAATTTCAGAGTAACTGAGAAAAAGAACAACGACATCAATATTTGGAATTATCACTTCTTCAATTGGAGTAATATAGATATGTATCATAGTTATAACTACAACCGCAAAACATCAAGAAAATTTGCCAAAATATTATGAAATATAATCTTATACTCTAAGGGTCAGAGAAGATTTACTTCATACACAGCTAATACTATATTTTAGAGGCAATTTAACGTAATTAATTTTTAGGATAAAGGTAAGGAACTGATAAAGGCAACAGAGGCAAGAATATCTTCAGAATTATAACAAAGATTGTAATCAAAGTTAAATACAAATAAATTCCTTTTACAAATAAATTTCCTTTTATTTTGCATCCTTTATCATGTAATTTAAATGAATTATTTGTGCATTTAACATCAAGTCCTGTTGATATTTAAAATAAGTCGTTGAGAATTACAAACACGATTAATTGCAAAATTATTAGGATAACAGGTACAAGATACTAGTGATTAGGGAAAAATACGTATTTTACTGTATTCCTTTTTCATTACCTAACATTTACTTTATTTTTCTGTTTGATTACCGCTTTGCTTCTAACACACACACACACACACACACACACACACATTTTACAAACATAGGAGGGACTCGAATCCACGATCCCCTGCGCCACGAAGCTCCAAAGCGAGGCGCTATAACGAATGCGGCCATGGGAACCGACACCTTGAAGCTGTCCGAATCATTAGAATTATTTACTCCATGGCACGACAGCTCACGGGGAACCTTGGCCTACCGTCCGGCCGCTGCGTCCCCCATCTCGGTCCACTACAGACGTCATGGATGGGGTGCAGTATTGGAGGGTGAGACGTGGTCAGCGCCTCGAATCCCCCCGGCCGGTTAATGCGGTCCTCATGACCTGGAGCCGCTACTTCTCCATCAAGTAGCTCCTCAATTGGCCCCCCAGGAACCTTACGAGGCTGAGTGCACCCCGGGCCAGGTCTCCCAGCGGGGGAAAAATCCCCACGCCGGTACTGGGGATCGAACCCAGGTCTCCCGCTTGATAAGTAGCAACGCTACCACCGCGCTAAGGAGACGACCTTAGAATTATTTTCAGCAGGTAACTAATTGTCTTTCCCCCTTTACCTGCAAGCTAGAAAGGTTTTCTAATGGGGAAAAGGGAGAAACTCATTTATGTCACGTGTTTGCCAAGATCACATTCTGAGGTTATGTAGGTATCACAAACTAGTGCTTATTGACCTGTCTAATCTCAAAATGATGTAATTTTCAAAGTTACAATAAAACATGCGACATTAAACTTTGCAGTAGTTCAATATAAGTTACAAATTTCTATTATTCTTTCGCGGTCGCTTAGAAACTGCCTGTATAGTGTATAACTGAAGTACTCGATTATTATAATGCTTTTAGCTTCATGATTTGATGGATTTTAAACTCTATTGGAGATCAGAGCTGTTCTACTATAAAATGTGATGCGTGTATCTCGTCACTATGTTGCTCCAGGACTTCCAGTTGATGCAATAAAAGAAGTGCACTTTTCGTTCCTATCGCGTGCACTACTTTACACGAGCATGGGGCATGTATGTCACGTTTCGCTGCCATTGTATTGATAGAGCTTTAGGGGATGGGACTGATTGATAAAATACCTTAACATCGACAGAGAAGGAATCGGCTCGGAAAAAACTCAGCGCCTCTAGCGGTAGGCTGAGTACATATTCAAATGCTGCATAAAACCTTTCACCCATTACGGTTTTCTGCAACAATAGGAATGAGCTTAAACAAAGGAAATTCACTGCTTTTCTCGTGTAAGTTCTAGTTATGTATGTCAAAGCTAAGTTTCAATTGGTTAAATTGCTGCTTGGATTATTTAATCTGGATTAAGAGAAAACTGAATTCCTGTACCACCAATATTAAATTTGAAAAATCCATGACTTTTGATCTCAGAAACCGATAAAATCTCATAGTGAAATGTTATAGATGTTTACATGTTATAATTTTTCTGAACTAGAATCTTATTAATACGTTTTGTTAAATGGGAGAAATTAAAAATTACCTTAATCATCAATTTAAAATGTTCCACCGATAAAATATACAGATTTTTATTTTAAATAACCATTTCTTAAAATAAGAACTAAAGCTTTCCTGGCGACGTGTTAATTCAAAATCTTCTCGGGCTTCTAGCCAGGTAAAAACTTGGCTTGACACCAACGTTTCGAGGAAGATGCACTTCTTCGAAACGTTGGTGTCAAGCCAAGTTTTTACCTGGCTAGAAGCCCGAGAAGATTTTGAATTAACCATTTCTTATATATATTCATTGCCCAGGAAATTATAGCTAGTTTCTGCTAGTTTTAGAAATATTTTATAACAAATTATTCCTTTAATTTTATTTTTTTTAATATATAGATCTTTATAGGTAATAGATAAAAAAAACATTCGTAACATATAAGGTCTATACGAGGGTGGATCGAGAAGTAGCGCACAATAGTTTTTTTACAAAAAAGTTTAATAGTTAAAAAAACAAAAGAATTCACAAATTAACTGATGCCTTTTACCTTCTTTTGGACATAGTTACCAACTTTTTCAACATTATGTCCCATCTGTTATCAGTTTCAATATACCCTGCCCGTAGAAGTCCGTTTCCTTGCAGTATAGTCATCTGCTGACCGGTGGTTTCACTTCCGCATCTGTCGCAAAGCGTTGGACGGCCAGGAAATTCTTTATGGGACAAACAAATGTAAGTCCGACTGTGCAAGCTCCAGATTGTATGATGGATGCCGCAGCACCTCCCAACCATACTTGGGCTTTTCTGACGAACAGCAACAGCAACATGGGAGCGAGCATTGTCATGAAGAAATTTGATATGTCAACATTAATGTTCTTGCGTTTGTCACGAAGGACACGACGTAACCTCATCACAGTTTTTAATGTAGGCTGCAGCATTCCCAGTGGTTCCGTATTCAGCAGAGTCCACCAATAAAACACCATCTATGTCCCAAAACACTGTCAGAAGCACTTTCTTAGCAGATTGAATCACCTTAAATCCCTGCTTTACTGCGGAACCAGCATGTTTTCACTCCATACTTGCCTACTTTGTTTCGGGCATGTAGTGGTATGCCCTCGACTCATCACCAGTGAGTGTCCTGCAATATGCCGCTTTAAGTGATCCAAGCTTGTTATCATTCTCTGGCCCTTGTGGTTGTCTGTCAGCAGGCACTAACTTTACAAAATTTGAACGCGTCAAGAACAATATCGTACACTGCACCATAGAAAATGTTGAACTGTTGCAATAAGCTTCGCAGTTGTACAGGCTGGTCGTTCAAAATAGCTGCATAATTCCTCTGACATTCTGAGGGATCGCAGCTGTTACCGGCCATCCGAAGCGTGGCGAATCACTAAGGCTCACACGGCCCTCTTGGAAGAATGTATACTACCTGGAGACATTGCTACGGTCCATAAAACCATCCCATAGAGGCCATTCATGTCCCTGTGAAGTTCACTCGGTGTAGGTCCTTTGGCCCACAAATACCGAACTACACCTCTCTACTCTTCACATGTGTATGACAGAAGCATGCTCACCATCTTTGTTGCATTGTTGACACCTATCTCGCCAAATCTGCAGATGAAATAATAAATACCCACTGTAGTGTAGTGAAAATTTTAAGCTACATCAGTGTGAAATTGCAAAATTTCAGCTGCAATACCAAGCTTACTTTTCGATCCACCCTGGTTTGTAGATTTTAATGGATTTAATGGGAGATGTTAAATGCGTTTTGGAAGTATTGTGAAAAATATATTTAACTAGCAAAGGTGCTAAGAAATATAATTTTAAAAAGCTCAAATTGTATTCAAAAAAGAAATCCATTCCCGAATTTTATCCTGTTGCATATAAAGGAAACAGTTTTCAATACCACAGTCTGAAGTTTTACTATCTTTCTCTCTCTTTAGCACTTATGTACAATTGAATTAGTAGGTAGAGAAGGTATTGTATTCCAGTTAAACTTTGATACCAAGATTTCACCGGAAGTACAAGTTTTAGGATTCCTGAATGCAAAAAGGTGTATTTTTAGAAAACTGTGTGTGTGTGTGCGCGCGCAGTAGTGCGTGCGTGCATGTGGACACCTTAACTCAAAAAACCACTCCGTTTAATACCGAACTTGGTATTTAAATTTAGTAACTCCCGAAGATGTCACACGAAAATTTTAAAGTAATCCTTCCACCCATACCTATTAAACGAAAAAACTTTCGAAATTTTTGATTCTCTCAAAAATAACTATCGATTTTAACATTTGCATTAGTGGTAAACTGTAAGAGGTAGACAAAAATTACTACACAAGAAATGTAGAGCTGGTTAAAACACACCATTTATGTCTTATGCAGTTTTGTTGTAGAACTAATCATTTTCGCGTATTCCAGTTTATTGTTTTCAATTTTAAAATACTTGAACTTTTCTCAAACAGAAAGTCCTCTTCCGTTTCATCTCTCTTCTGTTATTCTCCTGGTTATAGGAAGAAAACTAAATTTCAATTACAAGTGCATAGCGATAACTTATTTTAAAATATTTGACTATCGCTTAATTCTAGTGTTTCCCATTTTATATCCATTCTACTTATAAGGAACTAAGTAATAAGATTAGCATGATGTAGATGGAAGAAAAAATGTTGTAAGAATAGTTTGTTAATTTCACATGGCAGTTTTGGAAGAATGCACACCATCTGGAAACATTTATACAGTCCATACAATCATCCTCATGCACGTCGCGCATTTATCTGCGAATGTCACTCGGTTTATGCTCTTTGATAGAGAAAGGCATGCGAAGAAACACAAAAAATATTTTGTACAGGCAATTTAATCTACTATTTCCTAATATTCTTACTAGCTAGCACTAATATAATGTAAAAATAATGCAGAGACTAAATGAAATAAGTGAATTTAAACCCTAGAAACAGACTTATCTGCACAGAATTTGACCATATTTCGTTGATCGAAAAAGGTAGAAGTTAAGAAAACGTTGAAATAAAATCTGCCTTTGTTGAGACTAGACATTGTATGTAGCCACCCTCTTTTTGGTACTTTAGCTGCTTTCTTTTCAGTGCTTTGGCATGAGTAAGACCATGTTTTCTTCTGACTTGAGGACTACCCACGCACCGTCACTGTTAGAACCTCTTGCTCCATCGCCTCACCAAAAGATGCTCTTACGGCACAAGTTACAACGGAAGTTTGGCCATTTCTCAGTCGCTTTATTGTTACCCCTTCCATTACTTTAGGGAGATAATGGAGGTATTTGCGATTAAGTCTTCCATCTTTCTCTTTCTTAGCATATTTCTTTTGAAGATGTTGGTATGCATTCACCAATTGAGCACTACCACTGGAGTGAGTGAGCTGGAGGTTTTTAGCATGTGACTGATTGAAACTAAACTTTCACAGTGAAAAGTTAGCCTCATGCAAATATAGATAACTGCTGTAGATAGAACTGCTATTCGTTTTAGTTATTGCCGGTCCATAGATTCTGTGTATGCATCGTTTGCTTTCACTAAGTAAGCTCAGTAATTTTCCCCAACGGTGAATGACCCGCTCAAGGCTACGTTTATTAGTGTGTTATACTATGCAATTTTTTATCTTCAGTTCGAGCTTCAAAGCCTAGAGTTTATTCATTGTGCATCTCAAAAGTGTAAATTTATTTGAGGCATTTGTGTTGTGTGGAAATTGTATGAGATTATTCTTCTTAATCCGTTGAAATGCTATCAAAAAGCCATGATGGAATAAATATTTTTATTGTTCCATTTATAATCCGCACTTAACTGCATGGTCCTATCCACGGTATTTCCCTATGGAACATTTTCCTATCGAAAATTGTGTTAACTCGTATACTGTTTGTTTTCATTGGTTCATATTTACTTTAATGTTGGTTAGATCTTACACACATTCACACTTTTAGTCTCTGAGGATAGCAATAATATGGGCTAGAGAAAAATCTCCTATCTCCAGTCGGGAATCCAACCCGGAACCCCTAGCATAGTAGGCAGGAGCTCTACCGACTAAGCTACTGGGCCAGCCAAATAATTTTACTCACCATGCACACATAAAAACCGGATTCTATAGAGAACTGTGTAGTGTGTAATATTTTAGTCCCAGATAGAGAAACTGTTTAATATCTAATTATTATGTTTAAGACTATGGATTTACTAAACGCTAAACAAGTTGAGCCTAACAATGAACAATTGTTGATAATGGAAACACTGAAACTAAAAGAAGTAAAACGATTAAGTGTAATATACCACATTACACAGAGTGTTTCGAAACGACACCGGATCCAGATGTAGATGTTGTTGCTGAAGTTCTACGGGATACGAAAATATAGTTTTCAGCGCCAACAGAGGTAGATGAACAAAATGCCTCATAATCAGAATGGATTTAGGCAGTTAAACAGGAACAAAGCGGTGCGCCTGGCCCCACTACCAGAAGTAATACTGCTAGCTTGAAATGCTCTGCGTCGCTTGCTTTCCTAGTATATTCATAAATACGAGGGTCATCCAGAAAGTAAGGAACCATTTGGCATAACTAAATGATAACGAAAGATATCAATACTAAACTTTATTTACAAAGCTACAGTACCATACTCTATTTCTTAACGAAATCATCACTGTGCCAAGGCATTTTTTGGCACGTGGTACTAGTTTTTCAAATTACGTTTGTCCGCCAAAGAACTTATGTGGGCATCATAACAAATGCTTTGAGCGCTGCCTAATCTCAAAATGATATAATTTTTGATGTTGCATAAAACATGCAAGAGTTTCGAAGCTGCGACATTAAATTTCGATCTAGATCAAGTATCAGCTCTAAGACTGCTGTATTCATTCGGTCTCGTTTCTAAACAATCTGTATTTTTTATAGTGTTTAACGCCCGTTTTTACTGAAAATGGCACCGCTGGCGATGACACTGATAAAACGTGGAATAAAGTTGGAGCGAGGGAATGCGATAGCGGCGGAAACCGGAGAACCCGGAGAAAATCAACCCCTGCGTCGTTTTGTCCATCATAAATCCCACATGCGGTCGCTTGGGATTGAACTCGAGTCGCCTAGGTGAGAGGCGAGTGGTCTAATCACTCAGTCTTTATAGTATTTAATATTCAGAATTTTTAAAGAGGAAATTAGTATAACAAAGCTTATAAATAACAGTGATATCCAATCTAATAATAAGAAACGAAAGGGAAATGTTGAGGGAAAACATTTATGAAATTGACACTTTACTTGAACGCACTTCGAAACGGGGAATGTCAGACTTGTTTCAATGCAGATGGGCCTCTCTTTCAAAATAAATACTCATTATAAATTTTAACATTTATTGTACTTACATTACATTTACGATTATTCAAAATCATGTCCTGTAGCTTAAACTTATTATTTATCCGAATATGCATAGGTCTGAGCACCACTTAGGCACCACATAGCTTCCTCGCTGTTAGCGAGTGTAGTGCTTTGGTTTGCGCTAACTATTCCATCCCAATCTCTGTTTTTTTCTCTTTATTTGTTCTTATCCACTTTTATTTTACTTTTTTTCAAAACACTGCCCTATTTCTATAATTCTTCTCTTTCCGTTGACTTTCAACATTTTAATTGGTACCATCGCTACTCGTATACTGGTATTTGTTTCTAGATTTAATTCCTCCAATTTCTGACCACTTTACATTCAGTTAAACAGTGAACAAAACTGTCTTTCCCTCCGCATAAAGTGCAACGTTCTAGTTCATTGCCTCTCATCGCTTTCAAAAGTATTGTTGCTGTTCTCACCCACGTTAATCTTTCTCTCTCTTGTTTATTACATATATCTACTTACTCATCTCGTGTTTATTCTTTCTTTATTTTACCGTACACACAAAGCAACTACTTATTTTCTAGTTCATCCCAAATTTCCTACTTATCTGTACCTACTATCCTGTTTCAATTGACTCTCCTTCCTCTATATGTCTCCCATTTTTATTTTCGTCAAGACTTATTCTAACTGCCCCCACCAGCTCCTCGTCCCTATCTTCAGCCGTATCGTAATATGTTTAGCAGATTCTCGTCTTTGCTCTTCATATACGTTCACCAATATTTCAACTTTCTATCTAGAATCACTCTACTTCTTCCTGGTCTTCCTGATTCTATCATTGCTACCCCTTTTGATACTGCTCTACTTAGCCCCGACACGAACATTTTTCAAGAAAATCCCCTCACCCCAAACTACCCTTTACATGGATAATTTTTGAAAATGTTTTTCTTAAAAATAGCTCCAACGATTTTGATTAAAATTCCATATATTAAAGATGTTTACATAACAAGTAAAATGTATATCTTGAATTTTCTGTAAATAGTCTCTGAAGACCTCCTGGATGAATTTTGCACAACTGATAACCTTAAGACATAGACAAAAATTTTTTGTCCAAAAAATATAGCTGTCGTTAAAGCACGCAGTTTATGTCAAATACATAATCGTTAACCATTTCCGAAATATCCTGTGTTGCTGGTTTCATTTTTAAAATACTTAAGCTTTTCTCATACGGCAATTTGATAACTTCTGGCCGCGCAAAGAGAACTAATTTCAATTACTTAGTAATTGCCTTTTAAAAATGTTGACTATCGCTTTAGCCTTAAGGTGTATACCCTTATTTCTTTTCTACTGACAAGGAAGAAAGTAACAAGACATTTCTGTTAAAGTTTGTCTAGATGAGCATGGTACAGGGAGAAGAAGAAGCTTTTAAAGAACAGTTTTGTGACAGAGATGTGTTCCATGCACAGGACTTTGTTTAATCAGACTTTTTTCCTACATCTGATATGCCCTCTGATTTCTGTTGCGTAAAACATTTTTGCTTCTACCATTTCCTCGTCTCTACCCACTTACCGTTCATCCCTAGTGCATGCTAGTATCACTTATGAGCAAGTAACGCGAGAGTTTTAGGACCATTGTAACAGACAGTGCCCGGATGGCCGTACATACGGGTCCACGGACCGGCAACATAAGGAACGGAATGTTTCATTGATAACTATATACGAGTTTAGAACTTTAACAACATCAGTTATTTGTATACGCGGATACAGCTCTGAGTTGTCTTCAAGTTTTATAGCCCTCTGATGCGATGTTTGCATCCTGTTATAGAAGTTGCTGTATCTGGAAATCGTCGGATGCCGACAGTGGCATTTTCTATTGTTGGCTCTAATGGAGCAGCCGTCTAGTATGCGTTGAATTTCTGCAATATCTGTGAAGGAACTTTAGGAAGAAGTTAAAATTAAAGAGACTTAATTTCGGGGTTATGGTTTATGTTAGAACACTTGGATAAGTAGAATCACAGTGAAAAATATCCCATAACCGGGATTTGACCCACTGATCTCTCGGTCTCTAGCCGGTTGCTCCATCATGAGCTACCATGGCAACCCGCCGGCATTAAACTTCGCGACATGTTTCCTGGTAATGACCTAATATTTGGCCGGGAAGTTATGAAGCCCGGGGCTTAAAGTAGTTTCTTGCAACATTGTAAATCGCCATTGGGGTGTATATCTCAAAATAATTTGAGATCACCTTGTGGTTTACGGGCAAACATGTGTCAGTTGAGGAATTTAATGCTGTGCCGGCATGCTGCGACGGTAGCTCAGTGGTAGAGCAACCGGCTAGAGACTCGGAGATCAGTGTAAAGAGTTGTTTGAGATGGAAGACTTTTCCTTAAAAATCTTCGTTCTTCCTTGAAATATGTTGAACTAATTACTAAGTTGGTTATTCAACTGATATTTTTCATGGATGTTGTTCACAGGCACCTTTTTCTTTAAATATATGTATTTTTTTTTTATATTTCCTGTGAAATCTGAGTATCTATCACATTTTTGGACGAGATACAATATCTTCTCTATGTACTATATGCGTGCTAGAGAAAATAAAAACAGATCGACACCAAACAGGGTATTTAAGTACATACCTTCCAAATATACGACACTAAGGTTTTCTAGACAATTACTTCACCGCCAAACTATCCTTCACAAAGAACATTTTCGAACTTTTAAATTTTCTCAAGAGTATCCAAAAATTTTTATTAGAATAGTACATTATATATACCCGCGTTTTAAAATAGTGTTGCTAAGGCAAGTGGTGATACCAGCAATGTGTTACATTTGTTACACGTCACTAAAACACACTTTTGTGCGAATTCAGAGAATGATTTGGATTTTCCATGCATTTCACATGTTCGTTCTACGTGTTTTCGCTAAAATAGAAATAATGTAGTACCGGTCATTGATTTTCGTTTTTGCTTTGGAATAGAAAAACTTGTCTAGCTAATCAAACGTAATAACATAAATAAAATAAAAAAATCAGAAAAAAATCACTTCCAATATTTTTATTTACTCTGGCACATATTAACAATGTGCATAATAGGTAGAGAACGTATTGCATTCCATCCAAAAGATTGATACCGACATTTCTCCAGAAATACATATCTTGAGCTGTTCTGAAACAAAACAAAACATTTTTAGAGAAACGTCCGTGTGTGTGTCTGTGGACAGCATAGCAGACAAACGAAGATTCCATTAGATATCAAACTTGGTACCTAACTTAGTTCAGTATCTTCCAAGGATACGACAAAAAGATTTTCAGAAAAATCCCTTCATCGCCAACTACGTTTAAAAAGGATCATTTTTCGAAAATTTTGAATTATTTTTATGACAAGCGAAGTAGAATATATCTCGAATTTTCTGGGAATAGTCTGTGAAGACTTCATCATTCTTGATGATTTTTGTATAGCCGGTAAACCATAAGAGATGCACAAAAACTAGTACACAAAATGTAGATGGCGTTGAAACACACAATATACATTGTTTGAAGAGTTAACGTTTCCGATATATTCTTTGTTATTGGGTTCAGTTTCAAACTACTTAAACTACTCTCAAACGAAAAGTCGCCTTTCGTTTTCTGTCTCTTTCTGTCCTGCCACGCATAATGAAGAGAATTTCAACCTTTTAGTTTCTCTATACGTACTATGTACATAGTGTATAGAGAAGGTATTGCATGGTACCCAAAAATTTGATACCTAGATTTCACCAGAAATACATGTTTTGAGACCACCAGAATAAAAAAAATATTTTTTATAAAAATGACCGTGTATGTGTGTGTGTGTGTGTGTGTGTGTGTCTTTGTGCAGCATAGTTCAAAAACGAAAAGACCGTTGAATACCAAACTTGGTATTCAAGTTCAGTATCTTTGAAGGATGCGGCACGAAGATTTTCAAGAAAATACCTCTACCCCCTACTACCCTTCACATGGAAAAAATTTCGAAAATTTTGATTTTCTAAAAAATGGCTATAACGATTTTGATTAAAATATCACATATTAAAGATATAGACTTGACAAATAATATGTATATCTTGAATTTTTCTAGGAATAGCCTCTGAAGATTACTTTATTCTGGATGAATTTTACGGAATTTTGTGTAACTGGTGAACCGTAAGAGATAGACAAAAACTTACCACACAAAAAATGTAGAGCTCATTAAAACACGCAATTTTTGTTATGTGCATTTTGTTCGTGGAGTTGATCATTTTTGAGATATTCCTTGTTTTTTGTTTCAGCTTTAAAAATCTTATACTTCTCTTATACAGGAATTTGTCAACTCCTGTCCATACAGACAAAAGAACTTCAGTCACATAGCAAACATCTTTTGCTATCACTTTAACCTATGTTACTCCCTTATGTCGCTTCTACTTACAGGGAAGCAAGTAATAAGACTATTTCTGCTAATTTTTTCTCACTTAGCATGAAGTAAATAGAAGCATAAACTTTTTAACAAAAATTTGTTGCAAGGATATAGAGAAAGTCATGTGAATGGATCACATCAGATTTTTTACACTTATAAAGTATTTGACTATCGTTATAGCCTACTCTATTCCCTTATTTCCCTTCTGCTCACAAGGAAGAAAATAATATGTGTATTTCTGCTAATGTTGATCTCTTTTGGCATGATGTAAATAAAAGAATAATCGTTTGTAAGATTGGTTTTTGGAAAGGGTGGAGATAGTCATGATAATGGAACATATAAGATTTTTTATTTGACCTTGGCCTTTTTTATTTTGCCTTAAAGTTTAAGATAAAATGAAATCAAGTTGTTTTGGGGCATTTTGAATTCGGAAAAAGTAGAAAGTGAGAAAATCATCTGTGAAGAATTAGAAGCCTTGTTCACGTACACTATAATCTTTATAAACCTCATGTATCATTATATTAGCAATAACAAATACATGAGTTTAGAATATCCTAAAATAATTATAAGCACAAAATATAAAAAATAGATGTTAAATCAATCTTGGTTTATGCTCATCTTAACCATTCATTATTTCGTTGCCAAACCCACTTCGTTTTCCCCCGCACAGGGCATAGCGGCAATAGTCTTTTCCCTTTGGTTAGGCACGGCTGCTACTCAGCATTCCATTATTCTACCTGGTTGACTCTGAGGTAAGGCAGGTATGTAATTAACGCATGGTGTCAGCGACAATATCCGTTTACATTGCGTGATGTCTCCATGGCAGAGTTGCCGCTATCTGCTGAAGATCTAATCCTTGAACAATTCAAACTCATTATTAATCATCAGAAAAATACCTTTCGTTAAGATCTTATTAGCCTTTCCTTAAAATTTGTTTGGCCTTTTTGGCTAGGACTTGTAGGAGGGGGAAGAGTGTCTCTTGATGCAGGAACTGGTCTTTCCTCCACTCTCCAACCTGCTGGCTGAAATAGGCTATATATTTCGACATTTTCCTGTCATGTTTTAAATATCCTTTTTGTCACTTCTTAAAAATAATTGTAACTAAACGTATAACAAATATAAGAACGTTGCGTGTTGCATTATTGCAGAGAAAATTGCAGAGAAACACATTCTTCTGCCTAATCAAGATAAATATGAATTACATATTTATACGTTTCATTGCAAATATAGGAAAGCTATAAATACCGCCAAAATTTTTATGATAGCTACTAATAATTTAGCTGATAAGTTTAAAATAAAAATAATAGCATATCTAATCCTCCACCAGCACACCCACAACCCACCACCTCCACCACCACTCACACCAACAAAATCACATATAACCATAATCACAAATTGGGCGTTTTCGCCAATTCCGGCTTCACAAAGTTAAAACTGATCTTTTCAAAGTGTTCTTTGTTTTACTGATTTTCTTTTTCTTCCAGGAATATATTTTGTATTGTTGGCTGGAATACGGATAGGAGCCATCCTAACTAATTGCTCATGCCATTGTTGCTTTATTACTCTATTTCAACTGAAATGTTTGTTATATTTTGTTCTCTCATGATACCACGTTTTTATTATGATCCAAAAGTGAGTATTCAGCCAGAGGTTTTTACAAGTTCATTTCTCCAGTTTTGACATCCCATAAGGACCCAATTCTCAGCACCATATAAAGGGTAGTGTGAGTTAGGAGATTATCTTGAAAATTTTCGTGTCGCATCCTTGAAGGGTATTGGACTTATATACCAAGTTTGGTCTTTAACAAACTCTTCGTTTCTGAGTTATGTTATTTACAGTCATAAGGATACACAATACACACAGATACACGGTGTTGTTTTTTAAATCCTCTTTTTTGGACTTAGAGAATATTCCAGTGAAATCTCAACATCGAAAACCAGTGGAACTGACTAGCTTCTCTAATCACGCTATACATACCACCTTGGTAAAGAAAGAAAAACAAATATTGATAATAAAGATCTTCCCAAAAATTTATGATGTATATTTTATATTTTCCAAATAGTGTAAGGGTATGGTACTCTAATCATAATCGCTGAAGCTGTTTCCAAAAAATGCAAAAAGTAATGAAAATTTGCGCTTAAAAGTTCGCACACATTCACGCGCGCCCATACAAACCTGATGTTACAAGTGCTTCTATGTATTCTTTGGGCCTTAAAACTTGTATTTTCGTAATTTCTGGTAGTATGCAACATCTATGATAAATATACGAAAGTAAAGATTAAATGGGCCTAAACTTAAGGATGCTGTTCCAAAGAAATTATATCTAAGAAACCCTGCTTGGTACCCAATGCTAACTTGTTGTATTAACTATTTATACAAATCAATAAATTGGTTGACGACGATGTTTTACTATTTAAAGTTCTCAAAATGTTCGGAAACATAACTCCCAATCCCTTTCACAAAAACAAATCCACACATACAGCATATTCCTTGACTAAAATCAGAGAAACTTTCCCGGATTCAACATAAAGTATCATCATACCTTCTCGGAAAGTACCAAAGGAATTTCCAGGAATTCTTGCAGGCTACAACTACAGGAAAACAATTTCCTGTAGGCGAAATCCGAAATCCTTGAAGCGCTTATGGGCTTAGCCCAGCGTTTCTGTAACCCGCACACAAACGGAAGGAAATAACGAAACGTGAACAATTTCCGATCTCGACTTCACTTCCAAGAATCGATAATACGCTAACACGTTTATTTTGATACCTCATTGCTTGGCTGGGAGGCAAAACGAGCAGGCAGTATTCCATTAAACTATTACTAATGATTTAAAAACCATTAGCTGGTTTCTCACTGACGTTACAGTATTTGTAACGGATTTTTTTTTTTTTTTTTTTCTTTCTTCCGCGTTTTCTTTCTGTAGGCTCCTTTAACTGCTGAAGTCATATTGGGAGAATTTAGACTGAAACATTGAATTTCAGGTAACTTTAATAGGCCCTTTTTACTTTCTCTATACGTTCTATGTACATAATGTACAGAGAAGGTATTGTATTGCACCCAAAAATTTGATGCCGAGATTTCACCTGAAATATATTTTTAGGTCTCCTGTGTCAGAACAAAAACGTTTTTAGAAAGAGCCTGTATGTCTGTGTGTCTGTGGACAGTATAGCTCAAAAACAAAAATAACGTTAAAAATTAGCAGAAATAGCCTTATTACTTGCTTCCTTGTAAGCAGAAGCGAAATAAGGGAGTACCATAGGTTAAAATGATAGTCAAAAGCTCGTTGCTATGTGACCAAAGTTCCTTTGTTTTTATGGGCAGGAGTTCACAATTGCTGCATGAGAAAAGTATGTTTTTCAAAGCAAACCAAAAACAAGGAATATCTCAAAAACGATCAAATCGTCGAAAAAAAAAGTATATAGCATAATTGTGTGTTTTACTGTGCTCTGCATTTGCTGTGTGGTAAATTTTTGTTCATCTCTTACGGTTTAGCAGTTATGCAAAAGTCCGTAAAATTCATTCAAGATATACATTTTATTTGTCAGTTAAACATCTTTAATATACGACATTTTAATTAAAATCGTTAGAGCCAGTTTTGAGAAAATCATACTTTTCGAAAAAAGTTCTAAAGGATAGTTGGGGGTGGGGGATTTTCTTGAAAATCTTCGTGTCGCGTCCTTAGAAGCCACCAAACTTAAATACCAAGTTTGGTATTTTACTGACTTTTCGTTTTCGAGCTATCGTGTTCACAGACACACAGACACACAGACACCCCCCTAGACACACACACGGACCTTTTTCCAAAAGTGTTTTTTTTTAGATAAAGGGTACCCTAAAACATATGCTCCGGTGAAATCTCAGTAACGAATTTTGGGTGGAATGCAATACCCTCTCTATACACTATATACGTAGTACGTATAGAGAAAGTAAAAATCAAACTGGAAATTCATGTTAACTATCTTGTAAGGATGAGACACGAAAAGTTTGGGAAAAATAATCCCTCTTCAAACTACCCTTTACATGGAAAACATTTCGAAAACTTTGATTTTCTCAAAAATGGCTCCAAAGATTTTAATTAAAATACACATATTAAAATATTTACATGAAAAATTAAATAGATATCTTGCATTTATTTTTTGGTAATAGCTTCTAGAACTCTCTTTATTCTGTTTAAATTTTGCTGAATTTTGAATAACTAGCCAGCCATAACAGACAGACAAAAATTTACTATAAAAATATGTAGATATCGTTAAAACAATCTGTTATATGCACTTTTTTCGTGGAATTGACCATTTCTAAGATATTCCTTGTTATTGGTTTCACTTTTAAAATACTAGAACCTTTTCTGATATGAGACTTTGTAAAATACTGGTCTTACAAGTAAGCGGATTTCAACCACATGGCAACCAGCTACCGCTTAAACCTAGTATATTCCTTTATTTTCCTTCTACTTAAAACAAAACAAGTAATAAGACTAATTCTGCGAAAGGTTATCTGGATTGGATGAAATAGATAGAAGAATGAGATTTTTAATCATAATTTGTTACAGAGATGTAGAGAACGGTCATGTGAATGGAATACATTAGACGTTTAGAAAATCATCTGCGGGTGTAAGTTTATGTCCGTGTGTCTGTGAACACGATGACTCCAATACGAAAAGTCGGTCGAATACCAAACCTGATATATAAGTGCGACACGAAGATTTCCAGGAAAATCCCACCACCTCAAGCTACCCTTTGCATGGAAAAAATTTCAAAAAAAGTTGATTAAAATGCATTATGTTGAAGGTGCTTTGTTGACAAATAAAATACTCCTCTTTATTCTCTGTATGTTTTTGCGTATCCGCTCAGCCATGAGTTAAAGACAAAAACTTACTACATAAAACTTTTAGAGGCCATTAAAATAGCCCTATATTCTAAAAGTCCCCGGAATTGTTTATTTTCTCTTGAATGCATACGAAATTAATGGATATTTTATTTTTGGGTTTTACTAACGTTAATTTTCATGCTTGGCAACTAGTTTTTGTTGTGTATGCATACTTATCGCATTTCATGATGTCGGCAACGGAGTAAGTTCGAATATTAAGTTGTGTGTGTTGTAAATCACCTCCCTGAAAATTATGGAAGAATCTTCTGGTGCAGCAGCAATGAAGGAAACTCAGGTATATGAACGGCATAAACGTTTCAGTCAAGATTTTCGAAGAAAATACTGTGCATGCGACAAGGGCACTACGACAGGTATCTGAAAATGTTTCCAGGAGTTCTTCCAGCCTGTTTACACGTGTTGTCAGAAGTGTGTCACTGCGGGGGGGGGGGAACTATTTTGAAGGAAATGTTATGTAAATTACCTTATGTAATTTGTTTCTTTGTTATTTATAAATTACATATTTACATATACTTTTTTAATTTAGTATGTGTACAATTTGTGTCAAATAAACTTTTTCGTAGAGTTAGCCATCTTTAAGAAATTCTGTAATACAGTGTACCCTTTCCTAATTGCCATCTAACGAGCATGCTTGAAAGTTAGCGATTATTTCTTTTTTCATCCTTTCTTTTTAGCGCAATGTCCATTTGCTTAAACCAAGAACCCATGACAAACTGCGTTCTATTAATGAAATAACAGTATATCGTCAATAACATGAAACAACGGTTAGAAATATGCTCATTTTTATCGGTTTAATAATATATAGGACCCGTATGAAAAGCTTATGCATCTCATTCACATAATAGTAAGTGTTCGATTTTTTTTATATTGGTTATACATAACTCATTAACTGTCATGTACTTATACTCGGAGAAATCAATTTACATCTCTTTATAAACAAACGTAAACATCTAAAATTAAACGACATTAAACGATATATTTTGTGAAGTTCTTCCCAGTGGTATTTTTTTTTTCAAGTAAATGTTTATTGGACACATTTCGTAACACTGTTTCATTTATACCTTAATTCCTAGTTTAAAATTAACCCTAGTAGAAACTGTTTTCAAGTGTATCTTCTTTTGGTTTATATTCTCTAGTTTTCGTTGTTTATATTGCAATTTTCATAATACCCAGTAAGAAACAAATCAGTTTTAATTTTAGTATTAAGAAGTCTGTTTCCTATAACCAACTATAGTGATTGCTGATTCGCCTAGCCAATAACTCTAGTGAGATTAAAATACGCTTTTTACTTTCCCTACACGCATTATGTACTACATAGTGTATATTGAAGGTATTGCAATGCATCCAAAAGTTTGAATCCAAGATTTCACTGGAAATACATGCTCTGAGACCCCCTGAATTTGAAAAAGCATTTTTAGAAAAATGTCCGTGTGTGTGTGTGTCTGTCTGTCTGTCTAGCTGTGTGTGTGTATGGGGCTCTGTGGGCAGCATATCTCTAAAACGAGTTAAGTTCGGTATCTTCCAAGAATGCGACACGAAGATTTTCAAGAAAATCCCCCACCCCAAACTACCCTTTATATGTTACTTTTTTTCGAAAATTTTGATTTTATGAAAAATGCTTTAACGATTTTGATTAAATTATCGTACATTAAAAATATTTACCTGAAAAATTAAATGTATATCTTGAATTTTCCGGGAATAGTCTCTTAAGATTACTTTATTCTGATGAATTTTACGGAATTTTGCATAACTGCTAAACCGTAAGAGATAGACAAAGACTTGCCATACAAAAAATTTGGAACACGTTAAAACTCACAATTTTTGTCGTGGAGTTGGTCGTTTTTGATATATTCCTTCTTATTGGTTTAAGCTTTAAAAAACATACATTTTTCTCATATAGGAAGTTGTCAACTTCTGTCCATACAAACAAGGAACTTCAGTCACATAGCAACCAGCTTTTGACTATCACTTTAACATGTGGTACTCCCTTATTTCGGTATTATTTGCAAGGAAGCGGGTAATAAGACGTTTTCTGCAAATTGTTTTTCAATTAACATGAAGTAAATAGAATCACAAGCTTTTTAACAATAATTTGTTGCAAAGATGTAGAAAAAGTCATGTGAATGGAACATATCCGGTTTTTTATGAATAGTTTTTGCAGAACAAGTAAAGAAAGTAATTGAATGGAATACACCTAAGCTTTTCACACGCTCATCACTCTTACACCCACATTTCTAGACTTTATGGAGGGTAGGGAATAATTCTAATTAGAAAAATGTACACACCCGTGAGCCTCGGGGGGAAAAGACATACCCGCTGAACTTAATAAATACGCATTTTATACTTTTGATATTCTCCCTTAATGCACCAGTTGAGAACTCGTATATTAAAGTAAAGTTGAACCTTGCTTATACGAAATTCACTTCTATGGTTTTCGTGTGAATACACTATAATATTTAGCTCAATCATATGTTTTCGGTTATAACTGTTATATTCTTCTGTTTTCAAGCAAGGAATATAACTTCTTTCAAAAGTCACTTCAAACTTTAAACAGTTATAAATACTATAATAAATGAGATGGGAAAAATACAAAAGAAGTGAGTAAACAGTAGAGTTTGTTTTAAGAAGCAATGCTGTTGTTTATCGTACACCATTTTCCTGCCACTCCAAACACAGTATTTTGTAGAAGTTATCCCGGAATATTAGCAATTTCTTTCGAGATGGTATGTTTCAGTTGCTTTCAGGGTGTTTGATGGGTCAGGAAAACTCGTTCTTTAAGGCACTCCATAACCAAGAGTCGAAGGGATTAAGATCTGGAAATCGCGAAGGCCATTTTATTGGAAAGTGCCTACTGATGACCCGATCCCATATTGTGGTAATAGTTTTGAAGCATGACATGACAGCGCTCATCATTTACAATAACAGTTTGTCTTATTTCACAGTTGTTTTTTTCTAAGAAACAAGGAACAATTATGATTTTGGAATTAAAGCTACACCATAGAGTAGCTTTTAAATCATGAAGACTTTATTTAGGATAGAACTATGATTTGTAGCTCACAAATTCTTACAGCGGTGTTACTTACTAATGTCTATTAAACAGAACTGTTTTCATAGTAATGGTGAACTGAAAAATATAAAAGTGGACCAAAACCCACTGTTTGTTCAATATGTAACGTTTTTGTTCACAAATATAATATTTATAGCGGTTTAAGGCTTAAAGTATATTTTGAAGGACCCTGTATATTAATTTGCTTACTAATTTAAACAGCACCTTTATGTTGTGTTCTGGGTAATGAATCCTGGAAGAGCTTAACATTTTTATTTTTTCATGAAGTATGTACAATATATAGTATTTAAGTTCAGTATATTCCAAAGATCAGATACGAAGATTTCTAGGAAAAATTCCCCACCTTCAACTGAGTTTTACATGAAACATTTTTCGAAATGTTTGGTTTTGTAAAACTTAACTCAACTATTTTATTAAACTGCCATATACTAAAAACATATCCTGGCAATTAAATGTATAGTCTGAACCTTTTGGGAATAGCCCCTGAATTCTTCTACTTTCTGAATGATTTTTGCATACCTTGTAAACCATAAAAAATAGTCAGAAAGTTACTACACAAAAAGTGTAGATCTCCCTAAAACACACATTGTAGACTTAATCAATTTGGAGATATTCCTTATTAATTTTTTTCAGCTGTAAACTTTGTCAAACGCAAAGTCATCTTTTATTACAGCTGTCTTTTATTTTACTTTTGGCCATGAAAGACAACCTAACTTCTTTTGTTCACATAGCGATCCGATTTTAAAAGATGTGAATATCGGTTTAGTCTAGTGTACTACCTTATTTCCTTTCTGTTTAGAAGTAAGCAAGTAATAAGACAATTTTTGCTAATTTTTAGCTCGATTAGCAAGATTTAGGTGAAAGAATAATGGTTTTTAAGAATAGTTTGTTTGCAGAATAGGTAGAGAAAGTCATGTGAATGGAACATATCGGAATTTTTACAATGTTTCTATTAAAATCAACACTTTTACCAGCTAACAAGACTATGGTGTATCATTGTGCAGTTTATGACTATAAGAAAACATTCCGAAAAGGATCTGAATTTCTTTGGTTACGCACGTACACATTTTTGAAGAACACAGTAGAAAAGCAATTACAACCCATTTGTTATTTGCCAAAATTATAATGTTATGTTTTCTTCAATCTACACCGGTGAGCAAAACCGAAAGACGAAGGTAGCATTTGCATGCTTTGCCAATTCCAGTCAACATAGCACGATGAAACTTGAATGATACATAGTGAGAGCTGCTCTAGTGTGCTATAATAGGCAATTAAACGAAATATGCAAAATGTTGAACAGAAATGACACTTTTATTCATAGAAAATAAGCTACACTAAACTCACTAAGTCATATGATGATCCTCTAGATTTACAAAAATAGAAACATGGTGCTTAAAATAGGATTACCACGAATAGCAACGCATGTTCCCCATACTGGTCAAACGTTTGGTAAGGTTCCATTCCTCCACCAGCAACTGATAACTGTCGGATGACCGTTAGTGCATATGAAAGTACTGTGGAGAACGATGGATTTTTTCGGCCACAAAAATCTTTAGCATGGCTTCCTTCGGAAGGAAAGTAAAGCCATTGTTCCCGTGTCGTAGATTTACGGCACGTAAAATAACCTCTTTCACGCTCAGTATAGAATGGGACCCTGAGAACCACAGCAGTTAAAGAGCGTCCATAAATAAAGTTCCATTTCATTTTGCAATGCATCTCCCCAAATAACCCCACACTATTCAATGAGATTTAAATCGGGGGAAAGGCAGGCCAGTCCATTCGCCGAATATCCTCGTTCCAAAAGATCCTTCACCTGCGCTTTCGATGCGGTCACGCATTGTCCATAATATTAAATCAGGGCCGATACACCCCTGAAAAGACAAGCTTGGGAATACCGCTGACCAGTTCAAAGATTTGGAGATCGGTACACCCATCCAACATTGTGCTTCCCTACATTATAACACAAGGATCACCAAATCGATCATCCTCAAAGATATTCCACCTCTAGCCAAATGAGGGTACGTTGAGAATCACTGCTCAGACTGAATCTGTTCTCATCCGAGAATAACAATCGATTCCATACCTCGTTGTTCCGGTTCTGATGATTTTGGGACTATCGCAAACGGTGCCGCCGAAGTACCGGTCAACGGAACACAACCACCTCTATGCAGTCGTCGTGCTATGTACAGCATGAGGTTGCTGTCCTGTTAAATGCGGTTGCAATTGCACCGGCTGTTTGACATGGATTCCGTCTTAACTGTTGCACAATGTAGCAACCATGGAGACCACTTGCACTGCCTGGGACATCAGTTCACTGATTGCCACACACTGGCGTCGCGAGACCAGATCCATAGTCTCCCTACACTCACGCGATGTGATGTCCAGCTTTCTATGTACGTGAGAGACCTCTGGCAACCGTTCCCGCACTTTTCATTCATTTCCACCAAGCAGTTCATCCGTTATTTTAATTTATCTATCTGATCTTTATTTTTTACACCTGTGTGTTACTTTAGTAAACCAGGTAAGCTTAAATTTACAGCCGATCTATGAAACTGTACTCGGAAGGAAAGATAAAACCTGAAACAAAACAAAAAATAAAAAATAATTTTGATGTGTTCCATTCACCAACTTTCTCTACATGTCAAAAAAAGTTTTACAATAGATTATTCTTCTACCTACTTCATGCTATTCCAGATAAACATTAGCAGAATGTTCTTATTACTGGTCTATTATAAATAGAAGGGAACTAAGGAAAACACTGGACTAAAGTTATAGTCACATATTTTAAAATCTATCACTATGTGATTGACTTTGTGATTCGGTAAAACAACAGAGTAAAGCGCAGGGCAAGGAGTAAAACAACAGAAAAGCATATGGCGACTTCCTATTTGAGAAAAGTATAAGTATTGTGAAATTGAATAAAATAACATGGAAAATTACGCAAATTGTTAGCTCTACAAAGAATGACACAAATTGTGTATTTTGTTGATACATACATATTTTTAGTAAGTTTTTGTATACCAGCTATGCAAAAAATCATAGTAAATGAAGAGAACTTCAGAGGTTATTCTTAGGAAATTCAATACAAACTTTAAGTATAAACGGTGATATTCCTACATTCAGAATTATATTATATATAATATTGTATAACATATATATATTAACGGGGAAAATTTTACATTGAGGACAAACCCTATCTTCAGTGAAAGCTCAAAATGGCTTCCCACGGCATTTTAAGTAATTCCTGTTCAGTCCACTCGTTGATATCCATAATATTTTTATTCAAATTATACAGACGCCATTTTAGTAATTTGGTGCTCTAGCTAGAGCCCATTTTATGGTTAATCATTATCACATGTCAATTATGGCACATACCATTTAAGTTCTGCAGTAAAACAACTAATTTTGCTATTTTCATTACACAGCTATCTTCTACCCTACTAGGGTTTCAGGTCTCTTATCAGTTTTAATAAAAAAAAATGTGCATATTTAGTGATCTACATTAATAAAATATCACTAAGAACTTTTATGTTAACACATCTGGTTCGTCCATACAATAATTCAACTTTATTTTCACAGTTTTGTCACACTTTTCCATTATAAATTATACGCTGGTTGTTTTGAGACTGAAGTTCCTTTGTTTGTATGGACAGAAGTTCACAAAAATTGCTGTATGAGAAAAGTATGCTTTTTAAAGCTGAAACTAAAAGCAAGGAATATCTTAAAAACAACCATCTCCACGAAAAAAACGTATATAACATAGATTATGTGTCTTAATGTGCTCTACATTTTCTGTGTGGTAAGTTTTCGTCCATCTCTTACGGTTTAGCAGTTACGCAAAAATCCGTCAAATTCATCCAAAGTAGACTGCAGAGGCTATTCCCAGAAAATTCAAGATATACAGTTTATTTGTCAAGTAAGTATCTTAAATTTTTAAGAGATTTTAATCAAAATGGTGAGAGCCATTTTTAAGAAAAACAAATGCTCGAAATTTACTATGTACATAGTATGTATAGAGGAAGTAAAAATGTAGCTATTTTTAAAGTGTGTAAAGCACCAGTATTCTGAAAATTTCTGCTTCTTTTACAATATAAAATATACATAGTATAGAAGGAATTTAATTCCATTTTCAAACGGAGTATTATAAGTGCTATTACTTTCTCTAAAAGTATTCTATATGCATACTATATACAAAATTGCCATATTCTATCCAAAATATTTTCAATAAAATTATCACACCCTAAACCCTATGGAAAGTGTTTTGAAGATGTTTTTTTTCCTCAAAAATGGCTCTTACTTTTTGGATAAAATATCGTATATTAGATTTATTTTTATGACAAGAGAAGCGTATATCTTGAATATTTTGGGAATATCCTCTGAAAGTCTCTTCATTCTGGATGAATTTTGCATAACTTTTAAACCGTAAGAGATAGAAGCCTCGAAAAAACCCACGAGCGGTCGACGGGAGACGAACCTGGACAACCCTAATGTCATGTTACCATCTGAGTCATCCAGTTTCATTAACGTAACTAGGAAATAGAAATGAATCCCAATAACTGTGCAAAATAGTGCTGATAAACACCTAAAATTACTTTCCCTCGAATAAATAACATAAGCTTTTGACTTTTACCTCCTATTGTTTTACCCGAAGTAATTAGTAGAAGAATAATCGAAAGAGAGTCTGGAACTGAATGAACTGTTTATACACACCTCTGCATTACATCATTAATTTCCTATAAGTTTGAAGTTGCTTTTGTAACAGCCCTCATTTCAACCATAAGTTACATCCACAGATTTTCTTAGAGTCGCAGTAATACATTATCTGGGTATCCAAACTATTACGTTAATTGACAAACTTTTCTTATCTAATTCGACTGTAAGAGCTGAAGTTACACATGCTCCTTCGTAATGCGTTTTCTTTGAGAAGTGCTGACGGCATGTTATTTACTTAGCATGTTTCCCTTAATGTTATATAAGAAACACTGTTAAAACTTTGCTCTTACAATTACTCTAGTTTGGATGTTTAGTTCTGTGACGAAAATCGATCAAAAGCAAATTATATATCCCAATAAAATAAACAGCAAGGAAAACTTATGTTTCTATAAACAAGCGTAAACGAGCTCACTTTAGATCGCAAACTTGACGGAATCCACGTGTAAAGAAGTGCAGCAAACGTAAATGCAATCGTAAACTTTACGCTCGCCAAAATTAATCACGAGTTTAGTGTGTATGCAACACTGATCAACAGATATCCTTTCATAAATATTTTAATATTGTGCCTCATTAACTTTTCGGTATTTAGCAGGTAACAAATTTGGTTCTGCTTCTTTTGCAGCTCTTAGGATATCATAATTCTGTAATTTTCTCAAAATACATCACAGAACAGCAGTAATATTGGTTGGTTGCATCCTTAAAATTGCCTGTCATAATCTTAATAATAGCGATCGAGATGGCGCCATGCTAACATGTGCGATTCGCTTTCGGGATGTTGTGGGTTCGATACCTGTGATCAACTACCCTGCCATATGGCAATTTTTCGGGTCGTCAACCGAATGATGGGAAGGTGCATTATACCACCCAAAATTTCCTGTCCATAATTCCGGTTCCTATCACTTCCTTGTCTCGACGTCGGTACGCTCAAATGGGAAACACCTTCTGTGGGCTTTTAGGCTCGAGATCCTTCGAGGAACCACCGGAGTCTCGGGCTCGTTACTGGGTCCCGGAGGTGTCGGAGGCGTTCCATCTGTAACCGTTAAGGACTGTACTGGACCACTGGTGGAGGAACTCCCCACTAACAGGTATGTCAGACCATACAAGAGTCTTATAGCCTTCTTGTGTCATGGCGGAAGCGCGAGAGGAAGGGAGATAGGTGTGCTAAGCAAGGGCAAGGTCACAGTGGACCCTATAAGATACTGGAAGTTTTTCATCCCCCCATTAGGTTTCACTAGGTAGCCGCCAGCCCATACTAATTTAGACAGCCTCTCCCGGCACGGATAGAGGACCACCGTTTCACCCCAGCGGAGAGGACAGCAGTTACAAAGCGAAGTGTCATCACGTCTGTAGCTCAGCTGTTGACACTTCTGCCTGGAAAGATTAGATTGAACGATTAAATGAAACGAAATTAAGGGGGGATAAAGGAAACCTCCCCAGAATTCGCCTTGTGGCCCAGGAAAATACCCGAAAAAAAACTCAGGGTCAGGCATCTCGACCTCAAGAATCATATACACGACCTTCCGAAGGCGAGCCTAGCCAGGGATACGACACGAAGATTTTGAGAAATATCCCCCTAACCGAAAGTACCCTTTACATGGAAAAAATTACGAATTCTTGATTCTCATAAAAACGGCTCAAACGATTTTGATTAAACATATTTACATGTCAAATAAAATGTATATCTTGAATTTTCTGGGAATGGCTTCTAGAGACCTCTTTATTCTGAATGATTTTTTTTTTAATTTTGCGTAACTGGTAAGTCGTAAGAGATATACAAAAACTTACTCCACAAAAAATGTAGATCACGTTAAAACACACAATTTATGTCATAGCTATATGTTGTTGTTGTTGTTGGTTTTTTTTTTTTTTTTTTTTTTTTTTTTTTTTTTTTTTACTGTGGATTGACCATTTCTGAGATATAACTTATTTGTTTCAGATTTAAAATATGTATTTTCTCATACAGAAAGCTATAAACTCCTGGCCCCGCATAGAAACAGTTTTCAACCACTTGGCAAACAGCTTTTAAAAGACTTTTACTATCCTTTTAGTCTATTGAATTTCGTTATTTTCTTTTTACTTACGAGGAAGCAAGTAATTAAGACAATGTATACTAATGTTTATCTCGAGTATTATAAAGTAGATAGAAGAATATGCTTTTTATCAATAATTGGTTACAGCGTCGTTGAGAAAGTTATATAAATGGAACACTTAGATTTTTTAAATTACTTTGAACAACACAGCCATATGCCTACTTATACACGTACATAGGTAGTACATACATACGTAAGCGTGTACATCGTACATTTTTATAGTATAAGTATATATAATTTTGTCTATGTATAATCGAAGAACTTAATGAAAATCTCCAATTACATGAATCAAACTCATATGGTGTGGAAGCGCCCAATTTTTAGATTATAGTTGTGCACTGCACCCTAATAACCAGAGAGACCGTTGCCTATCAATTTAAAGTAATTCATCTTGGGAAGAGCACATGCTTTCGCTTATCGATCATCTAGGCCATTAGCGTAAAGCATTGGAAAACTTGGAAACGTTATGTGATATGGATAACCATTTTGAGGTAATTTTGCTGCTGAAAGTTATGTTTATTATTATATGGAAGTGATGAGATTTATAACTATTTATCGTGTAGTTCAGTTTTAATTACCCTCATAAACGATGTTTCAAAGGCTTTACGTAATTTACGAGCTATGATATTAAATCGCTTTTAACTAACATATATTTTCCTCTACGTATATTAATATTATAAAAATCTGACGTGTTCCATTCACGTGACTTTCTGTATAACAAACTATTGTTTAAAAACATATTTTACTATCTAATTTATGATAATTGAGATAAGCATTAGCAGAAATTGTCGTAATTACTTGCTTTCTTGTGAGTAGAAGGAAAATGAGTGAATAGCCTAAAACTAAAGGCAAATCTTTTAAAAGCCGCTTACCATGTGGATAAAATGCAACCGGGGACCTACACCACTTGTGAGGCTGGAGCTTCAGGATCGTGCGGACCTCGACGCTGCCTTGGCGTCAGGGTTGCCCTTGTTAGGGCAACTCCTGGTCGTCGAGGCTAGCAAGATGGAACGTAACCGGCCCTGCCGTCGCTGTTGTGCCTTCGGGCATAACGCTGACTCCTGCTCCGCGACGCCGCGGTGCCACTATTGTGGCTCCGCCAACACCACCGCAGAGTGCACTGAGCACAATCTTCGCCGTCGCCGCCGGTTCTGTGCCACCTGCCGTGGCACAGGACATTACACAGGGCAAGCGCAGTGCCCTCTCTACCCAAGGAGCAGCACTACCTCACCACCTCCTGCGCGCCGCACCACTCCACCGCAGACATCAACCACCGAGGCCTCACCACCTGCACTCTCAACAGACGCAGCGACGCGAGAAGCCATTCAGGACCTCCACGCGGAGATCCTGAACGTCGGCGCTCGAATAGCTGCTCTGGAAGAGACATGCAGCCTCCTCACACAGAAGCTGCAGGAACTGCAAGCTTCTAACGCCGCAGCAGCCACCAGCCAGCAGACTTCAGCCGCCGACCTGTCCACCAGGATCGACGCCCTCATGCAGCCTCTGAGGCAGGTTCTCCTGCAGCAAGCTGCATATTCTGCTGAGCTCTTTCAAACCAAACGTCAGCAACCCATCACTGCTCCTCCTCCTGCACAGGCTGAGGGGCACGCACGGCACGGGAAAGCCCGACCACTGACGGAGTGGAAGACTACTGGGAGCTTCGTGGAGCAATTCCGAAGCAGGTACAATCCATAACGTCTACGTCCTATTCTCTCCTCAAATTTCCACCCTTTATTTCCTTTCCAATATCACCTCTACTCCCTAGGCTGCAGTCAGGTTCCATGGCTGTTAGCCTAGAAACAACCTTACACCCGCTCCCGCACAACGTGCGGCAGCTTCCTATCTTTCGCAGACTAACGCGGGTGCATCAGCGGGACCGCGCAAAGCCACGAGATTCACAACAATCTACTGTTATAACGTGGAGGGGTTTTTTAGTGGGTATGCCGCATGAGGAAGCGGAGAGTCCCACATATCCTCCCAGCCATTGCACTTCGGCTGGGGGTTGAATGCGTAACGCATTTTTCCCCTCCACGGTAAAAAAAAAAAAAAAAAAAAAAAAAATAAAATTCGTTTCTATGGTGGGTTTACAAATTTCAGTGTATAAATCTGAAACAAATAATAAGGAATATCTAAAATATGGTAAATTTAACGAAAAAAAAAACACATATGACATAAATTACGTTTTAACGTGATCTACGCGTTTTGTGCAGTAAGATTTTGTCTATCTCCCACGGTTTGCCAGTTACGCAAAATTCAGCAAAATTCATTCAGAATAAATAGTTCTTTAGAGGCTACTCCCTGAAAATTCAAGATATACAATTTTCTCGAAGTCTTCGTGTCACCTACCTGGAAGATACTAAAGTTAAATACCAAGTTCGGAATTTTGTCGACTTTTCGTTTTTGAGTTATCATGTTTACTCGCAAACTGTCGCACACACGGACTTTTTTCTGAAAATGCGTCTTTTGGATACAGAGGACCCTAAAACGCGTATTTCCGGTGAATTCTCGGTATCGACTTTTGGGTGGAGTGTAATACATCCCCTTAAATTATGCATATAGTACGTGTAGAGAAAGTAAGAACAGAACCAGTTATATTCGTGTGTGTGTGTGTGCGCATGCGTATATAGGATAGTCATGAAAATAATTCAGTCTATTTTGATAACATATACTTTCTGGAAGATTTCCTGAAGAACATGGGGCTGTAAAACACCTGTCTTCTTCTTCTGTTTAAACTTCTCTAAGGATCCCTTGGATCAAACCTTTGTAAGGTGCGAGGAGTATAATAATTTCATTACATAGCTTACTAATATATTTAAAAGGGTTTACAAAGCTCTTGAAGTTGGATACGAATTTAATGTATAAAATAAACGAATATTTCATTCCAAGAATATATATGTGCATGTTTACGATTTAACTATTAAGATACAGAAAAACAAAATGACCAAAAAAGAAAGGTATCTTAAAAAATAGGAGATTATAGGTATGCTGAACCTTGAAATTCCTTACTAATTTGATATCCCACAAAACAAAATACACCCTGGGGCCTAAATCGCCAAACGTGTGAGTCCGGTTTGTTCATAGGTCATAGTGGATATCTGTGCCAACGACTAGTTTTTTTGACCTCGCAGCTGTGATGAGTGGACATATGAGGAGACGGAAGGTTCTTTAGAAGTCGAATCCCGCATTGTTACACCTGAGTAATTTGTGACACCTGCAGTGGATTTCCAAATGCGCCTGTTTCTGGAATTTCCCAGATTTGGGCGATTAGGCCGCAAGGTGTAGTCACACACACTCTCACACACACATATACAAACACTATGATATATTATTTATATAAACCTATGGTACTTTGCTCAAACTTTTAAACCAGTTGTTTCGAGAAAATAAAAAGCATTTTATATTTAAGAAGTATGGAGAACAGGAACGTTTTCTTAAACAGTTTTCTTATACTATCTTTGAAAGTTGCTCAATTACAAAATGCTTTCTACGTATTCAAGTGTTCTATTTTGTGTAATGCACATCAATATATGCGCTCTTCTGACACACACACACACACACACACACACACACACACACACACACACTTAGATTCAATGGGCTTCAAAATGTGTATTTCCTTTGAAATTTCTATCATCTATCATCTACATTTTAATCATCTACAATGTTTCCTCTACCTGCTACAGGCAAGAAGTAGAGTAAACCAACATTGTGTAACATAATTAAGCTAAATATAATACTCTTTACTGGCTATTATAATGGAAAATCATAGCTGCAAACTCAAACTGCTATTCGTACAATATCACAATAGCGCTACAAACTGACATACTCCATATCTGAAACGTTGCAATGGAAAACCACTAATAGAGTGGTGAAAAACAAATTGTATTTCTTGGATGTAATGCCTGTGGTCTGCTTTCAGGAAGTCCCGAGTTCGATCCCCGGTCCGCCCTCTCTGACCCTTTGAGGTTTCTTATTTTTCGGGTTGGTGAGAAAATCCTTGGGTGGTTAAACTTCTGCTACAGTTGTACTGTCCATTTCCTGCCTCCGTTATTTCCTTATCATTGGTTTCAGGGTTGAAGAACCAGGCGACGGTGTCCGGTAGGTTGCGCCTTGGCGGAGACCCGCGCTCCGCAAATATTTTTCCTGGAATTTTTAAGGGGCCTCCCGGTTAGAGCTTGCCTTCAGAATTAGATTTAGGAGTTTTGGGCAGTGTACCGGGCAATATGGATCTTTCTATCTAGAAACGTTAAGGACCTCATCCATGTTTGCGCTTATCATCAGCCGGATCTTGTCGAGTTGAGTCTTTCGCCCCAACCTGGGGGGCGTACTTCGCAAAGAGACACAAGAACCTACGTCCAGCGCTCTATGTCAATATGTAGGGGCCCTATTCGTGCAAATCATAATCCTATTTATTTATAAATAGTAACAGTTTTTACAAGAGGTAAGGGAAGTACAGATATAGCGAAAAGCTACGGATTACGTTCAGAATTTTCCATGGATGCAACCAAAGATTTTAAAGACACATCCTCACTCCAAACCACCCTTACATGTGAATCGCTTCGTTATATGATATTTTTTCCACAAATACCGTAACTGATTTTGATTAAAATATCACTTAGTTAAGATACTTATATGATACATATAGGTACATGTGAAATCACATTCTTTTCGAATTACTTTAAATAGCTGCTAAACTTCAAAATGTACAAAAATCTTACTAAAAATGTAGATATCGCTGAGATACATCGTTTATATTTAATCACATATTTTTTGCATTAACCATTTGCAAGGTATTTTTGTTTATTTCGTTAATTTTTAAATATTTATAACTTTTTCAAGTGACATGTGGTCATGTAAAAGACTGGGATTTCAACGTCATCTATAAAGCCTGGATTTTAAGTAAATACATCCCAGGACGAGAGGACTCACAGTGTTTTTACTGCCATTTATTGTACGGGATAGAATACATGGCTAAGGAGAACACACCTTGTACAATCTGCTTTGCTGAATTTCTCAGTTTAAATATAACAACGTTGGTCAGGAATGCGGCCTTCCGCGTCTATAGCTCAGGTGCAAAATCTCTCTTGACCTAACTCTTGGAGTCTTTATAGCTAATTTCATGCTTATGAGACATAACCAGCGTTGCTTATGAGGCCACGGCTGTGTACATCATTTACATCTTGCCTCCAATATCTGTTGTTCAAACTGATGCAACATTACCTCTTGTTTCAAACAATATCTAATTTACTCAATATGACCATCTAGTATCCTAGAGTATATGTTTTAGGAATAATTTTCTTTGGCTTTAGAACAGTTTATCATAAGCAATGATCTACAAATACACAAGTTACATGAAAACACGTGTCTTACCGTTCACTTTGAAATGAATCAGCCAGGGTTCTTATGCATGTCTTCGCTTTTAATATCATGTCAGCTATTTTCTAAATCGTTCAAAATAATTTAACTCAATTAAACTTAAGTATATCGTATTCTCCGTTTCCCTGCTAAAGTAATCCAAATGTATAATCAGTTATAAGTTAATATATTGCAATGTAACCTGCTTACTAACCCAACTAGATAGGTTGCAGGTGGAAGAACACGCTTCACTGTCGATAACTACTTCAGATACCATACATACCTGCTAAAAATTAAAAGACACTTAATAATAAACAAAAAATCTTGAATATAAACATAATTTTTTTAATTTCATTATTCTATTAATGAATAGGATGTAATTAAAATATCTACGCAACGTAATAAATGCATTGTGCTAATGCTTATTTCGACTAGCCTGGTGTAGAAAAAATAATAATCTCTTTAAGAAGTCTATTTGTAGAAAGTTAGAGGTGTTACAAATCATATCTTTAGAAAAAGGTCCATGTGTGTCTGTGTCTGTGGACTGGGTAGCTCAAAAACGAAAAGTTCGTTAAATATCAAACTAGGTATATACATTTAATATTTCCCAAGGATGTGACACGAACATTTTCGAGAAAAACACTACCCTTTACATCGAAATATTTTTTAACATTTTGATTTTCTCAAAATGGCTTTAACGATTTTGCTTAAAATATCGTATACAAAAGATATTTACATCATAATTAATGTCATAAATAGCCTCTGAAGACATCTTTATTAAGACTGAATTTTGCATAACTGGTAAACCGTAAGAGACAGACAAAAACGTACCACACAAAAAACGTAGATCGCATTAAAATGTATAATTTATGTCTAATATGGTTTTTGTAGAACTGTTCGTATTTGAGATATTAATGGTTTTAACTATAAAATACTTTTCTCAAACGGGGGCTTATAAAGCGAAGCAAACCTCAATTGTTTCACATGGCGACGAACTTTTAAAGATTTGACTATCGTTTTAGGCTAATTTATCCCCTTATTTCCCTTCTACTTAAAAGAGAGTGACTTATATGATAATAGGAGGGTCAGCTGATCAGTCCCGAGCCTCCCCAGTTATGGCGTCACTAGGTCAGTAAGACAGTAGCATGTTATAATCCAACTCCAGACTAGCTGTTATCCATAGTTACAGACCAATACCTTGTTTAGTTTTCAAATTACAGCATTTTAAACAAGACGACTTTAGAGTTTTCACGAAAATGTAGGATTTGGAAAAACGAGCATAGATTAAATACTTCCATTTGAAAGGCTCAACGCCTAAAGAAAATGAGAAAAGGACAGTACATTGAAAGACTCTGCCCCTTCATAATCAATGATTAAAAGGTGGGTTGCAGAGTTTAAAATGGAACGTGCGAGCACTAGTGATGAGCCTCGCTCTGGATGCCCTGTAGAAGTGACAAAACTCCAGAGATCATTTAAAAAATTCATCGTTTAGTACTGAAAAACCACAAATTTAAGCTATTTGAGATAGCAGAGGCTGTAAACATATCAAAAGAACGTGCAGTTAATCTTTTAAGTAATGTTTTGGGCTTTCACAAGATCTGTGCAGGATGGATGCCACGTTTGTTGACACCTGATCAAAAGTTGCAAATAAAAACGTTTCTGTTAAGAATGTGGAGCTCTACCGTAAAAATCCCAGTGAATTTTTGAGACAGCTTATTAGAATGGATGAAACTTGGATACAGTACTACACCCCAGAAAGTAAGTCACAGTAATAACAGTGCATTGCGACAGGTGAACCAACACCAAAAAAGGCAAAGTCAAATTTGTCAGCTAACAAGGTTATAGCGAGTGTTTTCTGGGATGCAGAGGGAATTATTTTTATTGATTACTTGGATAAGGGTAAACGTATCACTGATGACTACTACGCAAGCTTAATGCAACATTTGAGTGATGACATGAAAATAAAAAGGCCGCATTTGGAAGAAAAAGAAAATCTTGTTTCATTACGACAATGTTCCGGCCCATCGTTCAGTCTTTGCAATAGGTATAAAAATAGGTGCGAATTAAAGTTGTAATTGCTTGAACATCCACCCTATTCGCCAGATCTAGCACCCAGTGACTACCATCTGTTCCCAAACCTCAAAAAAGATCTTGGAGGACGAAGATTTCAAAGCAACGACGAGGTCATTGATTTGGGAAAACAGCTATTTTGAGCACTTTGATAAATCACACTACAGAGATGGTTCAATTAAATTATAACAGCGATATGAAAAACGTATTAGCCTTTCTGGAGATTATGTTGAGAAATAAAACAACAATTCTTTTCTTTGTTTACTTTCTCTATATGCACTATGTACATAGTTATAGAGAGGTTATTGCACTCCACCCAACAGTTCGATACCGATATTTCACCGGAAATATATGTTTTAGGGTCCCCAATATTAAAAAAAAAAAACATTTTCACAAAAAGGTCCGTGTGTGAGTGTGTCAGTGTGTCAGTGTGACCGTGTGTCAGTGTGACCGTGTGTCTGTGAACACGATAACTCAAAAACGAAATACCAAACTTGGTATTTAAGTTTAGTATCTTTCAGGGATGCAACACGAAGACTTTGAGAACAATCCCCCACCCCAACTACCCTTTACATGGAGCTTTTTTCGAAAATTTTGATTTTCTAAAAATGGCTCTAATTTTGATTAAAATTTCGTATACTAAAGATACTTTCCTGACAAATAAAATGTATATCTTGAATTTTCTGGGAATAGCCTCTGAAGAGTAGTTTATTCTGGATGAATTTTACTGAATTTTGAATAACTGCTAAACCGTAAGAAACAAAAGGTCACTACACAAACAATGTAGAACACATTAAATCATACAATTTATGTTATATACATTTTTTTCGTGGAGTTCGTCGTTTTTGAGACATTCCTTATGTTTGGATTCTGATATGAAAAGCGTATACTTTTCTCATACAGGAACTTGTCAACTCCTATCGATATAAACAAAGGAACTTCATTGACATATCAATCAGCTTTTGACTATCACTTTAACCTGTGGTAGTCCCTTATTTCACTTCTACTTACAAGGAAGCAAGTAATAACACTATTTCTGACTATGCTAATGTTTTCTGATTAGCATAAAGTAAATTGAAGTATAAGCTTTTTAAAAACAATTTGTTACAGGGATATAGAGGAAGCCATGTGAATGGTACGCATCAGATTTATTTTTTAATTTCTGTTTTCATTGAGTGGCCCCGCTCTTATCAGCCAACCCTCGTATTTATCTCGATTAGTATGGTGTAGATAAAAGAATAGTGTTTTGTAAGAATAGCTTGTATTTGGCACAGCTAAAGAATGTTATGTGAATGGAACACATAAGATTTTTCTGTGTTATAGTCCAGGTTTAACGCTAAGACCTCTGTGGTAGAAATGTACAAAGAAATACGTGTTAGTGTTAATGGAGTTGCGAGTCACGATTCACGGTGGTTACTCTTGTTCACACAACTAGAACGTCATAAATTGCCGCAGGCACGCGGGTAACATATTACTGACCAAAGCCAGCTTGAAACAGCTTCTAGTTAATTTCACAGCCCTAGCGCAAGTCCTGGCAACGAAAACAGAAAATATGACCCTAGAAGAATTAATTAGCTGTCTCAAACAAGCTAAATCAGAAACATGTGCTTACGAACACTATTGATTCCAAAACACAGAATTCTTTATGTATTCCCCCGGCTATCTAGAGAGGTGCGGCGTGCATTTGCTTTTCATATCCATAGGAGTATTGTCACATATACAGCCTGGTGGATTAATAATTGGAACAGTTATCAATTAATTTCGATAATTGTATTTAGTAATTGATAATTTCTCTGAAATTTAACTTTGATTTAAGTTGAGATTTGCACAAAAGACTGCATTATGTGTTTCACTACATCCTGGGAAAATTTAAAACTTTGGTTGACGACTAGTTAAGACATAACAGCTTATGGATGTGCATTTGCGTTCGATTTAGTCTGTTTCAAGCCCTGTCTGTTTGAATGTCTGGACACGTGCGACACAATTGCATAATTATTATAAGTTAATGGGGCGCAGATGCGCCACCAAAATTAGAGTTAGACTAATAGGTCTGCAAGACCCAAAACATGTCACCAGGCTATGTCTGTACATACCTCTAAAGTAAATATTGTACTTATTATTTTGTTGCCTGAATTAGTTCTCCAATATTATGCTTGTAGATTAATTATGTTTGACAGAACTCCGTGAATCTACAGACGACTACCAACGCCACCCCGTCCATGAAAGCTGTATTTATAGAACGCAGTCACCACCACGGAAGGACGCCACAACTGCAGTCCTCGCCGACACTTACAACTCTAAAAGAGACCGGTTGGATGAAATAGAGATGAAATGAAGAAACAGGAACTTTGGGGAATGAAGAAACCTCCCCAACATTAGCCTCGTGACCCCTGACAAAAAAACATGGGTCAGAGAGGTCAACCACAGGAATCCATCCCATTACCTCTGAACGTCCGTCTCAGTCGAAACGCCTGAGCTACTGGCTCGGTTATCCATGACGTATTCCTTGTTTTCAAGAGCCGGAAGGGAATAATGAGATGGTTCATCTTGCACCATGATTTTTCTATCAGTCATTTCTGTATACATCGCAAAATTATCAGCTATTTTAAGTTCGAAAACCACGGTGTTCGGCGAGTTGCGGCTGGTCGATGAGTTTGCACTATGTAGAGGTTTCTTCCCTGGCGTCGTAGCGGGTTCAGCTAGTTTCGCCTCCGGGATTTCGCGATTGAAGATGGGGGCTAGAGATATTTCAGAATTACAGTTTAATTTTGTTAAATGTAGTAAATATAGATTGCGTAAGCGTCAGCCGATTGATGCATTCTATCTGGAAACTTTAGGGACCCATCTATGCTTGCACCCGTCGCCTTCCTAGGGGCAAGGTAGAATCTCTTAGAACCAGGAAGCGATGCTCTCTCCCGGGATCTGGGCCTCTTCCGTCGTCAATACCTGTATCTTTTTGTCCCCCGATTCCAAATATCCACACTGTTTGAAATAAGTTTTACTTTCTCTACTTTGTAGAATTTATAGAAAAGTTATTGCATTCCACCCAAAAATTCAATACGTATTTCACTGAAAGTACACGTTTTGGGGTCCACGGAATGTAAAAAAGGAATCTTTAGAGCAGGTCCTCGCATTGCCGTGTGCGGGTTTCTGCGAACAGCATATATCAAAAACGAAAATTCGATTGATATTCAAGTCAGCATCTTTCAGCAATGATTGATGATATTAGACTTTCCGCTCAAAAAAAAAAAAAAATCTAAAACTAGCTTTAAATTTGTTGATTTCTGAAACCTGTATCAAACTGTTTTTGATGAAAATACCATACATCTAGCCTGTCTTTGAACTATGACGGTAGCGTGTCTGCCTCACATTCAAGAGGTTCCGAGTTTGAATCTCGCTAAAGAGGTTTTTCCTTATCCTGAGAAGGTAATGTCGAGTAACTTTAAGCTCCATGGACCCCTGGCTCATTTGAGCATCATTTCACTAATGTTATTCAAAATTCGACATTACCTACCAGGGTAAACCAACAAAATTAAACACAAATATCTCATGCACTCCATAAATATGACTTTCCCTAGTTATTCCGCAAACAAATTTTCCGTACAAAAATTGATTTCTTATATACATCATGCTTATTGAGATAAACATTAACAGAAATTGTCTTGTTACTTTATTTCTTGTAAACAAAAGAGAAATAAGGGAATATACTAACCTAAGTGATAATCAAACCTTCTAAAAGCTATCGCTATGTGAAACAATTGAATTTCGGTTTTCTTATGTATTCCCGGGAGTAAAATAGAAGAGCTGGAACTTGAAAAAAGTTTAAGTACTTTAAAATTGAAACCAATAACTAAAATATTTCCGAAAAGGTTAACTCTTCAAAAAAATGTGTGTGATAAAAATTTGGTGTTTTAATGAGATCTATCTTCTTTGTGCAGTAAGTTTTTATCTCTCACAGTTTACGAGTTATACAAAAGTCATCCAGAATAAAGAAGTCTTCAGAGGCAATTCCCAGAATATTCGAGATATATATTGTGTTAAAATGTCTTTAACCAAAATCGCTAGAGTCATATTTGAGAAAATCAACAGTTTCGAAAAATATACCATATCTGGGTGGGGTATATTTGTAAAAATCTTCGTGTTAAATCTTTGGAAAATACTAAACTTAAGTACCAAGTTTGGTATTTAGCCGGCTTTTCGTTTGAGGTAAGCCGACTTTTCGTTTGAGTTAAGCCGCCGCCTTACACACACACATACACACCACAGAATGTTTCTAAAAATGCTTCTCTTTTGATTCAGGCATCTCAAAACATGCATTTTCGGTGAAATCTGGATATCGACATTTTCAGTGGAAAAAAATGCCTTCTCTATCTAGTATTTATATACATTGTGTATATGTACAAGAGAAAGTAAAACGTGTTTACATGAAAATAGTCTCTGAAGCCTTTTTCATTCTGAATGACTTTTGCATGATTGGAAAAACGTAAGAAGTATACAAAATCTTACTACACAGAGAATGTATATCTGTTCAAAATACACAATTTAGGTCAAATACATTCTTATTGTGATGCTAACCTATCCGAGATATTACGTATTAAATTTTCCACTAATTTTCACCAATACCTTTCCAGCCGTTTTTATCCTGATCAAGCAAAGATATTGGAATTACTATGCAATAGCGACCGGCATTTAAAACATTTGACTTTGGATTTAATTTATTATAATTTCTTATTTCCCATATACAAGAAAGAAATTTCGTAATGAAACTATTTATTCCAATGTTATCTTGATAAGCGTGAAATAAATAAAAGAATAAGCTTTGCTGCAACATAGATACAGCAAGTTATGTGAATGCAGCACTTCATTTTTTTTATCGTTTACTATAATTATCTGTTTATGTCAACGTGTAACTACATTGGTTTCCATATTAGTTTTCCAGTACATGGGTTTGTATAGCTTTTGTTTTGTACTTTTAAAATATAAATTATACTCACTATCATATTTATATTTATATAAATGGAGAAAATGAGAAGGAAATACAAACGGTGTCTGTAAATCCGTAAGAAATAATATAGAAGACGTGGATATAAAGGAAATTTGTGTTAGAAAGCAAAATAATACCTTGTTTATACAGAGAACTATTTAAAGAATGGATAACACAGGGAAATGTAGGCGTATGCACGAGAAAGAAAAGAGGGAATCATTAACTTGGAAAAGAGACAGCAGCACTTCTTTTGAAAGGGATGAACTATAATGATGTATTTTATGTGGAGAGAAGCAGTAGTATCCATTGCTGAACTGAATGTAAAGACATAAGAAACACGAATGGAATTTTATGCTACAATAGATGACAGCAATGAATATGTTGAACGGAAGGGAAATATAAAAATTAAAGAAATAGGGCCATTTTTGTGACTGCTAAACAAAAAGCTAATGTTTTCGATTCACATGGCTTTCTCTACATCTCTATAACACATTATTGTTAAAAAGCTTATTCTTCTATCTACTTCATCCTAATCGAGATAAACATTAGCAGAAACGATCTTATTACTTATTTTCTTATAAGTAGAAGGGAAATAAGGGAATACACTAAGCTAAACCGACAGTCAAATATTTTAAAATATGGCTTCTATAGAACTGAAATACTTTTCTTTGCGTGGCCAGGAGCTGACAAGTTCCATATGAGAAACTTTTTAAAGTATTTTAAAATTTAAACCAATAACAAGGAATATTTCTAAAACGATCAACGATCAACACCATGGATATGACATAAATTATTTGTTTTAACGAGATCTACATTTTTTGTTTACTAAGTTTTTGTCTATATCTTACGGTTTAAGAAATTCAGAAAAATCCCTCCAGAATAAACAGATGCTATTCCCATAAAATTCAAGATATAAAGTTCATTTGCCATGAGTATATCTTTAATATTCGATGTTTTAATCAAACCATTAGAGCCCTTTTTGAGCAAATAAAAATGTTCAATATTTTTTTCACATTTAAACGATAGTTTGGACTGGGAGAGTGCTCTTCAAGATCTTCTTGTCGCATTCTTGGAAGATACTAAACTTAAATACCAAGGTTGGTATTTTACCGACTATTTGTTTTTGACATACACACGTCACAGGCACATGGACACACACGGCCCTTATTTTAAAAATGCTTTCTTATACAGGAGACCCTAAAAGGAGTATTTCCTGTGAAATCTCGGTGTCGTACCATGTACTATGTAGAGAAAGTAAAACTAATAAGAAAAGAGAAAGAGAGGTAGAGAGAAAATGGAGACGGTGGGACAAGGAAAGAGGGATACAATCGCCAACGACAGCTACAAAGCGTAATTGGGGAAGGGGAGGGCTGTTGAAAATATTCCTGTCGCATTTTTGGAAGATATTGAACTTAAATACCAACTTACAGCTCTGTCTTTAAAAATGATTTTTCTTTTTTACATTAGGAATTCTCAAAATATGTACATATTTCCCAAGAAATATTGGCATTGAATTTCTGTGTGTAATGAATATTTATTTTATTAGGCATCATATAAAAAGCAGTTTGTCTGCAGGTGCGGCTGGGATGACTTCTACTACAAGTTGGCTCATTCTGCTGATGGTGTCGCAGCTGGTAGCAACTACTGGTGAGTACACAGAAGAGCTGTTGTTTAATTGGCTTGCTAGTAGGGTGACACAGATCTATAGCGCATGTCGCGTCTTGGTCCCTTGCACTTAATGGTATTTTTAAAACCGTTATTTATCGTCACTTTAACTGCGGTAGTGTTGCGACATCTATGCTTTTTAGGTAACGGAAGCTCGCAGCTGTTTTCGCGGCACTGTTTTTCTTCCAGATAGATGACCTTATTTGTTTAGCTGCCTTTCTGTACGACCTCTTTTTATTGTAATTGTGTGTATTAGAGGATGGGGGAAAACCGCAAAAACCTGTGTGAACGGCTCTGGTAGCTAATTCGGAGTTACTCCACATTTCCTGTTTAGAACTTTAAGAGAATTAAGGAGCTTATAAGCTTAAGAGCCTTTATCCCTCCCTTTTGCTCCTCTGCTGTTGTTGTGACCGTCCTTATTGTCACAACACTTTTGCTAAGTCTGGTAAAATTAATTATCCTGAACTTTGGATTTCGCGCTAATCCTAAACCTCATTATCATGACTAAGTATACATTTATGTGCAGATCTTAAAACGAAACCGATCTAATGGTTATTACAGGTTGTTGACAAAGCTGGTAGGAGAATTTTCACATTACTTGGGGAACAGGAAGACTGAACGCATATTTTGGCAGTATGCATGCAGACGTAGGATCTTAGGAAAAAAAACTATTACAGATGGAAGTCAGCATGCGGGGACTTGACTCTAAATAGCCAATGCTGGTCTAGCTGTGCACATACTTAATGAAAGACGTGTGCTAAGAAATAATGTATGTGTGCAAATATTATAGATATATTTGGTATATGAGTACATATATGTGTGAATACGTAGGTGGAGGCGTGAGTACAGGTGCGTGGATGTGTGATATCAGAGTGTTTTTTTTTTTTGTTGTTGTTTTGTTAGAATATGTTTTTTGTTGTAGCGGGTGTGTATGGTGTGTTAGTGTTTATAATGTTGTGAATATTAAATAACAGTAGTTGATATTTGCAATTCAGGTATATTTCTAGAGAGTTTATACGGTTTCCTGAACCATGACGCAATTTATGTAATACTATACACTTAATGAATACTACTACTACTGCTACTGCTACTGCTACTCCTGCTGCTGCGTTATAGATATTGGGAGCCATTTGTGTTGAGGGAAAGAGACGGGGTACAATATAGAATAATTCCATCACCATGTAGAAACTTCTAGGAAGTCGAAAATAGCCTTCATGATGTTGGTTTTCTGACCACTTTAATTAATTTGCGCTGTAACATATGATTGATCCATAGCTTCTCGCAGCCGCTCGCTGTACCAACTTTCCGGCACTTTTCTCCTTTACTGTTTCTAGGTAACTTCTGTGTGATATATAAGTTAGCTTTCTCCCATTATTGTTCTATGCTACATTATACAGTGTGTTACAGGTATAGTTAAGAAATATTGTTGTAACTTAATATGTGTACAAGGCAGTATTTTAGTACTTCTTCTTTAGTCTAACAGTTTTTCCACAAACACATCACACACTTTACTACCGGGTGTTTCCTGCAAGGTCGTAACTGCGTCGCGAAGTGAATCTATCCGATATACTATTTTGTTTTTAGGTGTTCACACTTCAATACCTGATGCTATCCTAGGCAATCTGGAGTCATTAGTTCTTGCATAAATCAGTTGAAATCATTTATAAATTAAAATAAACAAGTGTTTTTCTTCAAAGGGGATTGTCATTAAATTTTTAAAAAAATAAAATGCATAGTCACTTGAGAAAATCTTAATTTAAATACAATCTAATACAAATAGTCAACGATTTTAAATATCTTAGATCTATTATTGATGGATCTGGTACAAGCAAATACATAGCTAATATAGTCAGTCTTGCTGGAGGGGCAATTAGACGTGAGTGGCTTCTTTTGCAACAGAAAGTTGACAAGAAAAAGAAAACAACATAATATACAAAATAGTAGAACAGTTTTTTGAAGAATATGACTAATTTCTATTACTCATTCATATTGTTGTTACTGTACATAAGTTAACATTCTCACATCCAGCCTGGATACTAGAAAAAAAACAAAAAAAAAACGAAATACTGATATGGAATCAGAAAAGCTCACCTGCGTTAAGTAAAACGGTTGCAATATTTATTACTTTTTCTACATACTGTACATGTAGTGTATATAGAAGGTATTGCACTTCACCCAAAAATTCGATACCGAAATTTCACCGGAAATATATGTTTTAGGGTCCTCTGTATCCAAGAAAAGTATTTTAAGAAAAAGGTCCGTGTGTGTGTGTGTGTGCGTGCATGTGTATATGTGTGTGTGTGTCCATGTATCCATGAACGCGATATCTCAAAAACGAAAAGTCGATAAAATACTTAACTTGATATATAAGTTTGGTAAGTTCCAAGGATGCGACACGACGATTTTGAGAAACATCCCCAACCCCAATCTACACTTTACATGGACAAATTTTCGAAAAGTTTTATGTTCTCAAAAATGGCTCTAACAATTTTGATTAAAAATGCCTCACATTAAAGATATTTATATGGCAAATAAAAAGTATATCTTGAATTTTCTGGGAATAGCGTTTAAATATCTCTTTGTTTTGAATGAGTTTTGCTGACTTATTCGCAACTAGTAAACCGTAAGAGATAGACACAAAAACATGTAGATCAGATTAAAACACACAATTCATTTCATATACATATTTTCGTGTAATTTACCATTTCTGAGACATTTATTGTTATTTGTTTCATATTTAAAATACTTAAGCTTTTCTCACACTGAAAGTTTTTAGCTTCTGCTCATGCATAGAAACGGATTTCAACCACATGAAAACCAGCTTTTAAAAGAGTTGACTATCAATAGCACTATCTATTCCCTTTTCTCTTCTACTTACAAGGAAGTAAGTAATTAAAACAATTTCTGCTAAAGTTTATCTCGTTATAATAAAGTGAATAGAAGAATGTGCATTTTAACAATAATTTGTTACAGCGAAGTAGAAAAAGTCATGCGAATGGAACACATTAGTTTTTTTTCAATGTACTTTTGCTTAGACTTCTAGAATTAATGTAGAACATCCTATTCTGTAGGCTTCTTCTATTTCACTGTCCTATACCACAATTTACTCCACAATAAAATTGTCAAATTTATTCTATTTAGGTTACTACAAATAAAAATGTCTCCACAGCTAACAACCTTTTTATAAAAATCTGATGTATTCCATTCGCCTGACTTTAATTGCATCTCTGGAACAAATTATTGTTAAAATACTTATTTTATATTTTTAAGGTAATCGATATAAACATAGGCAGAAATGGTATCAGTACTTATTTCCGTATAAGTAGAAGAGAAACAAGGGAATACACTTGAAAACGATAGGTAAATCCTTTTAAAACTGGTTGCCTTCTTTTTTTTGTTTTGTTTTTTTTTGTTTTTTTTTGTTTTTTTTTTTTGTTTTTTGTTTTTCTGTTTTGCATAACCAAAAGCTGACACATTCCCGTTTGAGAAAAGTTAAAGTATTTTAAAACTGAACCAACTACAAGGAATATTCCGGAAATGGTCAAATCTATGAAACAATGTATATGAAATAAATTGAGTGTCTTAACGAGATTTACATTTTATGTGCAGTAAGCTTTTGTCTACCTCTTACGTTTTACCAGTTACGTAAAATCCACCAAAATTCATCCAAAATAAAGTATATTCAGTGGCTGTTCATGAAAATTGAATGTATAGCTACATTTTATTTGTGGATTGAATGTCTCAAAATCTCACATCTCATCTTTGAAAGATATTAAACAAAAATACCAGATTTGGTATTTTACTTTTCGTTTTTGAATTATCCTGTGTACAAACACATACACGGACTTTTTTCTAAAAAGGCCCTTTCTGAACTCAGGGAACCTAAACATATATTTCTGGCGAAATACCTAAGTGAAATTTTTGGGTGTAAACAATACCTCCACTATACAGTATGTACAAGTACGTGTAGAGAAAGCAAAAAAAAAAAATGAAATAAAAAGCTGCATAACAATGACTGTCAAATATGTGTTTCTCATAGAAATAATTTGTATCGAACCAATATTTTAATAATTCATTACTATTTTTTTAATTAATATTATTACTTATCGTCCAAAAATAGTTTCGTTTCGTCTTTTTAAACTTTTCCTCGATTCTGTAAAAGTACACTTCTCACACTTGTTTCGCAATGGTTATTAACATGTAGGGTAGGAAATTGAAGCATAAGTGAAAATATACGGAAAAAAATTGTGCAACGGAAACGAATAGATTGAGGAGCATGAGAATCTGGAGAATTGAACAAAGCAAAAGTAATTATATAAAACTGAAAATAGACACAAAAGAGATGTGATAGACTGGAATTAAGAGCTTTAACATGATATGAGCAAGAAGAAAGATTGCCGTTTAGTGTTTAACTGGACAAATCCCAGGAGAAGAAAACAAGCAAGAGTCCCATTCTATACTGGGCGTGAAGGACCGCTTAATTTTGCTCAGAGGCCTATCTATCAGGCTCGAGGTTCTTTTACGTGCCGCAAATCTACGACACGGGACCAACGGCTTTACTTCCCTTCCGAAGGAAGCCATGTTAAGGATTTTTACGCCTAAAAAATCCATCGTCCTCCGACGGGTTTGATCCGCGACTTTGGGTATATGAAGTCAGCATGGTAACCATTACACCACGGAGGGCGATGGACTGAAAGAGGGATAAAAGGCGGTTAACACAACTTGGAGAAATATAAAAGGAACTAGATAATACTTGCGGCTAAATGGTCACATGCTAAGAAATAGAGTACACCTCTATAACATTGATTTGCATAGCTTTTAATTGACTTTTCTCTTTTGCTACGAAGTTCTAAGTGGTGGTGTTCGCACAACTGTCCGCATAACTCGCACTTATCGGTTCTGCTGTTCATGAAGTGCCGAATTGTTGCATTTCTTATGGTGAAAACCATGTGCTGCCAGTCTTATCACATGCCTCATCTCGAAGTTGGCTGTTGTCCAAGTTCGGTCTATTGTGGCCTCGTCCCATAGAATTCCGGGAATGTTTCTTCCCTTTTCCTTTTAGTAGTCTCTTTCAGGCTCCTGTGTTCTGCAGAAGTAAAAGTGTCCTAAGGTCCTCAATGAGAATGTTTCTCTTGCGAGTAGTTAGATAACTCTGCATCTGGTGGTCTTTGATATCCGATAGCTCTCTTGATGTCTTTTACTCTTTCTAATGGCGGCGCCTTAGGTGAGAGGTTAGACCGCTCGTCTCCTATCTAGGCGGCCCGGGTTTGATTTCAAGCGCCCATATGTAGAATTCGCGTTGGAGGAAACGGCGTCTGGTGGAGCTTTCCCCCGGATCCTCCAGCTTCTCCCGCCACTCATTTTTCCAATTGCTCCATTATCACCTTTCCCATCCTCAATTTCGCTTACATTTCAAATCATATACTTCCTCATGTTCATGCCTGGCTACGGGCTGACCCCTTGTAACAGATTCTCCATTCTGTGGTTACCTGACGTAGGCTCTCTGACAGGCTTCTAACCCCTAGGCTTAGGTTTTTTAGTCCTAGGGGTGTGTCAGTCCTACTAATGCGGGGAGGGTAAGCCGATTACGAAACGAAACGAAACTCTTTCTAGTACAAATACGTTCTTTACTTTCTCTACATGTACTATGTACATAGTGTATAGAGAAGGTATTGTATTGCACCCAAAAATTCGATACCGAGATTTCATCGGAAATACATGTTTTGAGACTCCTTAATGCAACAAAAAACATTTTTAGAAAAATGTCCGTGTGTGTCTGTCTGTCTGTGTGTATGTGTGTGTGTCTGTGGGCAGTTTAGCTCAAAAATGAAAAGTCCGTTAAAAACCAAACTTGGTATTTGGATTTGGTATCTTCCAAGTATGCGACACGAAGATTTTCAAAAAGTCCTCCACCCCCAACTACCCTTTACATGGAACTTTTTTTAAAAGTTTTTATTTTCTACAAAATGGCTCTAACAATTTTGATTCAAATATCGTATATTAAAGATAATTGCATGACAAATAAAATGCATATCTTCAAATTTCTGGGAATAGCCTCTGAGCACTACTTTATTCTGGATGAATTTTACGGAATTTTGCATAACTGCTGAACCGTAAGAGATGGACAAAAACTTACCGCACAAAAAATGTAGAGCACATTAAAACACACAATTCATGTAATATACATATTTTTCGTGGCTTTGATCGTTTTTTAGATATTCCTTGTTACTGGTTTCCGCTTTGAAAAACTTAAATTTTTCTCACACAGGAATTTGTCAACTGCAGTCTATACAAACAAAGGAACTTCAGTCACATAGCTACCAGCTTTTGACTATCACTTTCACCTATGGTACTCCCTTATTTCGCTTCTACTTACAAGGAAGCAAGTAATAAGACTATTTCTGCTAATTTTTTCTCGATTAGCATGAAATAAATAGAGGCATAAGCTTTTTAACAATAATTTGGTGCAGCGATGTAGAGAAAGTCATGTGAATGAAACACATAAGATTTTTTCGCTAAGGTATGAGCATAGACTTCTATCACATGCGTTAGAATTGGCATGATTTTGGTTCTAACTAGTGTCATTGCTGTTTATAATTTTAGATTTCTGATGTAGCTAATTTCGTGCATCGCCATTATAGCTTGCTCTGCTTTCTCCGTCACATGCTTTGTGATGTTATTCCCAAGTATTTGAATTCCTTTGCCATGGTTATCTTTTTTCCTTTGACAAAAGTTTCTGCCGAAGCTGGGGTTTTCCTTCTCATCTGAAGTCCATCATTTCCGTCTTTGTTATGTTTATTTTGAACTTGTGTTCGCGGCACCACTGTTCCATGTATTTTATTGCGTTTTATAGTTTTGTTATATCTTTTAAACCGACAGCTATATCGTCGGAGCTAAATTCAATTACAAAAAAATGGAAAACTTCAAAAATAAAAGGAAGGAATAAATGCTTTGGAAATGCAAGCATAGAAATTAAGCCCGTCACTAACAATATATAAACTTTTTTTTTTCCCTTATGAAAATATAAGTCTTAGATAACGCAAATAATGACTATTTTGGCACGTAAGAACTATGGATGAATTTTCAATTGGTACTCGTTCGTACAATGACCTCGACATTCGCTGTCGCGAGGCCCTTGCCATTTGTACTTTACCCCTTTTCGCTGGATCTTTTAGATCATAAATCTCCATGTCCTGGAGTGCCACGCCTACTTGGAATACTGACACCTAAAAACAAACTATTCTAAATAATTAAAATTATTAGTCTGCAAATGAAGCAAATATTAATGTAATGCAGTTTATTACACTGTCCTCAAATACCAATACAAATGTATGCACATGAAGCCCTAAACATCTGTATTTTCTTGTTATTAGAGGTTTTCTCAACTTCAGTAGATCTTGTGCTCCTCTCGGAGTGTATATGGGTATGTTACTTCTGTAAACCCTTTAGCTGATTTTTCCTAGAACCCTACTCCGTGCTGTGAATAAAATCTGAAGGGGACAAAGAGACTTCGGTAGTCTAACACTTCGTGTAGCGAGGGATCCAACGTACCATAAACTAACCTGTGGAATTTTGCCTCTCGGCGAGAGCAGCACACTTTGCTGTCTGGGAGTATCGTAAACCATCGGATATAAAAATTCCTCAAATCACTATATACAAAACATAAGTAATATTTAATAATAAGCAGGAAGAAATTAATAAAAAATTACTACAAGTTTGGAGTTTCTAATATAAGATATTTGAATAAATTATAAATACTATTATAATTAATATAGTCACAAATATAATTAAAGAAGGTTTTAACTTATTAACTTGAAATCACTGATTTAATCCTCTTATCTTTATCAAAATATAATATAAATTTTGAGCTCCAAAAATTCTCTTCAGCCTAAATCAATATACTTAATTGACGGTATTAATTCATCTATATTTAATAAAATTGCAGGTTAAACGGAGATATGTAAATCCAAAGGAATGGGTATAAATAATATTAATATAGGTATTTAATTATCTGCTGATGAATAGTAGTACTAGCAGAGTACTACAGCGGATATGAATTTAAATTAAATGGATAAAAATCTGATTGTTCGTTTCACATTACATTATAAAATTATGTTAAAAATCTTACTCTTTTACTTACTGCCTTGTACGTAGAAGGTAAATAAGGGAGTACACTACGCTAAAGCGATAGGTAACTATTTTCAAAGCTAGTTGCTTCAGAAACTGTGTTTTTTAATGACATTTACATTTTTTTGTATAGTAAGTTTTGTCTATATTTTACAGTTTACCAGTTAGGCAAAGTCATCCAGAATGAAGAGGTTTTTCAAGCTATTGCCAGAATAACCAAGATATATATTTTATTTGTCATGTAAATATTTTAATGTAAAATTTATACTTTTGCATAATTTAATAACACTAAACATATACTTGCTCACTTAGTTGCTAAGGACATTTTATTTTAGTTCAAAGGTTTATGAAATATATAATAGGTTGGTCATAATTATTATGAAAATAACAGATATAATGTTAATAAGAAGATATATCAATCATAGCTTTTATCCTATAATTCGGTATTTTAATCAAAATCGTTACAGCCAATTTTGAGAAAAGCAAAATGTTCGAAATGTTTTCCATGTAAAGGATAGTTATGGTAGGAGAATTTTTTTCAAGTTAAATACCAAATTAGTAATTCAATTTAGTTCTTATTTTAACCAAATTAGTAGTTTACCGACTTTGCATTTTTGAATTATCGTGTACTTGGACACACAAAAACAGGGATACTTTTTCTAAAAAAGGTTGTTTTGTTACAAGGAACCCCAAAACATGTATTTCCTGTGCAATCTCGGCATCGAATTTTTTGGGTGGAGTGCAATATCTATGTACTACGTACTAAGCAGAGAAAGAAAAATATATAAAATTTTATGAAAAAGATAGGCAATTCTGTTGCCCTTTATTAATTCAAATATTTGTCACCTAGTGAAATAGTTATAGTTAAGCTTCGAACACAGTTGTGTTGACTGGAAAACATTTACGTGCACACCGAATTTCACTGATACCTCCCCAAGCATTGTTGGCCATTCATTAAGCAAACGATCAGTATATGTACAGCCTGTACTGAAAGCACCAAATCTAATAAAAATCTTTCGCTTTTGCTACTTTCAGAAAATATATTGTAAGCCACTGCAAAGTATAATAAACTGTGTATAATACATATGAAACTGATTATTTCTTGTGCCAGAATAAAACTCCGTGGTACAATAGGTCAAAGTTGAACCAAAGCTTACCACCCGACCACTGCCATCTCTATCCATTACAGGCGTCTTGAATGAGGTGCAGTACTGGAGGGTGGGACATGGTTAGTACCGCGACTCCGTCCCGGCCGGTTAATGCGGTCTATGCAAACTTGAGCCGCTAATTTTTCCTCAAGTAACTCCTCAATTGTACCTTATGAGACTGTGGGTACCCCGAACCAATTCTCCCAGCGGGAGAAAGTCTCAACGCCGGTACCGGGAATCGAAGCGGGCCTTCCGATTGGTAAGAACCGAGCTACCATCGTGCTAAGGAGGTTAAAACCGGTAAATGGTAACAGCCGTGTAACCTTCGTTTTGCCCCCCCCTCCTCTTTGCTTATCGTGGAGATGGTGAGTGGTTCGCGCTCATTGAGAGGGGTAAAACAAAGACATCTCTCGCTAATTCCCCCTTTAACTTTTAAATAACAGCGTTGAGTTTTGCAACTCTTTTAACGCACGAAGAAATATGTGCACACAACAAATTAGGAGCAGTTGGGCCACCTCGTACTTTGGTTTATTGTAAAATCCAGAGGAAGTTGGTGAAATTTGAATATTTTTGGAGGGATCCACGGACCCGAAAATTTGGAAAGCACTGGTAGAATCCATTTGGACGAAGCAACTTTGGGCGGTAATAGAGAGGATGAAGTGACCAATTCAATTATCCTCGAATCAGATCTAAGGGTCTAAACCCTTTTAAGCAATTCCTAGTGTTATGAATGCTGAATTGGCTTAGATATCGCCCATACATTATTTGGCACCTCTTCAAAAACCATCCATTACTCGCTGTTTTCACGTCGAAAAATGATGGTTGTTTACTTGCGGATGTATTGCTTCAGTTCAGACCATGGGACGTGGATTTTTCTTGTATATGGGAGTTAGAAGCATTAATTTACCTCCAGAGATAAAAGTTTTAGGTAGGCCTTATACTTCTGTAATTCTGAAACATTCTGTTTCTCTTTGAAATTAATTGTGAAAAAGGAGAAACCACGCTGAATAGTCCTCCCATATGCGAGAACATAAAAGACGTTCTTTTTTTTTTCTCTCCAGCGCTTCAGTAACGAATATTTTGATGCACACAAAAACATGAAGGAGGCCTCACCCAAGAAATAATTAAAATATGAGAACATTTCTTGTTTGTATTCACTCACAAAATGTCTGCCTGCAAAAAGAAATCCTTGCTTGAAAGGCATGTGATACAATTTATTTTGTGTAGTTTAACTTTAAGTGTACCTATTAGTAGTTTGTATGGAGACATAAGAAATGTTGCGGTTTGTTTGCGAATGAAATGAATGCTGTTAGAATATTTATATATTCAGCTCGCAATAAGTGAACTGAATACTTCCGCTAACATCCTTGTGGTAAATGATACCTGAAATGGATTTTAAGATTGGAAGGCCAAAATTATTCGTTTCGTGAATATAAATAACACATTAATTAGTCAATTACATTTTTATTTTCTTAACAGTTGTATAATGTTCTAAAACGATTTGATTTAACATTTATGTTTAATAATTCATATATTATTGGTTATATAATAATATTAATAATAATGATAATAATCATTTATTGTTTTATGTATGAAAGTATATAAAAACGTGCTGAACCCCTTTCACCGTAGTGATTAAATGGAATCGAGCATAAGCAGACCAGGCATTCAATTCATTGAGGCTGTTCCACTTTAAAAACACTAAATGCTTTGTTTCTATTCAGAAAAGCTTTATTATTGCCCCCCTTTTTAAACAAAACCTCTCACCTCCACCACCACCGTTTACGCCACCACGAGGTTTCACTGTTGGGTCGTCGGAGAGGGCGAGCAAGCGCTCCGACAACTCTTAGTGCCCACGAGGAATAATCCTACATTTTCTGCGTCATCTGCCTGCACTGTCACGAACCTGAAAGTAAGAGGGAATAGGAAGGAATGGGAAATCTAAGAAAGGAACTCGTGCTAGATGAGAAACCACGTCAAACACCCCGGAAACCACGAAAAACCCATATGTCAAGTGTGTGGTTGTTGAGAATCGAAGCTGGGACTTCTCAAATGCAAGTTGCACACGTTACTGAGTCGCCACCTTTAATTGTTAAGAAACAGTCTTTCGAAGAATGCATAAATAATGAGATAAATATAAATCTGAAATATGTGTGGAAACACCTGTATAAATTTGGAATGTGCAATGCTTGGCCAAAGTTTTTTGTGTTTGGCATTCATTTTTATTTGACTTTAACAGTCCTAGTGTTAAAAACATGTCACACTATCAACAATTTCTCTTTCCTTGCATTGTTGAAGAAATATGTTGCCTGCAATGTCCACTTCTTGGGTAACAATCCAACTTCATTCTCTTCGCTGCTTGAAAAACTGTTCTGACTGTGCTGTATCCATTTTCGAGTCATACAAATAATTCTGATTACATTAATCGATACAAGCCGAAGATCATATATCTGTGAAATTGCGAAAAATCCATGGTATGTAAGCTATATTGTTGAAATTTTTGCCAGTTATTAACTCATAGCAGTTATTTCAAAATTCTAGCTTGATCGGTTATTGAAATAACATTTTTTATTTTCTAAATGAATCATTCTAATAAAAATACTCTCCAAAATGCATTTTTAAAATAATCACATCAAAATGCAAGGTAACAAGTAAATTTTTTATTACATCTCTGTTGCAGAAAAAAGTATTACTTTTCCTACTGTTCAAAGTTCTTGATTTTTCAAAAGTTTCACATTTATTTCTCAAAATTAGGATATTATTTTAAAAAGTTATGTAGCCATTTTATTCAGTGAATTTTGATAGACAGTACACAGTGTTTGAAAAAAGTTCATAAAAAATTTTATCATGTCGGGCATTTTGAATATGAAAAATACCGCAAAATGGTTTGCGAGAATACAAGGTTTAAGTGAGTGTGTCTATTAATAAATATGACCTTGTCAATTTATAGTTTAAGTTAATTGGTGATTTAAATGTTCCAAGTGCAAAATAATTTTATACTTCCGTGGAGGTGAACATTAATATTATTATGCATATTACGGAGAAAAACATTTTTACAACTTTTCACAACCTTTGGTTAAATTTCTCAGATGCATTACCTGATATATTATATTCTACATAATTTTTTTCGCAAAATACAAAGGTGGTAATAGTGGATGTTATAAAAATGTTATTCCTTGACTGTTAAAATCCTCAATTTCTAATGAGTAGTTCGTGTTAAAAGCTCAATTTTTAGGGTCAGGTACCTAAAATAATATTTATAGTTTACATTGGTAATAACACTGAAACTACCTTTAAATCCATTATTTCCACACTTTTATTCATCATAACGTGTTCCTAAGAAATCTTACCATTTCTTAAGTCTGTTTTTAGTTCTTTTAGGTTCAATAAAACCTGCGAATTTTTCCTTTCTCATAAAAAAGTGTCCTCTCTTTGCAACTTTTAAATGAATCCATTACTAAACGCATTATATCGTGGCTTCTAGATACTTCACAGTGAACAATAACGCCTGTTTCACTTCTAAAAAATGCTAAATTAGCAACTATTCTTTCCTTGTACCAATCTTTGAAAAGAAATACATTAAAATATGTTGCTTTTACGTGTAAAAGTATCCCTTATTTACACATTTAAAATTAATGTATTGTAAACAATATTATAACATCCTGACTTCTACATAGGCACTCATAATGGATAATAAGACGCGTTTCACTTCTTAAACCGTTATATTATCTCCTGTGGCCAATGTAAATGATTACCAAAATAACTATTGTAACAAAAATTCTCTTTACTTTTTCCAAAAGCAGTTATGTATTTATGTATCTAATTACAAATAAAATATGTCCACAAATAACTGTGTTTTATGAATGCTTCCACCAAAATTCTGCCATATCATTTCCTTTCGAAGTTCGCTGCGGCGACTAATACTGCTCGCTACGCATTTCCCGTCGAAACTGACTCAACTACTGCGCGCTAAACATTCCCAGTTGAAGCTGAAATCTGGGCAGGTCTCTCTCTCCTTTTTTATACCTGTTGTCACGTGGAAGTAAACTTCCAGAAGCTGTCACATGTTCGAACCAAGACAGGTGTAACAATACCCGAAATACGCCAAATAACTTTACTCCACAGGTGTCCACTCACAGGTGTAACAATCGCAGCTTTGATGTCAAAAGAGCTTGCACACTTGTCTATTAACACCAGTGTAACAATGGACAGCAACAATCAGCTATGATTATGAAGCAAGCCGTTCTCAAAAGTTCAGCGATTCCGGGGACAACTACCTTCATGACAGCAAAAACAGATCTGAAGAAGTTTTTCTTAATCAGGTCATCCCTTCTGCTCTACACAGAAGAATCTTATAAACGTCAACAACTCCAACTTATTTACATTTGTGCGATTCAAAATTCCAGGAGTCACACTGAGTTGCCAGAAAGGAAGGAAAATAAGGAGATGTGTTCCATTCACATGACGCTCTACTTCTGTGTAAAACATTATTGTTAAGAAGTTTATTCTTCTATTTACTTCATGCTAATCGAGAAAAAATTAGTAGAAATAGTCTCATTACTTGCTTCCTTGTAAGTAGAAACGACATATGGGAGTATCATAGGTTAAAATGAAGTCAAAAGCTGGTTACTAGGTGACTGAACTTCCTTTGTTTGTATGGACACAAGTTGACAAATTCCTGTGTGAGAAAAGTACAAGTTTTTTAAACCTGAAACCAAAAACAAGGAATATCCCTAAAACGAACAACTCCTCGAAAAAATGCATATAATATACATTTTGTGTTTTAATGTGCTCTACATTTTTGTGTGGTAAGTTTTTCTCCATTTCTTACAGTTTAGCAGTTATGCAACATTTCATAAAATTCATCCAGAGGCTATTCCCAGAAAAGTCAAGATATACATATTATTTGTCAGGTAAATATCTTTAATATACGACATTTTGATCAAAATCGTTAGAGCCATTTTTGAGAAAATAAAAAATTTCGAAAAAAGTTCCATGTAAAATGTAGTTGGGGGTGGGGGGATTTTCTTGAAAATCTTCGTATCGCATCCTTGGAAGATACCAAACTTAAATACCAAGTTTGGTATTTAACGTTCTTTTCGTTTTTGAGCTATGCTGTCCACAGACACACAACACAAACACACACACACTCACACGAACCTTTTTCCAAAAATGTTTTTTTTTTTAAATCAGGGGGACCCAAAACATGAATTTGCGGTGAAATCTAGGTATCGAATTTTTGGGTGCATTACAATACCTTCTGGATACACTATGTACATAGTACGTGTAGAGAAATTAGTAAGGAGATGTAGCTAATCCTTTTCACTTGACGTGAAAGAGCCGGCTCAACGTAGCATGACTTGTATGAAATGCTGGATTTATCCTACTCTCAGTATAACACACACACACACACACACACACGCACACAAATAGGCTAAGATTTAAGCTCATAATTAAACTAAATTTAAAAATGTATCCATAGAAGTGGTTCATAATTGGCATTAATATTTTCATGTTTATCGTTAACACGCACGTATAATTTCAGCATTCTCTCTGAAGTACTCTAGAAAATGTTATTTTCGCCTGTCCCTAATTAAATTTCTATTGAATGTTGAGAGTGCACTTGAACCCTCTCGATCGAGGAAAAAATTATCTCTACCAGGTGTTTATCCAAAATTTAGGCTTAAATTCATGAATAAACCAAAGAATACTCCTTTTTCTGGTACAAAATAGGAAGGGTGTGATATTGCTGCTTTATTTACAAACAAATGTTCAATGCACATGACGGATATTGTTGGAAGTATAGCTGAAACGAAGATCTGAGTAAAGTATGGAGCAATGGATCACATCTGGAGCTAAACTTTTTGGCTAAGGGCCTATGTGGTTAGTTCATGGAACACTACAAAACAGTACTTCCAGAATCTTCCAGTTCCACAACAGCATTAGTGGATAACATTTTCTGTTGATCTGTTAGGACACGGAGGAATAAACAGTAAGGTGTTTTGCCAGGATTTTCTACCGTAGAGAATACAGGGATCTGAACGTGTTGGGCTCTACTGGCAGGCAGGAAAGAAAATTCGGATATGTAAATTCTGCTTAAGGCGAGCCAGACCAGAACTTTGAGGTCTGGTAATTTGAAAGGCCATGTGAGTTGGCATAAGTAAGGCTGCTATTTTTACATATTACTTAGTTTATTATTTATGCATTTATATTTAATAGTGATGATTAGGTATTGCGTAGAGTGAATTATTTTCAGTAACGTTACACGTAGTTTTGTGTTTTCTACCTTTATAAGTTATTATACACGATAAACGTTTCCTATCCTTATTCCTCTGTGCTTAATTGTAATGAATTTTATTTTTGGTTTATTTTGCAAGTGCAAAGATCGTATCATTTTTTATTTTTTAGGAATAGATGTATAACTTAATTGAAATAAATGTCTTCACTTATTCTTATTGTTTTATCGTATACTTGGCATGAAAATGGGTTGTAGAACAAAAGGTAAACATAGATATAAGATATGACTTAATGAAAGCTAAAATAAACAATACATATTAATGTTTATCAAGGAAAGGCTTTTGAGCTAGTAATCACGTACAGGATCAAAACACACATATTGTGAGTTTAATTTAAAATTTATTTGATTTTCATGAAGAAATTATGTAAATACTCTTTCTTCCTTCCTTCGTTCTCCAATCTCTACAACAGGTTTATTTTACGTTATTATATTCTCTTCTCATGTTATTTATTATTAATATTCTTTTTTCCTGAGTCTATCTTAGCCCTACCTGAAAATATGAACAAGATGCATATTCTACTTTTCTCTTTAGTATAATAAAGATCACATGTTTCTATTTACTTTATCTTCCCATTTTCAGCATTATTATTTTTATAAAATCCCCTAGCTTTCCTCTGCTTCTTTCTGTTTATCCTCGCTTGCGTCGTTTTGCTTATGTTTTCACTGCTACATTTCCCCACAATTCTACTTTTATTAGGCACCAAATGACGTCCCACATTTGCCTTCCTGCAGCTTATTTTCCTATAGGGAGTTTCAGAGCAACTATTCGTGTTTTAAAAATTTGATAGACATCTCTTCTCTTTGACTTATGAAATAGTTGAAAGGACAATTCGCCACCCGCGGTGTAATGGTCACCATGCTAACTTCATATACCCAAGATCGCAGGCTCAATCCGATGGAGGACGATTTTTTCGGGCTTAAAAATCCTGAGCATGGCTTCCTTCGTAATGGAAGTAAAGTCGCTGTTCCCGTGTCGTAGATTTACGGCACGTAAAACAACCTTAAGCCTGAAAAAAGTCCTCTGAGCAAAATTAAGCTGTCTTTCACTCAACTTCCATTTTGAAACAACAAGAAAATACGAACTATAAGTTAGAAAGAATACATTTGAAGGGTTCATTCAATCAAAGAGCGTTTTCTTTTGGATTTGTTCATGCACAGCTAGCAAATATTACATATTTGTATCTCTTTTCCAATAAGCAGGATGGTTCCACGGTAACGTGTGAAGCTGCAATTCTAGAGGACCCGGTTTTGATTCCCGTCGACCGCCGATTCTGGTCTAGGATTTTTTGTGTTTTTTCTTGGTCTTATGGGATAATTGTGATAATTTGGTTGTTTTCTCACAGAAACTGTGTGTAGCACAGGAGTTGGATAGGTAGAGTTAGACTGAAAAATTCAATGCCATAGCCGGGATTCGAACCACAGATCTCCCGGTCTGTAGCCGGTTACTCTGTCACTGAGCCACCATGGCAACATGCCGGCGTAGCATCTGAAACTAATTTGAGATCACTTTGTATTTTACCGGGAAACATGCGAGTCAATTGAGAAATTCAATGGTATGCCGGCATGTTGCAAGGGTAGCTCAGTGGCAGAGCAACCGGCGAGAGACCGGGAGATCCGTGGTTCAAATTCCTGCTATGGCATTGAATTTTTCAGTCTGGCTCTACCTATCCAAATTCTGGGATAGTTCCCATCATTTCCCAATCATTTCGGTTTCCCTCTCATCTCTGGTTTTCGTGGCATACAACAAAGCCGGTCAGATGGTGTATATGCTTGCTCAAAAGATACTCCCTATGGATACTAGAGTATCGTTAGTCGACGGGCGGTTCTTCGCCCTCTCTGGAGAGTTCCAGTAGTGGGACGCATTTTAAAGCTTGAAATTGTCAGGAACTTCCACGCGACTCTAAGGCCTGAAGGCTTCTTTGGTACCTCCACGCCTTCCTCCTGCAGAATCTTAGCCACAATAAATCTATGTAGTTCGTTGTGCACGAGATGTTCCCCCTTCACCGCATAACGCATAACCTCCAATCTATGCCTTTTTCTGATATATTATTATTATTATTATTATAATTATTATTATTACTACTATTATTAATTATTATTATTATTTATAGCCACTTAAACTTTTTTCAAAGGGGCATTGTAACTTCTATTTTCTTTATTTGACTCCTGGTCATGCAAAGAGAATACAATTTTAATGCTAATCGCATAGCGACAGCTTTTCAAACATTTGGCTATCGCTTTAGCCTAGTGCATGCCTTCTACTTACAAAGAATTCAGTAATAAGACCATTTATACTAATATTCACCTTATTAGCATGAAGAGGATAGAACAAACATTTGTAAGCATATTTTGTTGCAGATTAATATATTATTATTATTATTATTATTATTATTATTATTATTAATTATTATTGTTATTATTTATAGCCACTTAAACTTTTTTCAAAGGGGCATTGTAACTTATATTTTCTTTATTTGACTCCTGGTCATGCAAAGAGAATACAATTTTAATGCTAATCGCATAGCGACAGCTTTTCAAACATTTGGCTATCGCTTTAGCCTAGTGCATGCCTTCTACTTACAAAGAATTCAGTAATAAGACCATTTATACTAATATTCACCTTATTAGCATGAAGAGGATAGAACAAACATGTGTAAGCATATTTTGTTGCAGATTAATGTACTACATCAGATTTTTTACTTTCTCTATACGTACTGTATACATAGTGTATAGAGAGAGCATTGTATTGCACTCAAAAATTGGATACCGGATTTCACCGGAAAAAATCATTTTTTGGGTCCCCCTGAATCCAAAAAAAAAGGATTTTTAGGAAAAGGTCCATGCGTATGTTTGGACGGCACAGCTCTAAAACGAAAAGACCGTTAAATATCAAACTTAGTATTTAAGTTTGGTATCTTCCAAGAATGTGACACGAAGATTTTCAAGAAAATTCTCCCTCATCAAACTACCCATTACGTGGAGAAAATTTTGATTTTCTCAAAATTGACTCTAAATATTTTGATTAAACCTCTTATATTTAAGATATTTACGTGCCAAATAAAATGTATATCCTAAATTTTCTGGGAATAGCCTCTAAAGACCTCTTTATTCTGGATGATTTTTATTTTGAATTTTGCATAACTAGTCTTAAGAGATAGACAAAAACTTACTGCACAAAAAATGCAGATCACAATAAAACACACAATTTATGTCATAAATATATTTTTTCGTAGAGTTGGCTGTTTTCAAGAAATGCCTTGTTATTGATTTCAGTTTTGAAAAAAACTTGGCCACGCAAAGAAACGGATTTCAATCCCATAGCAACCATATTTTAAAAATGTTGACTGTCGGTTTAGCTTGTATTCCTTATTTTCCTTCTACTTATAAGGGAACTAAGTAAAAAGACCGTTTCTGCTAATTTTTTAGCATTAAATATATAAACGAATAAGCTTATTAGCAATAATTGGTTACAGAGTTGTAAAGATAGTCATGTGAATGGAGCACGTCAGATTTTTTTTTTTTTCTTTTCCTCTATTGCTTTTGAGCGATACTGCAAGAATTTTAGTTTGTTATTTAGTCTTTACGGAATGCCATTATCGTGTGAAACGTTTCGCTATTTGTTTCAAGCATCTTGCGGTATTTAGAAGCATTTACCTCTTAACGTGGCGCGAGTGAACTCAAATCGATGCCAAAAAGCTTTTGTGTTTGTAGCAGCTGTCGAAGGAAATATTGGGAGAAGAACTGGCGACAAAATCTTAAGAAACTTGAGGACATTTCGCCTTCTTTTTGCGCTTGTGCGGTCAAGAGGAAGTTTAACGACGAGAAATAAGAAACGTTGTTTTACAGAGTCGAAATGAAACAACAGCAATCAGATTTTAGCTCTTAGCTCTACTGTTGCCATCGATACGTTCGTAAATAAAAGCTCATGTTCGGCAATGTTTAATAGGTACTTTTCTGACTTGAAAATCCAAGTCATCCAATATGGTGACTGAAGCATGAGACAATAGCAACCTTCTCTCTCTCAAAGAAATAAAGAAAGAAAAAATAAAGGAAATAAAGATTGAAAGAAAGACAGATTTTATTACTTTGCTTCTTTTTCTTCTATCATGCATCAGATATTTCTGTCTGTTCAATATTTGTTTTGTCTTTGTGCCATCTTTTATATGACCTTCCATCATTTTATATCCCTGCTGGTTTATATTTATTAAAATGGAATGGTAGTTACTCTCTATTCATTCTGTTATATTCTTTAATTCTTCCATTCAGATTGTATATAGGAAATTCTTTTCTTATATTTTTATTTCTTATATTCTGCCAGTACACTTAAAATTTTCATTGCGTTAACTCGAATACTCTTTGGTATTTCTCTTCAGGGCACATTCTTTACTCCTATAAAGTAATCCTGGCATTTCTATTATTTATAAAGATTTAATACTGTATCCTTTCTTGATTTGCTTTTCAAACATCTTTTTATAGTGCCATTAAAACAACTAATAACGTACATTTCTTGAGTTGATCAATTTCTTGTTTATATTGGTTGTCTGTACCGTTAGCACAATAGTGCCTCTGCTGCCTTTGAACGGGGAACTCGGGTTCGATTCCCAGTACAAGTGTAGGATTTTTCTCCCCGGATGAGAGAACTGGATGTGTGCCCTTTCATCATTGCTAATCCCAGGAAACCCCCGGAAAACTGACATGGGAAACTATGTATCAAAGGACCATGCAAAAAAAGAGCAGACTTCAGCTGAGAACAATTACTGTTTTCTTTACAGTACTGCTTTTTCATCACAGCATCTTTACACAATTGGAGTGCTCTAAGGCAACTTAGACTGGAGATGATGTAGGAAGCACATTTTATGCGAAGCTTTGTCTCGCAGGAGATACAGAGCTTTTGGAAAAATGCTTATAGGACCAGAAGAAGTTTCATCCATACCTATTGCAAAGCTGCACTCCTTTTTAAGGGATGCAGGTGTAACGAATAATGCACAATAAGCTCCACCAATTCTGAGTCGCAGATGCAGAAGAAATCTCGAAAGGAAAAGGCATCGCCAGCGCTTTTAATCCTTTCCTGAGTTCGGATTGTGGTCTCTCCCACATTTCCGGCCCGGCTGTTCACCAATACCACCAATCATCCTCAATACTTGAATTTGACCACCTGTTCCATAATTTATCTTCTATAACAGTTTTTTTTACCTTTTACTATCTTTCCTTCAAGAATCTTCATATCTTAGATATAACTTATGGTCATCTCCGAAAATTAATATTCTTCCATACTGTTATTTTATTAAAGTTATTTGAATAAAAGGGTATACTATTAATCCATTGTCTACAAATGTCTGAAATATATAAATTAAAAATAGTACACATACTGCATCGTTTCCTTACTCCTAGATAAGTTTTATCTACTTTTGACTCTTTACCTTCTGAGTTTGAGTTTTTGTTCCGTGATAAATATTTCGATTACTTCAATTAGACGGAGTGGAAGTCCTCGTTTACTCAAACATTTCCAAAGGGAATGTCTTGAAATTTTATAAAAAGAATTTAGGAAACCAATAAGCAATATGTATGGTTCCCTATTAAATACATATTTTTCTCAAATATGTGTTATAAAATAAAGACATAATCTATACATGATCTATTGTTTCTAATGCATTTTTTCTTCTTTAATAGTATTATTCAAATGTAGGTTTTAATCCATTTTAACCAAAAAATTCTATACCGAAAATTCACCGGAAGTACATGTTTTGAAGACCCATGAATCAAAAAAAAAAGGTTCGCGAGTATGCGCATGTTATATATATGATATGTGTGTGGCTCTTGGGCAATATATCCCAAAAACTTCACTTCGATTAAACACCAAGCTTGGTATTTCAGTTCAGTACCTTCCAAAAATGCAGCACTACGATTTTCAGAGAAAAAAATTATCTTTTACATCGAATATTTTTTGAATTTTTTGAATTTACTAAAAAACGGCTTAAACGATATATTTTAAAAATATTTACATGACAACTAAAATGTATATTCTGAATTTCTTGGTAAGAGCCTCTGAAGTACTCTTCATTCTCGGTGACTTTTGAATAACTGGTAAAACGTAAGGGCTAAAAACATTTCCTGCACAAAAAATATAATACACAGTTATTTTAAGCTAGTTATTCCACAGAAATTTCTTATAATTGACTTTTAAATTGCCAATAATTCAACTTTTCTCATATGGGAAATCGCTATTCCCTTTTCTGATGCTATTCATTCTAAGGGATGGAAGTTTCATTTTCATCACATAGCAACTGGCTTTTAAAAGATTTGACTAACACTTTAGCCTACAGTATTTCCTTAGTTCCCTACTACTTAGAATGACCAAGTAAAAAAAAAGCATTCTACTACTGTTTACCGCGATTAAACGAATAAACATTTGTGTAAATAATTTGTCGTAGAAAAGGTAGAGAAAGTATTTAGAATGGAACACATCACATTTATAAATGTACTTTGAGCTGGGTTAGCAAGCGTATACCATGATTTTTCTCACATTTTGTTCAATCTCCTTTTCTGAATATTGGTTTAAAATAGCTAACATTCTTCGCTCTTTGAGAGATTTTTTCTTTAACCAACAGTTATTTATATACTTTAAAGTCTTAGTTTTAAGTTTGTTGAGGAGTATGGTAATAATTCACTATATATACTATTACTGCCTGTTGCCTTTCATTTCTTAGCTTTTTCCAAAGCTAAAGGTATTTTCTTATATTCTATATTGTTTGGATGACTTTTATGCTTACTTTCTTTATTTTCTTTATTAAGCTTTTCAGTCCATAGACTTTAATAATACTGGAGCCATTGATCCTCCTTTATTATCTTTATATCTAATACGTCTTTAATATTATTACTTAAATATTTCGTGATTCTGTTTCAAAACGTTGCGTTTTAGTTAAATCATTCTTTATTGTGTGTTTTCCTACATTCTCTTTTTGGTTTTGCAGCTTTGTTATTGCACTTAAGTAAACTTTCTTGACCTCTGAACTGCAAACTTTTTAGTATAATTCTTTCTCTTATTTAACAAAACATTTTATTTCTTCTGTCCATTTATATAATCGTTTCTTCCTGGCTCTCTGTATTTTCTTTTTCTCTAATGCCTCAGTGGTACAACAGCTATTGATTTTTATTTTCTCCACCACGTATGCATAATGCACGTAATAAGTAGAGAAACTTATGTTCCACATTGATACCGGGATATTACCGGAAATACATGTTTTACTTTCTCTACCCTCCTAAGTGCAATGCATGTAGTGGATAGAGAAGTTATTTTATTCCACCCAAAAATGTTATACCGATATTTCACCGGAAATACATATTTTGAGGTCCTCTGAGTCCGAAAAAAAACATTTTTAGAAAAACGCCCAAATGTGTGTGTATGTATATATTTAAGTTTAGTATCTTCCAAGGATGCAACATGAAGATTTTCAATAAAATCCCCCTACCACATTATTCATGCTATATTAAGTTAATTAATTAATATTAAATTAAAACATAAGTGTAAAATCGCTTTATGGTTGTTATTACAAGGTATCATTAATAAAGAAGTTAAGCGTTGAGTTAAATCACTTAGCTCGAAATAAGAATAATCATGGTAGTTAAATGTTCCTGTAAACTCAGCATACAAGAAATCCATTATAGCAAGATCCACTTCATTAAAATCAATGTGCTCAGAAATCTAAAGAATGTTTAAAAAGCACGTAGACACTTCTGAGAATTAGAAAGGAAGAGATACTGAGAATTTAAAAAGACAATGAATTAAAAGTTGTGTCAGGGATTAATGAAAAACTTAAAGAATTTGGCGACGCAGAAAACGCAGGAACACTGGGGAGGTGGGGTAGTCATAGTAGGTGGGACTTGGGTCAGTAAAAAGCTTGTAATGTCACAAGCCTAGGGATTGTAACATGAAAATAGCTGTATGAAATACCCAGAGAGGGTAGAAAAAAGACTGTGCGGTTATGCTATATTTCAGATAATATTACTCCAATCTAACCAGCGTGGATTTTCTTTTTCGAGACAAAAGAAAGAGGTTGGCTTAAATCTATAATCTTCTCAATGGGACTTGCCTGGAGATGTCACGCCGTAACGATGAGTGCTGATAAATAGTGGCAACATGGAAAACGTTTGACTTTGTTGATCATGACAATTGATAGGAGAGATGTGATATGATTTTGAACATTTACTGCTATTTCGTCTTCTACTTCTTCACTTATTCACTTGGCGGTGATCGCAAGGGTAGTTTTTGATTAGTAGTTCAGCGAATAACGGCAAATTGCGCTTTTCTTTTAGTACGAAAGTGATTTGCCTAAACCGTAAAGGCATTAGTAGAGAGAACAGTATAACAGCATAATGAAAATTTCGGCTGAATATTCAATTATATATAAATACATTTTTTAGAAAATATTATATTTCAAACAATCCTTTCACATGGAACGCTTTTGAAAATGTTGATTTCAAACTTTGATCTACTTTAATTAAAATACCATATCTGTAAAACAATTTAAAGACAAATGAAATTTATATCTTTAAATTTCTGGATATATTTCTGAATACCTTTCCATTCTGGATGGCTCTTATATAACTGGTAAACTGTGAGGGATAAAATCTTACTCATAAAAAAGTAAATGTCATTATAACATACAGTTTATATCAAATATATTTTGGGGGAGTTAACAATTTCTGGGATACTGGTGGTTGGTTTAAGTGTTACAATACGTTTTCTTTTCTCAAGTGAAAAGTTTTTATTTGCTATTTTTAAAGTCCTCTCATGCACAAGGAACGGAACTTTAGTCATCACAAAGTGACCAAAGCTTTAAGATATTTGAATTTCGCTTATATCGTTTGTTAACTACAACGAAATAAGTGAAAATACCATTATTTATAATATTTTTGTTGATTAGTATGATTTAGCTTGTGAAAAATCAGTTTGTTGTAGAATAGGTAGAGGAAGTCGTGAGAATTAGATGTTCTTTAGACACAGAGAAAATTCTCCATCATATGGAACTATGTGCAGAAATATGTCGATTTTGTGAAATTATTTGATCGGTAGGGACAGGATCGCAGTGGAGGTATGACTATCACACCAACGATAAATTTAACGCTCTCCATTTGTCAGCTGTGTCCAACATGGCGGTAATTTTGGACAGAGTCACCCATGATTAATAGTTCCCTTGAGAACCGTCTAACTATACAGGGCTTCCAAACCTCCTTCCAAAGTGCGAAATTAAAGCTGCAAAAGTAAATTATTGCTTTTCATTTCAATGCTTCTAATTTTTGTTATAAAATTTACACTTACTTTTTGAGGACAGAAATGTTGTTATTTATTAAAAATAAAAACTACTGGAGAGATTATTACTAGCTTAGGATTAAGAGAGGTGTAATCTATCACCTTTCCTTTTTACTTTCTCTACCATCGGGATAGTAAGTACAGAAGATATTGATTTCACACAATTAAGAAAATTCAAGGTACATATTTGATTGTCATGTAAACAACTTTAATATAATATAGTATTTTATGAAACTTTCAAAGCAATTTTAGAACATCGAACATTTCGAAACATTTTCTAGGTAAAGGGTACTTTGGAGGTGAACGATTCTCAATACATGCGTGACATATATTTCGAAGATATTAAACACTTTTGATATTTATCCGAATTTTTGTTTTGAGTTATGCTGCCCAGCCTCTTGCTGTCTCACCCCCCCCTTTTATACTCCAGCTTTTACTTCAGGATCATATTGTTGGCATCTTTGGAACATATTGCCTATTAGCAATGGGTTTAACACATTTACACTATTATATTTCCAAATTCTGGGATGAAGAGGAAACAATTTTGGCCAGATGAAAATTTTTACCCACTAGCCGGGGCTTGACCCGGAAACCCCTCGCAAAGTTAGTTTATTTAAAACCATCCAGATGAAAGAGAAAAAATGTAGCAATGGGAAGTGTCTTACACCGAAAATGTTGGCTTTGAATCTTCCATCAGTGGTTATTGAAACTAGTGATTAGACGCGGAAAATATCCAATGTTTTCATTTTCTCAAATTTGTCTAGTTGACATGAGTTACCTGTTTCCTAAGCGTGTTGAATTACTAGCCATTGAGGGTAGAAGTTTTGAGCCCTTCCTGTTTCATGTAAGGAAGGTGGTTATTACGGTCAACAATGGGCGGGATGATGCGCGCTGACAGGTTCTGTTTATTTCAAGCACTCTACGAGGGTCTGATAATGACATTCTGTCAACTGTAAACAACACAGGCTCAGCTGAAGACGGAATTGGAAATATGCTGTGTCACTTGACTGCTTCAAAGTAAAATGGACCTTTGAATCTATCTTTGGAATGGGGGGGGGGGGATTGCAATGCAAAGCTATTTTATGAAAATTAGTATAATGTATTTACGAGAACCGAGTTAACACGAAGTTTTATTCATTGAGTAACAATGTTTGCGGAAAAAGGCTGAAAACCGACTATAGCAAGAAACCAAAATAAAATCATTTTTAGACACCCCTGAAAATACAAGGATAATTATTATTCAGCTAAAATTTGTACGGAAATACCAATACACAACCGGATTCCGCAAAGGTGCGCTCTAGTTTGTTGTTTGACTTTCATACGCCAGTGTTGACAATACTTATACATTTAAGTTCTAGCTATAGATATATATCGAGTTTCCAGCTATCATTGAGTAGATGGGAACGGGGATGTTGCTGTCCCTTTCAAAACCAGAAATAGGTCACCAGTTTCGTGGCTCATTAGTGTAGAAGAACTTTTCGTATATACTCATCTTAGAAGTAAAAAAAAAAAAAAAAATACAATCTTTTGCAATACACACCAACTAATTAGAAAAATGATATTTTTGGTAAAACGACTGATAAAAGAGTGAAATTCTATTGTAACGTGTTTTTTTTTTTTTTTGTCTCTCAGCTAAGATGCACACATTAGAAGGAATTTAATAATTTCTTTTCTACCTTGTATTCAAAAGTTGCAGCAAAAAATAAGTCAGCAAAACATGTGCTACAATATCCATTCGGAATTTATCCGTGAAAAGGTAAAAGTTGAGCAATAGATATTCTAAATATATATTAAAGAAATATGTGAACATATATGATATAAAGGTATAGTTGAGTGTCAAAATGAATTATTCAAATTGACAGTAACAATGAGTAATATATATATATATATATATATATATATATATATATATGGAAATCTGGAAATTAATTTAAAATGAAATGAATTTGCATGCGCAAGTGTGTGTGTGTGTGTGTGTGTGTGTGTGTGCATATATATATATATATAACAAGAAAATACGAAGTAAGAATAAGAAGTAAAGATAAAAATAAGTATGTATGTATAAATGTTTACAAAACTGAAAACTGTTTAAAATGTTTATAAAATACGTAGCATTTCAAAATATAACGAAACTACCTGAAGTTACCTGAACAATTGTGTGTTTCTTTACGCTGACAAATAAGAAAGAAATTTTGAGTTAAACTGGTAAATTACTGCTAGCATTCAGAAAAAAAATTACCATCACAAACTAATAATACTTAAATACAGTATTTTTCAGTACCGAGAGGGGAAAATGAGAAACGACCTAAGCAACGCGTGTGCCTAATATTCAAGAAAAGTGCATGGTGCACACATTCCATAAGTAGAAGACTATAATATTGTACCACTGTCCAGAATAAATCCAAAAGATTTGAAAAACTTAAATCACTCATGTATTTACCTATCTTTAGAATGCCCTGGCCTCCATATTTATACAAGAAACGCCATTTCTATGGAGGTCAGCTATTTGTAAATAGTGTTTAAGACCACTTTTACAACATAGCCACTGCAAGCGATGACATTTTATGATACATGGAATGAAATGGAACACCGGTGGAATGCGATGGCCAGGAAACCAGAGAACCCGGAGAAAACCCGCCTCTGTGCCAATTTGTCTACCACAAATCCCACATGCAGTCGCCTGGGATGAAAGCGGGACCGCCTTGGTGAGAGGCGAATGATCTAGCTACTCGGCCGGGGCGCGGCCTCACAGAGGTCAGCTGTAAGTAATGTTTTCAGTGTCGAGCCTAGTTCGGGAGTCCACAAAGTTTTTGCAAGCAAACCAATCGAAAATAACACTAGAAGGAGGGGGGGGAGGAGACTTCAGTGAATCGCAAGTCAACATGACGTGATTCGGGTGACTTGTCATATAAACTTCTACATATATCAATCTTACACGTATACCAGTGACGTTAATGATAGAGGTACTATTCCTTATAGTATAAGAAAATATAACCAGTGCATACATACAGCACTGATTAGACCAGTGGTTTCATATGGACCTGAAATTCTTCATTGATCATGGCATATCATCAGATGTTGAGGAAATTTGAAAGCAAAATGATACTTAAAGTATACAGACCTATAAAGGAACAGGATAACTGCAGAACTAGGTATAATTTTCAAATTGATCAATTATTAAAAAGGAAAATACAGTTAGATTTACTAAAGCAAGAAGGCTACAATGGGTTGGTCATGTATGTTGCATGGAAGAAAGATGACTGCTTAAAAGAATGACGAATGCAAAAATATATTCGGCAAGAAGAAGAGAAAGCCCAAGATAAGGTTTTGATAGTACTAGTGTCAGCTGATAATTCCTGGGCCTCTCAGTGAAAACAGCATTTAATTTTTTTTCTTTATTTCTCAACATAATCTCCAGTAATTATTCATATCGGTATTCTAATTTAAATAAACTATCTCTGTAGCACGATTTATCAAAGTTCCTGAAAATAACTGCATCAATAACCTTGCTGTGAAATCTTCGTCCTCCAAGAAATTTTTAAGGTTTGGGAACAGGTGGCAGTCACTGGCTGCTAGATCCAGCAAATAGCGTGGATATTCAAGCAATTCCAACTTTAATTCGTACATTTTTCCTATTGCAATGACTGAATGATGGGCTGGAGCATTGTCATGATGAAACAAGTTTTTGTTTTAGCAAATGAGTACTTTTTCTTCTCACCTCATCACTCGAACGTGGCAGTAAGCTTGCGTAGTAGTCACCAGTGATACTTTTACCCTTCTTCAAGTAATCAATAAAAATAATTCTCTGAGCATCTCAGAAAACACTCACCATAACCTTGTGGCTGACAAAATTGACTTTGCCTTTTTTGGAGTTGGTTCGCCTAGCGCAATCCACTGTTTTGACTGTGATTTACCTTCTGGAGTGCAGTGATGTATCCAAGTTTCATCCATGGTAATAAGCCGTCTCAAAAATATACTGGGATTTTTACGGCAGAGCTCCACATTTTTAACACAATTTTTCTTTGCAACTTTTGATCAGGTGTCAACAAACGCGGCGCCCATCTTGCACAGATCTTGTGAAAGCCCAAAACATTATTTTAAATATGTTCTTTCGATATGTTTACAGCCTCTGCTATCTCAAACATCTTTAATCTGCGGTCTTCCAGTAATAAACGATTAATTTTTTTTAGTGGTCCCTTCACTAGTGCTCGTACATCCCATTTTAAATTCTGCAACCTAGCTTTTAATCATTGAATATGAAGGGGCAGAGTCAATGTACTTTCTATTTCCTCCTTGATTTCTTTAGGCATTAAGCCTTTCAAATGGAAGTATTTAATCAGTGTTCGTTTTTCTAAATCCTCCATTCTCGTGTAAAATCTAAAGTTGTCTTGTTTAAAATGCTGTCACTCAAAAACTATTGACTTGTAACTATGGATACAAGTTAGTCTAGCGCTAAACTACTCGATGTTACCGTCTAACTGGCCTAGTGTTGCCATATCTGTGTGAGGTTCGGGACTTGTCATCCGATCCTCATATTTTGCAAGACCTAGAAGTTATGAAGCCGACACGTTGGAGGAGCAAAGCACGAGATAGAATAGAATGGAAGCTGATTGTGAAAGTGGCCAAAGCTCACGTGAGGCTGTAGCACCAATAATGATGATGATGATGATAATCAGGAAGTCACAAACTTATGAGTTTTAGCCTTTCCGATATGCGTCATACTTTTGACCTTCAAAGTTCCCGTCAACTTATATGGCGCCATTTTCTTTCCTTCAAATGATTAACGGTCCGTCAATTCTAGTTAGTAACGCTCTCTGGCTTTGGCTTCGGCCAGCGCATTTACTTTCATTCCAGTAAGTAAACAATGGATATTTTCGATATTGAAATGTTTTTCAACGAACTTGTAGAATATATGTGCCTAAACTTTTTAGAAGAAGTGAACTGAGAATGCTTGCGAACAGAAATTGACCACTCTTAACATTCAACAGTCATTGACACTCTCAGATATTTCGCCATGAAGTCATTCCATATAGTTTAGCGTCACTCAGATTTTCGAAATACACAGCGTGAAGTATATATTTTATGATATTTTCATTTCGGTTACAATGAACCAAAATCCTGGCATTATACGCATCATTGACACTATTAGTTTGTTACACAATGTGTTACTCCATGGGTGTAATGCAATAGATATAGAAACTATAAATTATTATAGGATCATTAGATTAAGCGACCACGCTTTTAACGGCACCTAGGCGTCGCTCACCTCCAAACACTTTTTCCCCGTGCTTACCGTCTTATTCATCGAAACTGATAGGACGAACGGAAGAAGTCAACCAGAAAACATTATTATTTCACAAATTACCATGTTAAATTATTTACTATTTCAAATAAGATGTTGGAATGTTCTACTTGTGCTCAAAAACAAGCATTGCAGCGTTTAACAGCTTATTAAAAACCTATTCCAAATCTTCTTGGGATATATGTTGTTTATTTCTTCCTATGTAGTAACATACAACTATTATTTGTAGATCTTATGATGTTCGGGATTAGATTAACACACTTTGATGTTTTTTGTGCTGCTCCATATAGCTCACTCCTGCTTACTGCATCAACTTCGAGAGAGACTTTCTTGACGAACGTTCTGACCCGAACTGATATCATTAATCTTTTCATATGTTATAACGTGACGTTTTCGATTTTTTGTATGCCGATCCCGTACTTTTAAATTTCTTGACTATTTTATGAACTTCTGTTAGCGTGATCAATATCAGGAAAGCCTTCCCGAAGAGGTTTACGATACACAAGCAGAAATTCGTGTTTTATAAAGTAGTAACAAATGAAAACACTTTGTTCTGTAGTATATTGGACGCTGCACTAACACACAACTAAAAATTACCAAAGAGCGTTCTTTCTGCCTTCGTTTATGTATACGTGGCGTGAGTCAGAAGGGCACGTCACATGTGACGCAAAAGCGGGAACTGCAATCTCAGCAGGCGAGAGGTGCGCGCCCGAGACCCACATGCCGATAAGAGCATGGCCACTTAATCTGACGGCCACTTAATCTTTCCTCAATATTCAGAAGGTTTGGAATGCCAGGTTACTACTTACCAATAATAATTATCACGCTGACAATATTTTGTTCGGTCAGCTATATTTGACAATAGTCGATTAAAATTATGTTCAAGATGGGGTAGAGATGAGCAACACGAATGAAAACTTCGAATTATTCGATTGTTACACAGGTATACAATTTTGGTTTGACTCTAAAGTGTTACTACACTATTGATTGCTTGATAGTCTATAGTCCCCAGTCACTTTAATTTTATATGTACTCAATCATGAAAGAGAATAAAAGCTTACAACTAAATGTATACAAATATCTCATCCATCAGAGAAAAATAGCTCCACTGCCAAGACACAAAATCGATTAAGTAAGTGAAATATGTCTATATAATCAAGCTCAAAGAAGGAAAACTTAGGGATCAATAATAATAGATCCCGCCCTAAACACAAGAAAAAAATTACAAAACAAACTATCAGGAACCGCTAAATCACACAATGGAAAATAGCCCTACAAAAAAAGTATTACCACAAAATCGGAATTAAATCTCATCAATTTGAACTAAAGCACTCACAGCAGAATCATTCTCAAAAACGACTCGAATACAATTACATAAAACAACAGCAGCTATGAGCTGATAAATAATGAGAAAAGAATTCCCAAGGCTATAACTTGGCAGAAGAACTATTTCTCTCTAAAATATTTATTTTGCTCGGAAACTTTGGTAAGTGTGAGTGAAGATTATTCCAACTCACATACTTTAATTAATTTAACAAACCAGAGAGTTTGTTCACAAATAGAAGAGCACCGTCTTCACAAATTCTTTATTTAATTTTTTTTTAAACTATTAATTCTTACTATATCAGGCGTGGTACTTAAAATACCATAAGCTTATCCCTCAATTTGCAATATTGGATTTCATCTAACTAATTCGTCACAGCAAGGTACAAGTCGATATTTATGCATGCGTATATTTCACAGGAAATACAGCATTTTACTTTGCAATCTTTAATCTTAACTTTAATTTACCTTATATTAAATCATTCGCAAAATCAAGCTCTCATAATGTTAATTTTTTGAATTACTATAGTAAAATTCCACTGAAAAAAGTACATAAAATGCGACACAAATAATAAGCCACCAGCTTCTCTCACTTCGTTGGCTCCAGATAGGCAAATAGCATGATTAAATGAGCCAGAATTTAAAATTATTCATAAAATATAAACCCCCATTAACATTACAAAGAATAATTACCGCCCATTCACCCTTGTGATTCCCAGAACTGTAAACATATTGCTTTTATTTCTTTAAAATTATGTTCCATTCATTAGACTTTCTCTACATCTCTGCAACAAATTATTGTTAAAAAGCTTATGCTTCTATTTACTTTATACTAATCGAGAAAAAATTAGCAGAACTAGTCTTTATTACTTGCTTCCTTGTAAGTAGAAGCGAAATAAGGGACTACCATAGCTTAAAATGATAGTCAAAAGCTGGTTACTATGTGACTGAAGTTTCTTTGTTTGTATGGACACGAGTTGAGAAATTCCTGTATGAGAAAAGTATAAGTTTTTCAAAGCTGAAACCAAAAACAAGGATTACCTTAAAAAGGATCAAATCCACGAAAAAATGTATACAACATAAATTGTGTGTTTTAATTTTCTCTACGTTTTCTCTGCAGTAAGTTTTTGTCCATCTCTTACGGTTTAGCAGTTATGCAAAATTCCGCAAAATTCATCCAGAATAAGGTAGCCTTCAGAGACTATTCCCAGTAAATTTAAGATATACATTTTATTTATCAGGTAAATGTCTTTAATATGTGATATTTTAGTCAAAATGGTTAGAGCCATTTTTGAGTAAATCAAAATTTTCGAAAAAAGATCTATGTAAAGGCTAGTTGGGGGTGGGGGATTTTCTTGAAAATCTTCGTGTTGCATCCTCGGAAGATACCAAACTTAAATACCAAGTTTGGTATTCAACGGGCTTTTCGTTTTTGAGCTATGCTGCTCACAGACACAAACATACACACAGGCAGACAGACAGACACTCAGACAGACGCACATACACTCGGACATTCTTTTAAAAATGTTTTTTTTTTATTCAGGAAGCCTCAAAACATATATTTCCGGTGAAATCTCGGTATCTAATGTTTGGGTACAATACAATACCTTCTCTATACTTTATGTACATAGTGCGTATAGAGAAAGTAAAAAGAACGGGCGAAACGAACTTATTAAAAATACACCCAATACATTGATAAAATTCCAAGTAAAAACCACACATAAATGTTATAAAACTAAGCCCATTAACCTCCTAACTCTGACACATTGCATTTGCCATTAAATCCGACACAGATATTCATATGAACTCCAACCCTGGTATCATTTGCGCTGTGAAATTCTTATGCCCAGTATATACATATATTATATATGTATATCCTTATATATATATATATATATACATAACACATGTATAAACAAAGTGCATAATTCAACTAGGCCATATATTGTTATTATTATTATTATTATTATTATTATCATTGTTATTATTTTATTATTATTATTATTTTCTAAAATCATATTTCTGATTAACTATTATTCAAAAATTTTAACACCTGTTCAAAAGCACATATAATTGTAAGATTATTTATTGAAAATTCAAGCTAATTGTACATTTCAACAGTCATACAAATATCATAAAGATAGGAATCCATATATCAATTTTGGTTATTATGCTACTCTTTTTTTTACATTCTCTACCAATTATTATGTACGTACATAATATGTAGAGAAAATATTGTATTCCACTCATAAATTGGATTTCGAGAATCCGCAAATACATGTTTTAAGGACCCCTTAAACCAAAGAAATAAGTTTAAAAAAAGTCGATATTTGGCTATAAGGATTTTAGTTAAAATACTGTACATTAAATATATTTACACAGCAAATAAAATATACACCTTGAATTTGTTGGGAATAGTCTCTGAAGTCTCTCTCATTCTTAATGACTTTTGCATAACTAGTAAACCGCCAGAGGTGGGAAAGGTATACTATACCACAAATGTAGATCGCACTAATCTATGGTATATACTTTTTAGAGCTAATCATTTTCACGATATTCCTTGTTTTGGTTTTAATTTTTAAAATAGTTATACTTTTCTTCATTTTTCGTTGCATGTTTTGTTTTACTTCTGGCCAAGAAAAGGGAACCGAATTGTAATGTAAATCACGTAGCGACAACTTTTAAAAGAGTTGACTGTATGTTTAGCCTAGTGTCTTCTTTTATTTACCTTCTACATATAAGAAACTAAGTGATAAAATCATTTCTGCTAATGTTTGTCTTGATTAGCTAACGTACATTAAAGTAGACTTTTGTAAGAATAGTTTTTTTGCAGAACAGATATAAAAAACATGTGAATGAATCACATCATATTTTAAGATTCCAGAAAAAAATAACAGATACAATCATATATAATCACAAAGAATATTTTTCTAAAACATATCTTCTAGTCATTCGGAGACTTCAAAACATACATATTAGTGAAATTTGGTATATATCTTTTGAGCAGATTGCAGGAAAATGCTGCACCTGCTTTTCATTATTTCAAATAACCTTGTTTACAGAAACGTGTATTGAAATTTCGAATTGAATTTTTGATGGAAAGCAAACAAAAATTCCTACTCGAATCGAAACTGTCCCGTTGAGAGTCTGATGTATTCCCTTCTCGCAAAAGGAAAGTCCAAGCCTCTATCCCTTGGGACGTTGCAAGTTTAATGGCCTCTGCTGACCGAGGATGCATCGGAAATATTCATCATCCTGTACGTTACTACTTAGCAATATTCTTCCTTTGGGAATTAATCTGCCACCATTAAGTGCACAGCGCTGCGAGAGAAATTAAAAATAATGTGTTTCATTTACATGATATCCTCTAAATTTCCCGCAAATAAATCCCGCAAATCTTTTATCTTCATGATGCTAATCAAAATAAACATAAGCAGAATTAGTGTTATTACTTGCTGCCTCGTAAGAAGAAGGGAAATAAGAAAATACTCAAACTATTTCGATCGTCAGATCCTTTGAAAGCCGGTCGCTATGTGAAACAAATGAAACTCCACCTATTTGACTACCAGGAGTAAACAAACGAGAACTGAGAAAAAAAATGTCTTTCTGTTCGAGAAATGTTTTTATGTGTCTTAAAATTGAAACCAATAATCCGGAATATCTCAAGAAGTGAAATTGGAAATTGAGTTTTATTTATGGACGCTCTTTAACTAAGGTGGTTCCCAGCCCATTCTATATTGGGTGTGAGAGACCGATTAATTTTGTTCTGAGGCTTCTTTATCAGGATTGAGGTTCCTTTATGTGCCGTAAATCTAGGACACGGGACAAACGGTTTTACTTCCCTTCCGAAGGAAGCCATGACAAGGATTTTCACGCCCAAAAAATCTGTCGTTTTTTGCGGGGTTTGAACCAACAACCTTGCGTATATGGAGTTAGCATGGTAACCATTACAGCACGGAAGACGACATCAAGAACTGTTAACTCTACAAAAAAAAAATGCATATAACATTAATTGCGTGTGTTAATTAAATCTACATTTTTTGTCTTTTTACAAAAGTCATCCAGAATGAAGAAGTCTTCTGAGGCTTTTGTCATAAAAATATGTTAAACGTAAGGCATTTTAATTAAAATCGTTAGAGCCTGTTTTGAGAAAATCAACATTTTCGAAAAATGTTTCATGAAAGGGGTAGTTGTGGGTGGGGGAAGTTTCTTGAAAATCTTTGTGTTGCATCCTTGGAAGATACTCAAATTAAATGCCCAGTTTGGTATGTAACCGACTTTTCGTTTTTGAGCTATGCTGTCCACAGACACACACACATACACACACACACACACATGGACCTTTTGCTGAAAATACTTTTTTAGGATTCAGGTCTCCTCAAACATATATTTCCGGTGAACTCTGGTATCGAATTTTTGGATGGACTATAATACCTTCTGTATCCACTATGTACTTCGCAAATACGGGCTAGAGAAAGTAAAATCTACTTCGTGCGATCAAGATAAACATCAGTGGAATGGTTTATTACTTATTTCCTCGTAAATAGAAGATAAATAAGGAAATTCACTTGGATAAAACGTTATTCAAAACTTTCTAAATCTGATTCAGTTATCTTTGGATGAATAGGAGTAAAAACACAGAATTGAAATGAATGGTAACGTCCCGTTTGAGAAAAATATAAGAATTTTAAAATTAAAACGAATAGCAAGAAGTATCTCGGATATCACTAACTTTATAGCAAACATGTATATGACATAAATTGTGTGATTATACAATTCATGAAAGATCTGCTTACACGAGATCTATACTTTTTGTGTAGTAGCTTTTTGTCCATCTCATGGTTTATCAGGCATGCAAAATTCATTCAAAGAAAACAGAAGCCTTGAGACTTTTCAGGATATACAGTTTATTTGCCATGTAAATATATTTAATATACGATATTTTAATCAAAATCATTATATTACATTTCGAAAAATCTTCAATGTAAATGATGATTTGTGATGGGGAGATTTTCTTTAAATTCTCACCTGTTCACTGTGAATGACTTTTACATAGCTGTAAACCGTAAATTATAGACAAAAACTTACTGCACAAAAATGTTTATCTCGTTAAAAGGCACAATTTTTTCTGAAGTTAACCATTTCCGAGATATTCCTTGTTACTGATTTCAGTTTTCTCAAAGGGAAATGAGTTATTCCTTTTTCTTTCTTTTTTCACTCCTGACCATGCAAAGAGAACCGAATTTTACCACAGTGTAATCAGTGTATTCCCTTATTCCCCTTCTACATATAAAGAACGAAGTAAAAAGAAAGTGAATGAATTATATATGGACGCACTTCTCAGTGGACGTGAAAATTAATTTTGCTCAGAAGCCTTTCTATCAGGCTTAAGTTTTTTTACGTGCCGTAAATCTACGATAGGGAATCAATGACTTTACTTCCCTTCCGAGGGAAGTTATGCTAAGCATATTTACGCCCAAAAAATCCATCATCCTCCACCGGGTGAAGTAAAATGACCAATTGTGTTGAAGTTTATGTCGATTAGCAAAAAGTAGATAGAGTAATAAGCTTTTTAAGGGTACAAGGTGGCCTGAACATAACGAAAATTACAGCTTAAGTGAGTTGAATTACCACTGCTCTTAAATTATTCAATTGTTTTTCCAAAAATTTGTGCCAATCATTCTATAAGGCATTACAATTATTTCAAGTTTTGTTTGCATTAACAGCTTATGTGGTTGAGTCTATAAAAAGTATTTCATTCAGCAGAAACCTAATAAACCTTAGTCTTAAAACATGTGAATTCGTGTACCTTTGTCTCTGATACTGCTTACAATATATAATCACACTTTTGCATGATTGTTCTCTTCTGAACCTCAATTATTTAGATATGATATTAACAATTTCAGTATAAATTAAAAAAGAAATATATATGCAAATTCCAAAAAGTAAATGTGGAAAATTTGCAGTGATATTGCTTTCTTAATGTGATAAATATATACTATAACATCACGATTGTGGTTCATATATATGCTGAAAATTTCAGTTTTTAAGCCATCATAGTTTCTAGGAAAAATATATATAAACAACCAAAAATTATATTTTGAGAAAACTGAATTTAAAGATACAAATGTTCTAAAAAGGAGCATTGCATATCAGCTTTAAAGAAATGCGGACTAGCATTTAAATTATATTTAAATTGATTAAAATCTTCTTCACCCCCAATGCATTTTCTGAACCTAGAAATAATAGAGGTTTTATTAGTGTCTAAAACAAAACCATTTCTTTTTTTTATAATTTCAGAGTACCCTTTCCTCTTAAGGATAGTTTGTTACAGAATAGGTAGGAAAGTCATGTAAATAGAACACATCTTTACACGTACTAAGCAGTCAGTGAACAAAAAATGTATTGTAATCCACCCAAAAGAGATACAAAGATTTCACAGGAAATACACGTTTTGAGACCCCCTGAATCCAAAAAACCGTTTTTAGTAAAATGTCCTTGTGTGTGTCTGTGAGCAGTATAGCTCAAAAACGAAACGTCCTTTAAAAGCCAAACTTGGTATTAAGGTTCGGTATCTTCCAAGAATGCGACACGAAGATTTTCAAGAAAATCCCCCTCCTCCAACTACCCTTTACATGGATTTTGTTTCTCGAAAATTTTGATTTTGTGAAAAATGTTTCTAACCATTTTGATTAAATATTTATATTAAAGATATTTACCTGACAAATAAAATGTATATCTTGAATTTTGTGGGAATAGCCTCTGAAGACTACTTTATTCTGGATGAATGTTACGGAATTTTGCATAGCTGCTAAACCGTAAGAGATGACAAAAACTTACCACACAAAAAATGTAGAGCACGTTAAAACACGCAATTTATGCAATATACATTTTTTTCGTGCAGTTGATCGTTTTTGAGATATTCCTTGTTATGTGTTTCAACTTGGAAAAACTTACCTTTTTCTCATATGGGAATTTGTCAACTCCTGTCCATACAAACAAAGGAACTTCAGTCACAACTTTAATTTTTTCTTATTAGCATGAAGTAAGTAGAGGCATAAGCTTTTTAGCAATATTTATTTGCAGAGATGTAGAGAGAATCATGTGAATGAAGCACATCAGATGTTTTTTCATGTAAATTAAGATTGTATGTGACGTCTTTGTGTTCTCATTTAAATTATACGTGGGGTTTTATTTTATTATTTTCTCCATGTTTGTGTAGGGCATTATACCAAAGCCTGTTGCATTCCTCTGCACTGATCTTTATTCGAAAGCGAAGGTGAAGCTGATAACATGAAATCACATGTGGTATTTATTGGTGGTGGTGGTGGTGGTGGTGGTGGGCGAGTTGTACCGTCACATCACGAACTGTGGCATCAAGATAAGACAGACAACGTGTTCATGCCACACAGCTATAACTAGAGCTCGTTATACCGTAGCATTTCGTGCCTAAGACTCATTCTGCTGGTGGGCGGTAATCATTTATGTGTCCAGCGTTTAAGCATTCTATTGGAAAATCCGCAGTTCTCTCAGCATCTGCCTTAGGAATCGATGATTACGATTAGGTCATTAATGATACAGCAGAACACCAGCTGTATAAACTTTTATAAACGTTACAACTTTGTAAAGCTAGAGAACTGTTCTACATATTTATATAGAATTTCACATAAATTAGTGAAGGAGACACAAACAGTGTTTAGCAATTTTATAAAAAATGCACTTATGCACTTTCTCTAGCATTTATGTACATATTGGACTGAGAAGGTGTTGTATTCCACCGAATACGATATCTATATTTCGCCGAATATACATGTGTAGGGACCGCCTAAATAAAAAACTCTGATGTGTTTTCACACGACTTCTCTACATATTTGCAACAAATTATTGTTATAAAGCTCATGCTTCTATTTATTTTCATTCTAATCGAGAAAATAATAGCAGAAACAGTCTTACTACTTGCTTCCTTGTAAGTAGAAGCGAACTAAGGGAGTACCATAGGTTAAAGTGATAGTCAAAAGCTGGTGCTAATGTGACTGAAGTTCTTCTGTTTGTATGGATAGGAGTTGAAAAATTCCTGTATGAGAAAAGTATACGGAAAAATAAAACGATCAACTCCACGAAAAAAAATGTATATAACATAAATTATGTGTTTTAACGTGTTCTACATTTTTTGTGTGGTAAGTTTGGGTCCATCTCTTAGGTTTAGCAATTATGCAAAATTCCGTAAAATTCATCCAGAATAAAGTTGTCTTCAGAGGCTACTACCAGAAAATTCAAAATATACATTTTATATGTCAGGTAAATATCTTTAATACAGGATATTTTAATCAAAATCATTAGACCCATTTTTAAAAAAATCAAAATGTTTGAAGAACTAGTTGGGGTGGGAGGACTTTCATGAAAATCTTCGTGTCGCATTCTTGGAAGATACCAAACTTAAATACAAAGTTTGGTATCAAGGGTCTTTTCGTTTTTGAGCTATGCTGTCCACAGATACACACACACACATGGACCTTTTTCTAAAAATGCTTTTTTAGATTCAGGAGGACCTAAAACATATATTTTCGGTAAAATCTCGGTATCGAATTTTTGGGTGGAATGCAATACACTATGTACATAGTACGTATAGAGAAAGTAAAAAAAAAAAAAAAAACATTTTTAAAGATATGTTCTTGGGTGTCAGACTTCCTGTCTAGTGTGTGTGTGTGTGTGTGTGTGTGTGTGTGTGTGTGTGTGTGTGTGTGTGTGTGTGTGTGTGTGTGTGTGTGTGTGTGGCTGTATGGCTGTGGGCAGCATTGCTCGAAAACGAAAACTCGGTTAAGCACCAAGCTTGGTATTTAAGTTTTGTATTTTCCAAGGATGCCACAAATACTTTCAAGAAAATTTCCCCACCCCCAACTATCTTTTAGATAGAGCACTTTTTCAAAAATTTTGATTTTAAAAAAAATCCTCTTAATCATTTTTATAAAGTATAATATGTTTAAAATATTATAATATAATTTGTATAATGAAAAACGATATGTATATCTTAAAGCCTCTGGGAATAATCTGAGAACCTCTTTATTCTGGAAACTTTTGTATAAGATTTGTATAACTGAGAAACCATGAGAAATGTGGGAAAACTTACTGCTCAAAAAATGTAGATTTCAATAAAACACACGATATATCTTATGCATTTTTTGTGTAGAGTTAACTGTTTACGAGATATTCTGGGTTATTGGCTTCAGTTTTGAGGTTCTTCTACTATTCTAAAATCAGAGACATCTTTCTATTTGTCTCCCTCTCTCTCTCTGTCTCTCTCTCTCTCTCTCTCATGTGTATTGCTAGCAAACAAAGGGAACCGAATTTAAATCATTTCACTTAGCTACCGGGTTTTAAAAGATCTGACTATCGCTTTAGCCTAGTGTATTCCTACTTCCCTTCTACTTACAAAGGAGTAATAAGACTAATTCTGGCAATGTATATGTTGATTAGCATAACGTAGATAAAATAATAATGTTTTCTAAGGAAAATTTGTTCTACGAAACCCCTAGAAAAGTCATTTGAATGGAACACATGAAATTGTTTAATTTTGAAAGACATTTTAAAGCGTTGCGCTGAATAAATGACTGTGTAAGCTTTTAAGTAATTTTTCATATGTTCAAATTTGTTCTTATTTTCCTGTATTCAATATCTGTCTTCTCATAAAAAAGCACAACTAGAGATATTATAATTATTCCCGAAGCACTGCAGAATGTGAACAATAAAATGGCTGGTTGGAGGTTTGATACTAATCATTGATTTACCTTTAAAAATTAATTAGTAAAATTCTGCATTGTGTTTTGTAGTTTTTTCCACTTTGTGATGCAAAACAATTTCCAAAAAATTCTTACAAACATATTCAGAAAACTAATGTTTAAAAATATGTGTTGCATTCACATGGGATTCTCTATCTGTTCTGCAAGCAAACTATTCTTACAAAAGATTATCTTTCTACCTACTTCATGCTAAATGAAATAATCATTAACATACTGGTCTTACTACTTAGTTCCTTATAAGCATAAGAGAAATAACGGAATATACCAGGCTAAATCGATAATCAAGCCTCTTAAAAACCGATCGATATTTGAACAATTGAAATTCGATTCACTTTGCGTTTCTAGAAAAAACAAGAGATAGATGAAACTTAAGGTGACCCCAGTTGAGAAGATGTATAATTTAAAACTGAAAATTATAACAAGGAATATCTCGTAAACGGTCAACTCCATAACAAAAATGTGTATTTCAACGAGGTATACATTTTTGTGCTGTAAGATTTTCTGTATCTGTTACGGTTTACCAGTTATGAAAAATTCCGTAAAATTCATCCACTTTGAACAGATCTTCAGAATCAGAGAATTCAAGATACATTCTATTTGTGATGTAAATAATATTAGCATACTGTTAGAGCCATTATTGAGAAAAACATTTTTCACAAATTGTTCTATGTTAAGTGCGTTTGAGGTGGGGGATTATCTGGGAAATCTTCGTGTTGTATCCTTGGAATATAGCAAATTTTAAATACCAATTTTGGTATTTTATGGTCTTTTAGTTTTTGAGCTATGCTGTGCATACACACTTGCACACACATTTTTCAAAAAATGCTATTTTTGGACTCCGGGTACCTCAAAAGATACATTTCCGATAAAATCTAGGTATTGGATTTTTGGGTGGAATGCAATACTTCCTATATACACTCTGTACATAGTACGAGTAGAGGAAGTAAAATGGTTCATTCAGCTCTGTATATGTAGAAGATAGTTTTTTGATTTCAGCTAAATAAGTTGAATAAATAAGCTAGTATATCCAAATGAAGAGACATATTTGAATGTAATTTGATCTGAATAATTCTTGTACTAGTAGTAATGTCTGTACAAAACTTAAAGCTCAATCTTAAATACTTTTAGGAAATCTATTCTATCACTCTGGTGTAGGCTTAGCAGTAAATACATATGTAATATGTGTGTGTGTGTGTTTGTGTGTGTGTCTCATTTTTAGAAGGGGTTCTACACTGTAATCACCACTTAATGTGCAGACTCCAGGAGGATAGAATGAAATGAAAGTATTTTCGACGGGTGACGAAACCGGATCGTGAGGAAGGAGCCACCGAGGAGAGTTGCTAATATAGAACAAATAGTTAATTATCTCGACGTGGGGAGCACTAGAAGCCCGCGCCTCAAGTCTGACCGAACCCCCTGAGTCCTACACATGCCTCCAATACCATCCCGTCGTCTAAGGGTAACATGCTAGCCTCTTGTTCAAACCCGGCGGACGGCGTTAAAATTCCTAGTATAGCTTCCTTCGGAAGGGAAGTAAAACTGTTAGACCCGTGCCGTATATATACACACTATCAAGCCTGATAGAGTAGACTCTGAACAAAATTAAGGGGTCTTTCACGTCTAAAATAGATTGAACCGCAGCTGTTAAAGCGCATTCATTATTAAAACTCAATTTAATTTAAAACCATCCCGTCGCCGAGATGTATTTCCAAATTGCATTTACCACCACGGAAAGGCATCACCATCGCAAAAACCTCTCCAGCATTCGCCTGATGACCTGGGAAAATCCTCCCAAAACACATGAGTTAGAGATCGCTACCGAGGCAATTTAACCGACAACCTCTAGAATGCACTTCCCAGGCGAAACATTGAGACCTGTAAACACACATGTAGCGCCGTCATTGGTTTACATATGGTAATATAACTGTGAAATTTGGAAAATCCACAGTATTTAATACATGCTACTGAAATTTATACCACTTATTATACACAATAATAGTGATATTTTTAACAAGTATCAAAATTCTAGCTTGTTTGGTTATTTAAGTGAAATAAGTTTTGTTCTAATAAAAATGAGACAAATGATGTATTTTTAAAACTACTCACATAACCAATAGATCTGTCTGGGTGTAATGCAATACTTCCTTTACCTACCTGTCAAAAGTTGATAAATTATGATTTTAAGTTGATAAATTTATCTGAATGCACCATCATATTTGATTTAAGAAGAATTGTAAGAGCCAAAACACGACACGAGATACATCATATTTTTCACTTATCAAGGTGTTTCTCCCCAGCACATAATTACAAAATAATTAGCTTAATAAGTAAAGGATACTCCATTGCAGGGTAAAATACGAATGTTTCGCGTTCAACATGCTCAAAACTGTCTGACTAATAAGTATATTTTGAGTAGGTAGCTGCTATTTGCCCCTTTATCTGAAAGCTAGGACAGGTTTGCTGAAAACTAATGATAACCATTTGTTTTCATGACATGTGCTTGCCAAGAACACCCACTCAAATGTGAGTATATGGGCTCGCACACACACACACACACACACACACACACACACACTCGTGCTTCCTGTGCTGCCTAATCTCAAAACAATATAATTGTTCAATGTTACATAGAGACACACCTGAATAGTGCATCAAATGTCAGATTAGTTCAATTATGAACTCTAAGGCTGTAATATTCATTTGGTATCGTTTCGAAACAGTTATATTTTTATTTTAGCATATGAGGAGTAGTTAACAACTGGTGTAGCATATGGGGGTTAGAAGTGTCGTATTATTGAGAGACCGGTAATGGCCATTATAAATCGTACAGATTGTTAAGACAGGAAGATTTAAACGTTTTACAGCAATAGCAGTTCTTGATTCAGTTCTGTCCAGTACCGCGCAGGCGCATAAAATAGCTTGACGGTGCTGGATAAAGCGTAGGCCGCTTGTTAAACTCTGCTAGCGAACGCAAGTAGAAGGAAGTGTGAATGAAGAAGTTCCATGATCAACGGCCATCAGCACAAATTATAATTACTATTTATTCAGTATTATCAATAAATGGATAGTTAAACAGGTACTAATTTGTAATATTTTGATAGTTATATTACCAGTCTGCCATTAGCTGAGCTATTTACAGCCACTAGAGGGAATCATGGTACTCTTCACAAGTATGTTTGTGCATGCAGGATGTCTCGCATAAATTGACAGGATGGGGACTGTAGAGGGGTCCTAAATAAACAGTTTGAAATTAGACGATGGGCTATGAGTCCTAAATTATTTGCTACAGCATAAAATGTATTATGGGTTAGCACAGCGTGATCAAACCGCAATGGACCGTGACGTGAGTACCTGGATTTCGGAGAGCGTTGATGTGATGGCATTATTAGCACTATGGTTAGCTTGTGAGCATCGCGTTAAGATGTTCAATCCTCCATAGATACATTTATTTATGTTGGATAGTTAGAGTCAGACTGAAAAATTCAATGCCATAGCAGGATTTTGAACCACGAATCTCCTGGTCTCTAGCTGGTTAGTCTACCACTGAGCTACCATGGCAATGAATTTCTCAACTGACTCGAATGTTTCCCGGTAAAACATACAAGGTGACCTCAAATTATTTTGACATGACAACCCTAATGACAACTTACAATGTTGTAAGTGCTTTAAATCCCAGGATTCATAGTTTTAGCCAGGTATTATGGATAATTTTAAGCGTTTTCTCATAGAAACCGTGTGTAGGACAGGACTGAGTGTATCTATTCAACACCAATACTGCATTCCTTCGACTACAATACAAATTTTGGATTACACGTTCAAATTATTTTAATTTTCGGCCATTAATGTGCTGTCCAGAAAGCATGCCATAACGTTGACATTTGACAACAGGGACAATAGGTTGGTTACCTATCTCAAATTGTTTATACAGGACTCCTTTATAATTCTGCCAATTTGAGCGGTTGAATTCTGGGACAGCCTATATATAAATATACGCATGAATTGTTGTTAGGATAGTAGCATTGTGGTAGCCACTCCTTAGGTTTGTTGCACACAACTCGCAATTGATATTCTATCATCAGAGGAAAGATAATCACTAGCATAATCTACATCTGATAGTGTGTTTGGATCGCTTATGCATGATTAGTTTTCACTCGCAGCGTATTCCCTGTCTGCTTTATTGTAGCAAATGTAGCGTAACGTAATACACCAGCACACGTTGTTTACTAATTGAGATAGCAATCTATACCTTGTGCAAAACTAACTTGACAATATTTAGATTGCTATTATAGGTATGAAACAAAGGTTGGGAATATCGTGGATCAGATTAGAAAACTCGTAAGGTAGTTGATGAGGCTGGTAGAAGGATTTGCCATTTTGCGGGGATCCGGAAAACTGGACGCATATTTTGGCAGATTGTGTGCAGATGGAGGATGTTAGAAAAATAAAATCTGACGTGTTCCATTCACATGACTTTCTCTACATCTCTGCAACAAATAATTGTATTAATTTTTTTAATTATTTTATTTATATAGCCCCTTTTAACATTTATTGTCATCGGGGGCTTTGAATTAGAAACAACTCGTCTGTAGGTTATTTACGTTGGGTTTAAATAATTTTATTTCCTTAAACACGCACATATTCACTCTAACAAATAAAATGTACATGTTGATTTTTCTGGGAATAGCTTTTAAAGACCTATTTATTCTAGATGAATTTTGCTTAGTTTGGCATAACTAGTGAACCGTAAGAGATGGACAAAAACTTACTACACAAAAAATGTAGATGCTGTTAAAATACACATGTTACATGTTGTGTCATATACATTTTTTTCGTGGAGCTTACCGTTTTCGAGATATTCCTTGTTATTGCTTTCAGTTGTGAAGAACTTATACTTTCCTCAGACAGAAGTGATCGTTTTCCTTTTGTCCTACTCCTGGCCAAGCAGAGAAGCGATTTGCAATGACAATCGCATAACGACAGTTTTTTAAAGCATTTGACTATCACTTTAGCATAGTGTATTCCTTTAGTTCCTTATAAGTAATAAGAACATTCTGTTAATGTTTATCTCGATTAGCATGGTGATGAAAGAAGAATTATTTTTTTTAAGAAGTTTCTTTGTACAGTAGCTAGAGAAAGTCATGTGAGTGTAACACATCAGACTTTTTGGATTCAGAGGGACCCAAAACATGTATTTCCGGTGAAATCTCGGCATCGAATTTTTGCGTACAATACAATACCTTCACTGTAGTACACTATGTACATAGTACGCGTAGAGAAAGCAATAATCTCCTGCAAGAACAATTTGTTTGCAGAACGGGCAGTGAAAGTCGTGTGAGTTGAACACATCAGATTTTTAACTCCTGTTCATACACCTACATATAATTAATATGACAAAATGTCGGACAGGTAAACTATTGTCAGGGTAGTTGTGCACAAAATATAGATTGCTATATTAGGTATGCAAAAAAGGTCGGGAATACCGTGGATCACGTTGAAAAACAGATTTGCTGAAAGTATAACATCCTTATTTCCAGATGTAGACTTTTTCTCATCTAAATAAAATATTTCTAATATCGCCTGCAAGATTAACATTTTTGGAGTAGCAGAGCCAGTTCTTTTACCTTCAAAAGTTGTAACCAGATGGGGTATTTGGTTAGATGCTGTCCGGGATACTCAAAATTCCACAACCAGCTTGTTGCATTACTAAATATCCTTGAAGACGATCAAATCACTTCAATAAAACAAGCAAAGCACCATGTGTCTGAGCAATCAAGGACGTTTCATTGCTAATATTTTCTGAGAACTGTAAGACAGTACATTTTCGTGTCACGGGGTTAAAAGTTATCTAAAAGGGAGATATAAATTTAGCCAGTATAATATAAATTGTACTAAGAGGGGACAACCGCACATTGAAAATGGCTAGAAAATAAAACCAGGACAAACAGTTGTCGCGAGCTGGCAAGCGACCCAGGTAGGATAGCACCGTTAAGGGAAGGACATTGAACTAAAGGGGTGAGGTTACACTGTCCGGGTGGACATAACTCTCTTGCTGGTGAAGCGACACTTTGGCGCTTGGCATGGAACATCCGCAAAGCTAACATGTGATATTTTGGTTCGTGGTGGGCCCTTTGGTTGTGACGGAAATAGTGTTGATTTAATACGGATCAGAGCACGGACGAAACATTGTAACAAAAGACTGTCTAAAGTGATAAGTAATAATAGGCACATTCGAGTTAAGCGTAACTCAATAGTAGAAAATTTATGAAGAATGCGTGTGTGTTCGACGGCAGAAAAGGCCGAACAAAATAATAAATGAGTTCGATAATAATCTGGAACTCGAAGAAAATCACTGTACTTTCCACACCTGAAAAGAGATTCCATGCTAACAAAATCCTGAGCTAGGGCACGCACATATCTAATAGCCAAAAGCTCTACGCCAGAAACGAACCTGCTTACCCCTAGTTACCGCCGCAATTGACAAGAGAGTCGGAATAAGGAAATGGAAAAAGCAATCAGACTCGTGGAGGAACTATCCACAGACAATAGTTGACATCTACAGGTGCGGCAAAAACTAAAATGCATTGCTCAGAAAAATATAGATTGTTGTAATCTTTGTGCAAATATATGACTAACAGGAACTACCTAAAACTAAGGCAAGATCAAACGCAAGTCCTGGAAGCAACACAACCTGACCATCGGAGTTCTCCGTCATCTGGGAAGGAGAAAACCCACTCTAGACATATTGCATTAATTGCATACATAATGTATCTAACAATTTAGACAATTGCACTAAGTGTATGCACATTATATCTTAGCAGCGTAGACATTTGAAGCTACGGCACGCGACAAACACGCTTTGTACTTCGTGGCGCAGGGGTTCGTGGGTTCGAGTCCCACCTTGGGCATGGATGTTTGCGTGTTTGTCAATGTGTCGGTAAAAAGAAAAAGATAAATATGTTAACAACGGAAAGGCGTGAAACTGAAAGAAAAAAATAGAAAACGGGAAAAATAAAGAATAAAAATCTCATGTATACCATTCACATGACTTTCTCTATATCCCTGCAACAAATTATTCTTAAAAAGCTTATACTTCAATCTACTCTATGCTAATCAGAAAAAAATAGCAGAAATAGTCTTATTACTTTCTTCCTTGTAAGTAGAAGCGTAATAAGGGACTACCATTGGTTAAAGTGATAGTCAAAAGCTGGTTGCTATGTCAATGAAGTTCCTTTATATGGATAAGAATTGACAAGTCCCTGTATGAGAAAAGTATACGTTTTTCATAGCAGAAACCAAAAATAAGGAATGTCTCAAAAACGACGAACTCCACGAAAAAAATATATGCAATATAAATTGTGTTTTTAATGTGCTCTAAATTGTTTGTGTAGTAAGTTTTTGTCCATCTCTTACGGTTTAGCAGTTATTCAAAATTCAGTAAAATTCATCCAGAATAAACTACTCTTCAGAGGCTATTCCCAGAAAATTCCTATTTTATTTGTCAGGTAAATATCTTTAATATAAGAGATTTTATTCAAAATCGTTAGAGCCATTTTTGAGAAAATGTTCAAAAAATGTTCCATGGGGTTGGGGTGATTTTTCTCAACATCTTCGTGTCGCATCCCTGGAAGATACTAAATTTAAATACCAAGTTTGGTATTTTACCGACTTTTCGTTTTTGAGTTATCGTGTTCACAGACACACGGACATACACACACGGACCTTTTTGTGAAAATGCTTTTTTTTTGGATACTGGGGACCCTAAAACATACATTTCCGTGAAAACTCGGTATCGAATTTTCGGGTGGAGTGCAATACCTTCTCTATACACTATGTACATAGTACGTATAGAGAAAGTAAAAAACACATGCATGATAATCAATTAAAGGTAACGATACAAACAAGTACAGATTTTTAATGGTTATACCATGACAGGACTGAGTAACCCCATATCCCCCCCTGCCTTTGCAATCCGACTGGGAGTTGAAAGCGATAATGAATGCGCTAAAAAATCTAATCTTTACTACATTCGAGATGAGCTAGAAGCTATAGCTCGTTTAAAGGGAACAGTAACACTTTATCTTGGTTTTAATTTACACGAGTCATGTCATGCGTTGTAGAGAGAACCTTTAACCAATACAGATCATGTTTTAAGGAGAATAAATAATTTAGCCTGCAATCTCAAAATGTATATTGTTAGTAAATGTAACAAAACATATCCACAGAAATAATATATAATGTGATCCCTATCAACTTTCTCTAGCATAATGTACAATGTACTCGTATATAGTAGCTAGAAAAGGTATTGACTAAAAATTTGATACCGAGGTTTTATCATAAATACATGACTTCAGACCACCTGAATAAAAAAAATGGGGGGGGGGGTTTAGAAGATCAGCATAACACAAAACGAAGAGTCCTTTAAGTATCAAACATAGTATTTAAGTTTAATATCTCTCAAGGACATGACAGAAGATTTTCATGAACTGTCTCGCTCCTAACTACAGTTTACATAAAATTTACGAAAACTTTTGTTTTCTAAAAAATGACGCAAATGATTTTGATTAAAATGCGGTATACTGAAGCTATTTACATGAAAAATACAATACATACCTTGAGCTTTTTGAGAATAGCGTGTGAAGTCGTCTTTATTCTAAACGACTTTTGTATAAATGGTAAACCGTAAGAGATTCTCGTTATAATACACAATCTGTATCTTTTTTTTTTTTTTTTTTAATGTAGCTTAACATCCTTTAGCCTGGTTGGTCGTATCGGACGATGAATGAATGAAATTGGTGAAATGATGCTCAAATGATTTCAAGGTCCATGGAGCTTAAAGTTACTCGACATTCGTCTTCTCAGAATAAGGGAAAACCCCGAAAAAACCCTTATTCGGGTAACTTACCCTAAGCAAGATTCGAACTCACGACCTTTTGAATGTGAGGCAGACACGCTACCAGCACACTACCCCGGCGGGCCTTTATTCCTTCTTATTGCTTTTAATGTAAAATACACAAACCAAAAGTTGTCCGTTTATCTTTTGTTTTCTCCTGGTCATGCAAAGAAATTATTTTCAAACAAAATTGCATATCAACACCTCTATCAACACCTCTTACAGCATTTGACCAATGCTTTAGCATAGTGAATTCCCTTAGTTCCCTTTTGCCTATAAGGGACTAAGAAATAAGACAGGTCTGAAAATGTTTACCTCGATTAGCATGAAGTAGATAAAATAATCTTTTATAAGGAGTTTCTTTGTAAAACAGGTAGAGAAATCTGAATGGATAACATCAGAATTTTTGTTTCATTTGCTGTGCCATTATTGTCTAATGGTTATTTTAAGTATGTGTACGTCATTTTACTAGGTTTGATAGGGTATGTATTAGGCCGGAATTACGCTCGAAAAGAGCTTTGTTAAACTTCTATGCCAAATACTTTTAAGTGTTTTAATACCCGATTTTTATAAAACATTGAGCTATTGCATCAGTATAAAATAAGACTATATAAAATAGTTGGCCAAAGTTGAGCAACATCATTGTAAAATGGGTAGTTATGGATTAATTTGTGTATAAAAATGTATGAAAAAGGAAATTATGAGAAATTAGTGAGCGTGTCGGGTAATCCTGATGAGATGTTTACGATAACAATTCAGAGATAGCTGATACAACGTTTATTCTGAAGTGCTTTATTTTAGCATATAGCTTATAGTTTGTTAAGTTATATCTGCTAGAAATGAAGCATTTTCATATCAATGCAATCGCGGAATAAATATGCGATGGAGCTAAGATTACAATCTGAAGTACACCGAGTTTAGTTTTCTGCGATAAATACTTGCTTCACAATTCCTCGGCTCCTTTCTGATATCCCTTGCTCTACAGCCTTCTTTGAGTGCAATTATTGCTTCTATTTTTGTGTGTGTCTTATCTTTTATTCCAATTTTGTAATCTCTGTGCATTATATTGTACAGAAATTTGTTAGCTTCGTACTTGAAAATTAAAACTTTGGTAATATTAATTTGTTTTCCGCTATGTTCCTTCAGTAATTAATAATGTTTTATAAAAGAGAGCCAGTTATCCGTATATTTTGTCGTTAGAAGTTTTATCAGTGAAAAGTTTTATAAAAGAACTGCTATTAAACTGCGAAATGTTTTTTAAAAGATGTTTAAATATCTGATGTGTTGCATTCATAGAACTTTCTCTACATCACTGTAACAAATTATTGCTAAAAAGTTTATTCTTCTCTCAACTTCATGATAATCGAGATAAACATTAGCAGACTTTTTTTTAATTACTTGCTTCCTTGTAAATAAGGAAATACACTAGGCTACAACGATAGTCAAATCTTTGACATGTAAATGGAATCCATTTCTATGCATGGCCAGGAATTTACAACTTTCCATGTGAGAAAAGTTTAATTATTTTACCAACGTATATGACATCGTCTCCTTAGCGCGGTGGTAGCGCAGCTGCCTACCAAGCGGGAGACCTGGGTTCGATTCCCAGTACCGGCGTGGGGATTTTTCCCCCGCTGGGAGACCTGGACCGGGGTGCACTCAGCCTCGTGAGGTCCCTGGGGGGCCAATTGAGGAGCTACTTGATGAAGAAGTAGCGGCTCCAGGTCGTGAGGACCGCATTAACCGGCCGGGAGGGGCTCGAGGCGATGACCACGTCTCACCCTCCATGACGTCTGTAGTGGACCGAGATGGGGGACGCAGCGGCCGGGCGGTAGGCCAAGGCTCCCCGTGAGCTGTCGTGCCATGGAGCTATATGACAAATTGTTTTAACGTTATCTAATTTTTTGCGAAGTAAGTTTTCCAGTTGTGCAATATTCAACAAAATTGATTCTGAATAAAGTGGTCTTTATAGGCTATTCCCATAAAACTCAAGATATACATTTTATTTTCCATATAAATATCTTTAATATGCAGCATTTTAATCAAAATCGTTTGAGCCATTTTTGAAAAATCAAAATTCTATAATTTTTTTGTATGTAAAGGGTAGTTTGGGAAGCGGGGATTTTTCTCAAAATCTCCGTGTTGCATCCCTAGAAGATACTAAACTTAAATACCAAGTACTTTACCGACTTTTCGTTTTTGAGTTATTGTGTTCACAGACACACGGACTTTTTCCTGAAAATACTTTTTTTTAATACAGGGGATCTTAAAATGTGTATTTCCGGTGAAAACTTGGTATCGAATTTTTGGGTGCAATACATCCTATATACACTATGTACATAGACGTGTAGAGAAAGTAAAAATATCTTTGGCACAGATGTTTTACACTGTAATGTGGGTCTTACGTACGCGACTGCAAGCGACTCAATCCCCTATCTAATGCTTCAGAGACACACGTAGTGCATAACCTCGCCAGTTATAAGATTTGCAGTTAGACCCCAGGCCTTAATTATAACCAAGTTGAGGGATTTTAGTAAGTAAACCATCCAGTTAGGGCTGGTAGAAGGGGAAGGGAAGCGACAGGACCTTAGTGTCTCTGCAAACACAAACACATACACTCGAAGATTCTTCCAGCTTGGGTGTGCACCAAAAGCGCAGTGAGTAACTCGCGACTCAGAGGGAACTAACTATCTGCAACATGCAATAGGACACATTTGGGAATAAGTTACAGTCACAGCTGAATCAAGTGTTGAAATGAAGCACAGGACACAAGCATTGTGGTAAGACTGTTGGCCAGTGACGTATTGGATATCAAGCTCTCTCTGTAGCTCTGCTACGAGTTTTGTAACTGAGTACGTGCATGTAATCTGCCTCAGATGAGTGAAGTTGGAACGTCCTGCACTACACTCTGCTACAAAACTAGGTACATTATGATTAAGGAATATCGAACGAAAACACACGTATGCTTAGATATTAGAGATGTTAAATGAAGTTACTTTATTAATTAAGGTAGCATTACACGGAAATAACTTAGATTAATTTTTCTTTTACATGGTAATTTTACAACCTACAATAACGTATTTTCGAAATAAATATAAAATAAATCTGATTATATTAATGCAAAAAATAGCTGATTTTTCAAATGCAATATGTATAGTTATAAATCATACTGTAAGCATAGATGTAATAAACACTTAATAATGTATGGGAACGCTTATTAATTATTTTATTTTGGACTAAATACTTCTTTTGAAGGTTCAGTTAAGTTAATATTAGTATTTGAAATATTACTCCCTGGCGCTTTACGGGATTTGAGTTCTCATGTTGACTTATACTTTATTCAAGTGAGTGCTAGTTTATGGGTTAATCGGCTGAAACTAAACTCAAGCGGTACATTCGGGAGGTCATGAGTTGAAACCCGAGCGATTGCCCAATCCTGATACATGGTTGTTTGGAGCATTTCCCGGACCTGCAGGCTCCGAACTCTGGAGTGGTTTCTTTCATCCCTTGAATTTTCTTCTCCTCTATGTTGTTCCATTATGATTATTTCATTCATCCTGCGCCCCATTGTTCTCTTTCAGGGTTGATGTGTCGGAATTTGTATTTCAGTGTGGCGTAGCAGGGAAAAATATTTTTCTCTGGAACTCTTACTGTCCCCCAACCTTCGTTTTTTTTTTAAATAAAATACAGTTTTGTTGTCTTATCAGGACTGTATTCCTTTTTCTTTTTTCTCTCTCTTTTTCCTATTTTTCCATTTTCCAAACATGTACTTTGTTTTTCTATGATTACTTTTAGCTTCAAATACGCACTCACATGTACATATTTACCAACACAAAAGCATCCATGCCCAAGGCGGGACACGAACCAACGATCCCCTGCGCCATGAAGCACCAAAGTGAGGTACTTTAGCCAGCGCGGCCATGGGGACCGGCAAATAGGTTGGTTGGTAGGATAAGGGCCGCCCCATTGGGATATTTGATCCTATGCGCGCAAAGACTTCGGTTTGCTTATCCAATTGACGAAAAGTCTCAATCTGGTAACTGTAGGGACTCTATCATTGCTGTTCAGTCACTACTGGCTCTGACCACCCGGTACATCTCACCTCATCCCTCCCTCCCGGGACGTACCTTCGAGGGAAATCGAACAATAACCTCTCCGTCCTATATATTTTTACTTCTCTAAACATATCATACACATAGTGTAAAGAGAAGGCATTCTATTCCATCCAAAAATTCCTTACCAAGATTTCACCGGAAATATGTTTTAAAAAAACATATTATAAAAGTAAAAAAATAGTTTTTAGAGAAAGTTCCATGTGAATATCTGTTAAATTTAAGTGTAGTATCTTCATCTATATCTAAGTTGTTTTTAAGTTTAATATCTTCTGAGGATGTGACACGAAGATTTTCAATAAAGTTCTCCTACCCAAAACTACCATTTACATGGAACATTTTTTCAATATTTTGTTTTTCTCAAAAATGGCTCTAATGATTTAACCAAAAATGCCGTGCATTACATATATACATACATACATACATTGAGAATAACTTCTGAAAACCTGCTCATTCTGGATTATCTTTGCAAAACTAGTAAACTGTAGGAAATAGACAAAAACTTAACGCACATAAACTGTAGATGTCGTTAAAACACACAATTTATAGTATATGAATTTTGGTTTTAGTGTTGACCGTTTCCAAGATATTGCTTGTTACTAATTTCAAGTTTAAACTACGTAACTTGCCTCAAACGGGTTAACCTCTCCTTTCACCTCGCTTTTATTTAGTGCTGGACTTGTAAAGCGAACCAACCTTCAATTGCTCTCACAGCGACCCGCTTTAAAAGATAAGACTATCGCTTTAGCCATGTTTCCCTTCTGCCTACAAGGAATCAAGAAGTAATATCATTTCTGCTAATGTTTATTTTGATTAGCAGGATGTAGATAAAATAATCGCTGTTTTAAGTGTAGTTTGTTTGCAGAACGGGTGGAGAGAGTCATGTGAATGGAACATCAGATTTACAATCCAAACAATATACATAGATGTCCATAATACAACACTTAAGGAAATGGAAAACAAAGATTAAAAAGCAACAATCGATCCTGTTTATGACTATTCAACCGTCCACCTCTGAGATGATAGCATTGCGTGTCTATCGCACATACAAGGAGCTAGAATTTGAATTGTGGCTAAAGGAAAATACTTACAAAGATTCTGTTTTGCTTTTCATTGCTGTTTTGCATTTTTCCCCCCTGGAGGTTTTCCTTTATTCTGTGAAGAGAAATATCGGGTCTATCCTTATACGCTCAAATGGTCAGGATGCACTTAAAACTCTTAGTAATCATTAGGTTACATAAGAGCTGGTTCAAAATGTATTTATATATGCTCAATGACCTGACAAAACAGCATGAAGTTCACCTCGTCTGGGTACCGGGCCATAAAGGCACAGAGGGCAATGAAAAAGCTGACAAACTTGCAAGACCAGGAGCAGCATTACACTTTACTGGCCCAGAGCCGGCTATAAGAATATTATGATGTACAATTAGAGAGGCTACCAAGAACAGGTCCAAAAGAGCTGACATAAAACCCCAGGAAACATACATGGGAACTATTTATCAAAGGACCATGTAGGGAAAGAGCTGAGAGCCTGCTAAAATTTAGCAGACTTCAGCTGAGAACAATTACTGCGTCTTAACTCACTTTGAATGCTTCAGCGAAAATTAGACTGCAGATTATGCAGGAAGGAGACTGGAACAAATTCTATACTCCTGCGAATCTTTGGCTCGCAGGAGATACAAAGGTTTTGGGAAAATGTTTATAGAACAAAAGGTAATATCATTTTTACCGCTTGCAAGGTTGCACTCCTTTTTAAGGGTAATGGGTTGGCTCTAAACGATACAGATGCACAATAAGCCCTAGGCTGAAGTGCGCCCGGTGAAATTAGAGAAATCTTTATCGTAAATGAAGCAGAAGGAGACTAAGATCCAAGGATCCAGCGGAAATTTAAGCATAATTTTAACCATTTCCTACATTCATCTTACGGTATAACCTATTCGGTTATAAAACGTTAATTAATTATCAAAGTAAAAACAGTATTTATGTATTAAATTACATTTAGTTTTATTTATACGATTTCAAAATGCTATGGTTTTCTTTGGGCCTCAAAGACTGCTTAATTTTGATCAAATCCTCTTTAATAAGCTTGAGATAAATATATGACACGGGACACCTGCTTTACTTTCCTTACGAAGGAAGCCATGCTAAGAATTTTTTTTCCTCTCCCTCCTGCAAATATTATTTAACCTGATAGATTATATTTGACAGTGAAAAAAAAAACTGTGAAATAATGCTCAACTGAGCTTGGCGTCCGTAGAGCTCAAGATTACTCTACATTCGTCTTTTCGGGATAAGGGAAAGCTTCGAAAATACGCTATCCGGGTTGACTCGCCCAGATTTGGTCGGTTTAGGTAGCTCAGTTGGTTAGGTGCTGGCTTTCTTATCTCAAGGTAGCGGGTTAAACCCGACCTAGACTGATACTTTAAGTGTGCTTAAAAGTGACAGCCCCATGTCACTAATTTTCTGGCATGTTAAAGAACTCCTGCGGGACGAAATTCTGGCACACTGGCGGCGCTAATATGACATATATTTATTTGTTTATTTATTTTACTGAGGTTCAAAATCTTCGTATCTTGAATGTCAGGCAGATATTCATAGAGGTAAGAATTTCTTTCTTTGACTTTCTTTTATACAATATTTTTAGTGAATATTTTTACTTTCTCTGCACATATTACACTACGTAGTGTGCAGAGAAGGTATTACATTCCACCCAAAAGTTTTATACCAATATATCACCGGAACGTTTTACTGTCCCCTGTATAAAAACAATTTTTAGAAAAAGGTCTGTGTGTGTCTGCGTGTGTTTGTGAACACGATAATTCAAAAACGAAAAGTTGGTGAAATACCAAACTTGGTGTTAAAGTTTAGTATCTTCCAGGGATGTGACACAAATATTTTGAGAAAAGCCTCCCACTCCAAAACTATCCTTCACATGGAAAAAACTTTCAAAAATTTTGACTTTTTCAAAAACAGCTCCAACGATTTTTATTAAAATACCGTATATTAAACATATTTATGTATATGGCAAATACAGTGTATGTCTTGCATTTTCCGGAAATAGCCTTTAAAGACCTCTTTATTCTGAATGAATTTTGCTGAATTTTGTTTAACATTATTACACAAAAAATATTGATAATTTTAAAAGACAATATTTATGTCATACCAATTTTTTTTTTTTTTTGTGGATTTGACCATTTCTGAGATATTCCTTGTTTTTTGTTTCAAATTCAAAATATTTAAAAGTTTTCTCACACGAAAAGTTGTAAACTTCTGGCCCTGTAATAGAAACGGATTTCAACCACATTGCAATCATCTTATAAAAGATTTGTCTATCGTTTTAGCCTAGTGTATTCCCTAATTTACCTTCTTTTCTGGTCGTTTTTTAGATATTTCGTTATTGGTTTCAGCTTTAAGAAACATACTTTCCTCTTACGGGAATTTGTCAACTTCTGCCTATATATACAAAGGAACTTCATCACATACTAACCAGCTTTTGACTATCATTTTAACCTATTGCACTGCCTCATTTCGCTTTAATTTACAAGGAAGCAAGTAATAAGACTATTTCTGCTAATTTTTCCTCGATTTGCAAGAAGTCAATAGCAGTATAAGCTTTTTAACAATAACTTGTTGCAGAGATGTAGATAGTGTGATGTGATTGGAACACATCAGATTTTTAAGTTGCTATATTGATCCAAAAAATCTGGTATATTTCATTCAGATGACTTTCGTAATCTATTCAGCAATAAATTATTCGTATAAAAGCTGATTCTTCTATCTACTTCATTCATATAAACCTCTATACAAATAGTGTTACTTCCATATTATTTCCTTGTGCAAGGGGGACAAAAAGATACAAAGATAGTAAAATCTTTTAAAAGCTCTATGATGGTATTGAAATTCTCACTGGATGAAAATATGTAAATAACAGCTCCGCATTTAAGAAAAGTGTAAGTATTGGGTAATTGAAATATAAAACAAGTAATAACAATTGTTAGTTCCACAACAAAATAGCATTTGACATAAATTGTGTACTCGTATTTTGTGGGATCTAAATTTTTGTGTAGTAAGTTTTGTCTATTTCTTACTGTTTAGCAGTTATAGTAACGTCATTCAGAGGGTTTCAGAGGTTATACTCAGAAAATTCAAGATGTACATTTTCTTTATCATGAAAATATTTTTAATGTGTGGTATTTTATTCAATATCGTTAAAGCTATTTCCAGAAAATCAAAGTTTTCTAAAGGTTTTTCATGCAAAATATAGCTGTAGTGGGGAATTCTCTTTCATATATTTGTGTTGTATTTTTGGAAGATGGTGAATTTAAATATAAAGTTTGGTATTTAACTGACGTTTCGTTTTTGAGTTATGTTGTTCATGGACACACGTACAGGGACAAACGCTCACGCGGGCGTGCATCTTTATCTCTTTGTGGTGGTGTGGTGGTATTTATTACGTTTTCAATAATACATTATTTACGTCACACAGTTGCATGGGTCGGGTGACCGTACATGCTGTCTAAAATTCTTGAATTTAAAATATTAGCTACATATCTATTTTACGAGCAACATTGGAAATACGCACACACACATACACACAAACGCGCGCTGAAACAGAACCTCAGAACAATAAAAGAAAGAACACTTTGATATCACTCACACACACACACACACACACACACACGTACACTTGCATTCACAACTATAGATTACTCAAACACAAATTAAGTCTATACAATATTTACACATATATTTTATCTCTTAGTTCACGTAATGCCAATAAGTATGTCCCAGGCTTGGCCAGTTTGGCTGTTTAGAATAAAATCCCAGAATGCTGTCCTTTGTCTGTTTGAAGCTAAAAATACTTACGGCAATATTATTCCCTAACATCCTCCATCTGCACGCATTCTGCCAAAGTATGCGTCCAGTCTTCCTGATACCCGCATAATGGGCAAATCCTCCTACCAGCTTCATCAATTACCTTACTAGTTTTCCACCCTCCCAACCTGAAACACGCTATTTCCGTCCTTTTTTTTTTCATACCCATTTCTAAAATATATGTGTCTTTACTCCACCCAAGTTTTATTACGTTTTGTAGCTCCAATGATAAAGAAACGCTTCATCAAGAGGTATTAGTTGAACAGCCAAAGATTACGCATCAGGTTACGTATTTGACGTGTGCAGATATTCCTGGGAATATTAAGAGTACAGAATTCAACGAGGTTATTTCAGGTTTAAACTCGTTTTACCCCTCGCAATGAGTGCGATTTGCTCATCGTTTCCGTGATAACCAGGTTGAATAAAGCGAAAGTTCCTCCACTGGCGTGTTCTAACTTTAAACACCCCGTTTAGTTCTGCAATCTTTTAAAACACGAAGGGATATCTGCACATCAAAAACAGGATAGTTGGCCAACCTGGTATAGACTATTAATATTTCCAGAACTCGGAAGACCTAGGGCTAGAGCTTTGAAGTGAGAACTTCCGTCAATGTTTCAAATTCTGTACTACAGACGTTTGTCAGCAAACCAAGCAAACACACCTCGGAAAGAACAAACGAAAAAGAAATCAATGCTCCAGTAGAACGTTTCGAGAAGTTCTTCGAAGCCAAGTTGCGAAGTGTAAATGAGGAACAGATCTGCTTACGTAAAAGAAAAAAGTGTTTGGGACTGCTACAGAAGTTGAGCCCTGCTCTCAAGAAAACATTTAGTTTCAAAGTGTTCTTCATCCTGTGCTGTCAGAATCTTCCTTTGGGTTTATCCCGTAAATTCCCGAGTGAGTCCAGCTCAATCTTTCACGCCCCAGGGAACATGCTGTTCCACGATGGATGAACAGACTGTGCTTCCCGATGTGGGAAAAGCAACGCTAGCACCCTCTAAACTTTAGTTAATCCAGGGAAGTGGTAGCTGCTATTTTATTCCCTCCAGTTGCTAGGTTCATTCTTTTCTTTTTTTTTTTCCCTGTTATCTCACACGCCTTCATTACTTGTTCACTCAAAGCTGCCGCTTATGCTTTCCTTCTTGCTAATGTTTGTAGTGTAGAACGTCTTAGGCTTGACTTTTAAGCCCTTAATGCTCAGACTACCATTATTCTTCGACTGAAATAAATAGTATTATGCGAGATAGGAAAGCAAAAGTCTGTCTTGCTCCATTTACATGTTTTTTTTCTCCATTTATACTCAAAAGATTATACTATTAGTTTCAGCTGCTGATCAAGATATACATTATTAAAATGGTACTATTACTTACTTCCTTATAAGTAGAGCGGAAATAAATTAATATATTAGGCTAAAGCAACAGTAAAATTATTGAAATTTGTGTTTCTTTCCATGTGCAAGGAGTAACACAACGGATGAGAAAAGTTTAAGTATTTTAAAATTTAAACCTTTAAAATGGAATATCTCTGAAAAAACTGTATATGGCTTTTATATTGCTTGTGTGCTAAGTTTTTGTTGTCTCTTACGATTCATCAGTTATACAAAAATTATCCAGAATTAAGAGTTCTTCACAGTCTATTCCCAGAAAATTAAACATATAAATTTTATTTTTCATGTATATATGTTTAATATACGGAATTTTAATCAATATTGTTAGATCCAATTTTCACACTATCAAAATTATCCAATTTTTTCCTGTAAAGCGTATTTTGGAATGTCAATGATTTTCCAAAGCTCTTCGTGTCGCGTCCATGGTAGATATAAAACTTAAATACTAAGTTTGGTATTTATATGACTTTTCGTTTTTGAGTTATCGTGTTCACACACGCACACATACACAACCACATTGACCTTCTTCTAAAAATGCATTATTTTTGATTCAGGGGACCCTAAAACATGCAGTTCTGGTGACATTTCTATATAGATTTTTTGGGCGGAATACAATACGTTCTCTACCTACTATGCACGTACATTGTAATACGTGGTAGAGAAAGTAAAAATAAATCCAGTCGTTTGGCCTATAAACTGATAATGTTAAGGAAACAATTTGAAATATTTGCAAGATTCAGTAAACTGCGCCAATGTTAGTTATGGTTCCCCACCAAAACAAGAAAACTAGTGAATAGATGCATATAAATTCTACAATATGTATCAAATCGCACTAATATTCGCCTTTTTGGTATTAAATTCAATAAGCCTTTATTAATCAATAATCTTCGACCCCCTGCGCACTTATAACTAATATTCGCCGAACAAAATAGACCAGAACACCACAGAATTTATTTTCATTACATATTTACTCCATGAAAAATTAGTATTTTAAATTATTACTTATTTAATCTACACTAAAACTTTCCGTTTTTTTAGCAGTTTTGGAAAACTTTGTAAATTGTTTTGGTTGGTTAAAATTCTTAGACAATAAAATTCTTTCTTTATCTACACCTACTATGTACATAGTGTACAGAAAAGGTATTGTAATTCACCCAAAAAATTTATACCAAGATTTCACCAGAAATACATGCTTGAAGACTACCTGAATCCAAAAAAAAAAAGGATTTTTAGGTAAATGTCTGTCCGTGTGTCTGTCTGTCTGTCTATGTATGTGTGCGTGTGTATGTGTCTGTGGGCAGCATTGCTAAAAAATTTCAAGTCCGTTTAAAACCAAACTTAGTATTTAGGTTTCATATCTTCCAAGGTGCAACACCAAGAGTTTCAAGAAAATCCCCCCACCCCCAAATACCCTTTACATAGGCTTTGAAGACTACTTTATTCCGGATGGATTTTACGGAATTATGCATAACTGCTAAACCGTAAGAGATTGACAAAAACTTACTACACAAAAATGCACAGCACGTTAAAACATACAATTTGTGTAATTTACATTTTTTTTCGTGGAGATGATCGTTTTTTTAGATATTCCTTGTTATTGGTTTCGGCTTTGAAAAACTTATATTTTTCTCATACAGGAATCTGTCAACTCTTGTCCATACAAAGGAACTTTAGTCACATAGCAACCAGCCTTTAACTATGGTACTTCCTTATTTCGCTTCTATTTACAAGGAAGCAAGTAATAAGACTATTTCAGCTAGTTTTTTCTCGATTATATGAAGTAAATGGAAACATAAGCTTTTAACAATAATTTATTGCAGAGATATAGAGAAAGGCATGTGAATGGAACATGTCAGGTTTTTCTGTTAACATTGATCTATATGTTTATTGCACCTCATTTTATATTAAGTTATGTTGCTATTTATATTGTTTAGATATCTTTTTTCATTTTTGTAGCCTTCTGAACTTCAGTTGCCAATTTGTGAGCTATGACTCAGTTAAAATTCGTTTCTTGTATTTTTATTTATTTACTTATTTATTTTTTTTTACTTTTTCTATCTCAGTATGCAGAGGAAGTTCTGTATTCCATCCAAAAGTCCGGCTCACTTTGAGGCTCTCTAAATAAAAATAAATAAATCATGTTCCATGTATGTGTGTGAGTCTGTCTGTCCATCTGTGTTCTCTGAACAGCTTATCTCAGAAACGAAAATCGGCTAAATACCAAACTTGATATTTAAGTTCTCATGTTTCCAAGAATGTAAGACGAACATTTTCAACAAAATCTCCTCTCCTATCCTAAAATTTATTTTGCATATTTTATAAACTTATACAAAAGGAAATACAACATTTATTTTGCATGCAGAGGATTATTCAAGCTATTCATTAAAAGCTCAATATATATGTTTCTTTGTCAAGCAAATAGGTTAAACATTAATGTCGGAACCAATTTTGCGAAAGTAAAAGTTAATGAAATATTTTCTATGTATAAGCTAATTTGAAGTAGATAAATGACCTTGAAAATATTATTGTATCCCTGTTAGCTTTTAAATTTATATCCTACCTTTAGTATTTAAACCAGTTTTTTCAGTAATGTTGATAATAAGGGCTCACACACGCTGATAAACATACACACATGGACATTTTTCTATATTTTCTATTCAGGAATTTCAAAAACGTGTATTTGTGGTGGAGTACCATACCTCCATACTTTATTTTAGCTAAAAAGAGAAAGTAAAAAAAATCTGATGTGTTCTAACAAATGATTTTCTTTATCTGTTCTGAAAACACACTATTCTTACAAAATAATATTATTCTATGTACATCATACCAATCGGCATAAAGATTAACAGAAATGGTCTTATCTCTTGCTCATAATTAGAAGGGAAACAAAGGAATACACTAGAATAAAGTGATAGTCAAATCCTTTACCGCTGTCACTATATAATTGACTTTCAAATCCAGTTCTCCTTGCATGATGAGGAGAAAAAAGTGAAAATGGTATACCGACTTTCTGTTTGAGAAAAATATAAGTATTTTAAAATGTAAATCAATAACAAGGGATATCTCGGAAATCGTTATCCCTAGAAAAAAAGTGTAAGAGACTTAATGTTGTGTTTTAACAACATCTATATATTGTGTTGTTAAGTTTTTGTCTTACGGTTTGCCAATAAGGCAAAAGTCATCTATAATGAAGAGGTCTTCAGATTGTTCCCATAAAATTCAATATACATTCTATTTTACATATACGTAACTTTAATACAAAGTATTTTAATTAAAATCGTAATCGTTGGGGCCATATTTGAGAGAATCAAAATGTTCTAAACATTGTCCACGTAAAGCGTAATAATTTTATTTGGGGAGGGGGCTTCTTTAAAATCTTCATGGGCATCCTTGGAAGATTTTTGGTAAAAATAAAATACCTTCTGTACCTATGTACTAGAAACGTAATGGGGAAAACCAAGCACATCATCTATAACCACAATTTGTTTTGTTTTGATTTTTATAGGTATCCCAGTGATTCCTGATCTTTTATATTACAGAAAATGACAGTTATTAGATAACAAATGATAATGGAAGATCTTAGAGATTGCAGTATAAGCTCGTCCTGACAATTTTCCCTGATTGACTAGTTTCAAATGTTTTGACGTCCACATAAAGTTGAAAACATGGATCTTACAAGTTTATAGGTTTGTCTTCAATTCTATATTTACCTTTTTGATGATTCACATAGTTTTTAACTTTACATTCTACTGACGCTTAATTTTCATTCTGAAGTAGGTTTTGTGGTAAGGTTGGGGAGGATTTTGAAAGCCGTCGCTAACAGAATTTTTGCTGGGCTCTATAGCTTAACTATCCAACTTCATTTAATTGATCAAAGGATGCTGAGGAATGTAAAACGTCAGTGTAGTTGCATTGCGCCAATGAACAGTTTCGGTTAAAGCGCACCGTAAAGAGAGTCATTAGGAACTAAAAAAGAACTGATTTGACTGCTGAAATCAAAGAGATTAGACTGGAAAAATCACACTGCTGTCTTTATTGCATGTAAAGCTGTCCTTATAAAGCCTAAGAAAGCTTTTACTTTCTCTGTAAACTTGACTAATAGGGGTGTTCAATAACTACTTAGAAAATCCAAGAAGTTACACTTGTAGCATCGAAAAAAGTTTTTATTTAGTAACCGTCGTCTCTTACTACATGGTAGTTAAAGTTTCAGCTATATATTTGTCACGTGGTTTCTTGCCATAGGTGATTAAATATACAAATGTCTGCTTATTCAGAAGAATGGGAGAAAAAAAAAACAAGTTTCATGCGGTGTTTAAACACCTCTGTTTAAAAGGGTTAACACCGAAAGAGATGAAGCTGAGTTGGATGAAATTCATCTGCTACAGCGTTTGCCCAATACCATTGGATAAATGAATTTAAACGTGATACTGCAGCCACAAGTAATGAACATCTTTCCGGACGTCCAGTAGAAGTGTTTTACTCCGAGAGGTTTGACAAAATCCAGGATATGGTTTTGAGTGATCGACGAATCAAAGTTCAAGAAATAGTAGAGGCCACAGGTACGGTGTGCTCAATTATGCACCAAGAATTATGTCTGTTAAATGTCACGGCAAGATGGAAGAATATACGCAATCGCGTGATCGATTTGGAAGCTGGTTTGGCGTTTTTCCGTCGCAATCCTGACGATTTTCTGCGTCGATACATATTTTTGGATGATACATGGATGCATTACTACACTCCAGAGACAATACTACAGTCAAAAAAGTGTGTTTTTATTTGCGAAGCTGCTCCGAAGAAGGCAAAGCTGGTGATATCTGCATTAAGATGATGGCCTCGGTTTTTGGGATGCACATGGAATCATCTGCATTGATTAATTGTAGAAAGAAAGAGCGATAAACTGAGGGTATTATGCATCGGTATTCAGCCGCTTGAACGGAGAAATCATGAAATAACACCCTCATATAGCAAAGAAAAGGATTCGCTTCCATTAAGACAATGCAAGGATGCGTACCTGCACAGTTTCGATGGCAAAATCTGTAAAGTCACTGTTTGACTGTATTCAACATACTTAGCCAGAAGTGATTTTATTTATTTTTAAACTTGAAAAAGTGGCCCGGCGGAAAATGGCTCACGTCTAATAATGAGATCATCTCCCAAACAGACGCCTATTTTGAAGACCTTCCAAAATCCTACTTTTTGGAAGGCTTTTAAACTCTTTTATCGAGCTAAAAAGAGATTATGTTGAAAAATCTAATGTGTTCAATTCACATGACTTTCTCTACTCCTGTGTAACAAATTATTGTTAATAAGCTTATTCTTCTATTTATTTCAAGCTAATCGTGAAAAAAATAGCAGAAATAGTCTTACTACTTGCTTCCTTGTAAGCAGAAGCGAAATATGGGAGTATCATAGGTTAAAGTGAAGTCAAAATCTGGTTACTAGGTGACTGAAGCTCCTTTGTTTGTATGGACACGAATTGTCAAATTCCTGTATGAGAAAAGTATAAGTTTGTCAAAGCTGAAACCAAAAACAAGGAATATCTCAAAAACGACTAACTCCTCGAAAAAGAAATCATACTATAACATAAATTGTGTGTTTTAATGTGCTATACATTTTTTGTGCGGTAACTTTTTGTCCATTTCTTGTGGTTTAGCAGTTATGCAAAATTCCTCCAGAATGAAGTAGTCTTCAGAGGTTATTCCCAGAAAATTCAAGACATACATATTATTTGTCAGATAAATATCTTAAATATACGATATATTAAACAAAATCGTTAGAGCCATTTTTGAGAAAATCACAATTTTTTAAAAAAGTTCCATGTAAAGGGTAGTTGGGGGTGGGGGATTTTCTTGCAAATCTTCGTGTCGCATCCTTGGAAGATACCAAACTTAAATACCAAGTTTGGTATTTAACGGTCTTTTCGTTTTTGAGCTATGCTGTCCAAAGACACACAGAAACACACACACACACACACGTACACACGGACCTTTTTCCAAATATGCTTTTTTTGGATTCAGGGGGACCCAAAACGTGTATTTTCGGTGAAATCTCGGTATCTAATTTTTGGGCGGAATAGTATACCTTCTCTATACAATATGCACATAGTACGTGTAGAAAAAGTAAAAATGAAAAAATATCTACCAAAATAAGTTTGTTTTTGTATCGTTTGTAAGGACTTATTGAACGCACCTCGTACTTAGTCGGAGGAAAGTTATTATGCTCCTTCGAAACTGCGGAACCGATCTTTTACCGAAAATACGTTGAATCCAATGTGACTGTGTGTTTGTCTCCGTCTTTGCATGTGAATGTGTAAGTCTATGTCCGTGTGTCAGATTGCAATTTCTTAACTGAAAAACTAAAAGTCCGGCAAATACAAACTTGGTATTAAATAAATTCAGTATCGTTCAAAGAACTGCAATTGAGATTGAAAATATTTCGAAGTTATTAATTTTCTCAAAAAATACCTCTGACGATTTTGAATAAAATACCACATATTTAAATATTTACCTGACAAGAAAAATGATTAAAAAGAATTATCTGCCAACAATTGTGAAGTTCTCTTAATTGTGAATGACTTTTGCATAATTTATATAGAATCAGGGATAGACAAAACCTCCTATTCAAATATGTAGATTGCGTTAATATACACAAACTACGCTAAATAATTATTCGTTGCGTTAACCATTTCCGAGATATTATCATTTTTTTTATTTTTTTTTTTTAGTTTTTTAATACTCTGTTGTGCTCAATTTGTAAATCGTTTATCGTCGTGTCCATGCAGCAAAGAGCATAGAACTTCATAGTCAAACTCTATCTCTGAGTATTTTTCTTTGAAAGAATATAGACGTTTTGGTCGACATGAAGTGACATGTGACTATTGATTTTGTTTTCTGCATCCCTCATACATTTACAATTAAATGTGTAGCAAAACTATTAATGCAAGATGTATTTTGATTAATATAAAGCAGGTTGAAAAATACTATCAATTTTGGTCCCAAGATTTTCCTACATGTGTAAAGTATTGTTTTTAACAAAGAAGTTAACAATAAAGAGGCCACACTTTTGTGAGAGTTATACACTATTTTTCCCAATCTTAATGCACAACAGTTCAACGTTTTGCCAGAATTGTAACAAAATTACTGTCTGAAAATAGCTCTGGACGAAACTGGAGAATTGGTTGAAACGAACACGAAAAACCATCTCCGGTCCTTCAGAAATTCACTTTTAAAAATTTTCAAGCTTCCTTCCTTATTCCTTAGACTGGAACGTCATTGAAAATCCGTCACGTTCCAATAAAGGACCAAAGATATCTTCTGCAATTCGTATTCAACAAAATTGGAGTGAAATTATGTGACATGAATATAAAACTCCTCCCAATTTAACAGCATTTGGAAGTACAGCGAATGTCTCTTGGAAGGGAAAATAAAAAAAATTCTGATGTGCTCCATTCACATGACTTTCTATGCATCTCTGCAGCAAATTATTGTTAAAAGGCTTATGCTTCTATTTACTTCATGCTAATCTAGAAAACAATTAGTAGAAGTAGTCTTATTACTTGCCTCCATGCAAGTAGAGGAGAAATAGGGGAGTACCATAAGTTAAAGTGATAGTCAAAGCTGGTTGCTATATGACTGAAGTTCTTTGTTTTTATGGACAGGAGTTGACAAATTCCTGTATGACAAAAGTATAAGTTTTTAAAGGTGAGATCAATAACAAGGAATATCTCAAAAACGATCAACTCCACGAAAAAAAACAAAACAAATATGACATAAATTGTGTGTTTTACCGTGATCTACATTTGTTGTGTAGTAATTTTTAGTCTATCTCTTACGGTTTACCAGTTATGCAAAATTCAATAAAAATGTCCAAAATAAAGAGCTCTTAGAGGCTATTCCCAGAGAATTCAAGATATAGATTTTATTTGGCATGTATCTTAAATATAAGAGATTTTAATCAAAATCGTTAGAGCCGTTTTTTAGAAAATCAAAATTTTCTATTTTTTTTCCATGTAAAGGGTAGTTTGGGTGGGGGTATTTTCTTGAAAAATTTCGTGTCGCATCCTTGGAAAATAAAAAACTTAAATACCAAGTTTTATGTTTAACGGACTTTTCGTTTTTGAGCAATTTTGTCCAAAGACACACACACATACACACATACACACGGACCTTTTCCCAAAAATGCATTTTTTGATTCAGTGGGACCCAAAACATGTATTGGTGGTGTAATCTTGGTATCAAATTTTTGGGTGGAGTGCAATATCTTCTCTATACACTATGTACATAGTCCGTGTAGAGAAAGTAAAAATAGATTGAGAAGTTGTCGAGATGGACCTGCACTGGAATTTCTGCTAATATTTTTTTTTTAGTACGCACAAGGGACGTTTAATGCGGTGAAGTAAAGAATGAAGTGAAGGAATTATAGGACATTATAGGCCATCAGCTCATAAAATGCGTGGAAGTCCCTAAGAGTTTCCTCCTCGGAGATCCTTTCCAATGCTAATATACTCTGAATGGGTATAAACAATTGACCAATCAATTAGCCCTCTAGTGTCCACGGGTAATACGGTTTCCTTGGAGCAGCATCCGCAGTATATGTCTCCACTGCCACATACCAGGAAACCTCAAATAAAAATCTGAGAAGGATTTGATAAATGAAAAAAAAAAAACAAAAAACAAAAAACAAATAAAAAACAGCCCATCATGTTCCTATCAACTAGGTAAATTCATGAAAAACCCAACGTGAAGATCATGAACGATAATCGCTTCTGGTCCACCCAAATGCAAGGTTTGGCCTTAAAGAGTAGCCAACTCGTTCGGTAATGCTACTAGAAGTTAAACTCTAAATACAGTAATTAGCCTTCGGTATTCATAAAATTGTATTGGTCAAGATGATAAAAAGAAATCTGTTGTGTTCCATACACATAACTTTCTCTAGACGTTCCATATACTAATTATTCTTACAAAATATTATTATTTTATTTACATGAAGCTAATCAAGATAAACATTATCAGAATTGGTGTTACTACTTGCTCCCTTATAAATAGAAGGGAAATAAGGGAATACATTAAACTAAAGCGATAGTCAAATATTTTAAAAGTTGGTCGCTATGTGAAACAATTGAGATTCGGTTCACTTTGCATGGTCCCGTTTGACAAAACCTAAGTAGTTTAAAACTTTAACCAATAACAAGCAATATCTCAAAATCAGCCAAATCTACAAGAAAAGCGAATATGACATAAATTATGTGTTTTAACGAGATCTACATTTTTTTTTTTTTTGTGTAGTGAGTTTCTGTATATCTCTTATGATTTAACCGTTATGCAAAATTCTGCAAAGCTCATCTAGAACAAAGAGGTTTCCAGAGGCTATTGCCGGAAAATTCAAACTATACATTTTATTTGTGATGTAAATATATTTAATATACGGCATTTTAATCAAAATAGTTTTTTGAGAAAAGCAAAAATTTCAAAAGTTTTTCCATATAAAGGGTAGTTTGTGGTAGGGGAATATTCTTGAAAATCTTCGTATCATAAATTTGGACGATGCTAAACCTAAATACCAAGTTTGGTCTTTTCGTTTTTGAGCTAAAACAAAGCAAAAACACACACACACGAACGTTTTTCTAAAGATGCTTTTTTGGACTCAGGGGACCTCAAAAGATATTTACAGTGAAATTTCGACTTCCAATTTTTGGATGGGATACAATACCTTTTCCAGCTACTATGTACAGTATTTGTACACACGTACTAGAGAAAGTAAAACATATTTTAAGCCTCGCAACCTGCATAGGAAGCCAAAGGAAATATAAATTCATATTTATGCTATTAGGAGGCAACTATTTACAGGTCTAATACATATTTTTACTTTCTCGTCAATGTATCTAGTATAATCAGAAAATAGTGTCCTAAATACTCAGGTATTCTTCATGATACCCAGGGAACAAATCTGTGAGTGTTTCCATTAGGACGGTGCCTATGCTATAGATTAGTGATGGCCAATTAGTAATGCACTGAGGAATAGAATACGATAAGGACCTTTCTTGAGGGCCAGGAAAATTAATAGTATAACTATATTAAAGTAAAAGACCACCAGTGGCAGCTTAAGAGCATATTATTTTTACATTATTACATGAACAGTGAAGGAATAAGTATTGCATTTTACTAAGAACAATAAGGTTTATAAAATCTTTTATAACACATTTAAAATCCACTTCCAGTTCTGATGTTGCAAGTTTTAGAATATGAGATAACATTGAGTCAGTTAATTTGTTTTTCGACTTTGATTTCACTAGTTTCATAGCAGAGAAGACAGTTTCACGTATTTAGGTACTACCAAATATGGAAGTAAGTTTTAAAGCCCAGTTTCTAAGATGTGGAAAATGTTCCTTTGAAATGAGTTTCCAAAAATTAACACCAGCTGCCTCTGTGTTTGAAGAGATGAATCACATTGGAGCTCACATAGTACATCCCCGGGTAAGCATTCTGCTTAACATCTCGTGGTATTGTTGAAATGTTCCATATTTGATGGAATTGCTTCAAAAATTTTAAATCTACCATCAAATTCTAAAATAATATCTATGCAGGAAGTTAAAAAAAGGAATAAGTCATATTTATTCGCGGGCCGATTGAAACATACTTGCGGGCCAGATTAGGCCCGCGGGGCACCATTTGGCCACCCCTGCTATAGAAATACTGACGGAAGGACGGGAGTAGATATACCACTTACACACGTTAGGTAGGGAATGGCTATTGAAGCCTCGGAGGGGACGACGGTTACCAGCTCCTGTCTATTAAGCTCACCAGGTTAGTTGCCGAAGGACATTAAGGCATATGCCCAAGCAACACCGCTGTGTACGTAATCTCCAGTGTACTGGCTGCTCGTTCCTTCTAGACGAGTGACCTTTAGCAAAGATGCAGTAAACTAGACTAATCTTGAAAACAGGCCATCAAAAGTTGTGTTACAGTAACAAACGGCCGCGCCGTGGACGAGTGGTTAAACCCGGGTTCGATCCAAGGAATCGCATGTGTGAATTGTGGTGGACAAAGCGGCGCAGGGGCGGGTTTTCTCCGAGTTCTCCGGTTTCCACCGGCATTGCATTCCACCGGAGCTCCATCTTCATTCATGTATCATCAGTGTCATCGCCTGCGGTGCCACAAGTACTTAAAGCGGGCGTTAAACACTATAAAAATGTAACAAACACCTTTCCTTCCTTATGATTATGCTTCGAGAATACACAGCGGACAGTTGACCACAAAGTGTTTTGCATTACGGAACCATTGACAGAGTTTTAGCAAGAGTTGCTTAGTTATTAAGGAAATGACAGCAATTCAGAAGAAGATGAGCGACAAATGTCTGGAAAGAAGAAGTACAACTTAATGCTTTCTAGTGACTGTACTATTGCATGAAAATAACGCACACATCTGACTGTCGTTCCTGCTTTTGAGTACCAATCCTCAGTAAAAGAGAATAAATAATTCGCATCTAACATTTAAAAATGTCATTCGTCAAGAACTGACGCGCATATGCCTGGGAATCAGTACCGAGTCCAACCCAATTTGAACAACTCCCTGATGGAAGAGGCTCGAATGTTTGGCCCAGCGTACTTCTAGTAACACTGCAGACCGCAGTGCAAACACCAAGGCAACTAAACAGGTCGGAACCTCCCACCTATGGATGGCCACTAGGAGGAAGGGTATTGGAATGGGAGAACCTCTCACTCACAGCAACACCATGATGCATCGATTGCGCCTATGTTGCCTGGATGCAGGAATGAGGTGAAAGAGCCGGATACAAGGGAGACAAGCCCACCGAGACGCGCAGAAGCCCCTAATATTTCCAGTTCGAACTCCTGCGGACCTTTAGAGAGGCATCCAAATGGGCGGCATAGTGACAGTAGAAGGCGACACAGCTCACACTGAACGGTCATACGAAAAAATCTTCCTATAGCACAAGCAACTGCTCAGATCGCCCGGCACCACCGACATTGCAGGAGATGAAACCACGTCTGAAAGAAATGAGAGGAAACGAGGGAAACGAGAATCATGGTAGAATACACGACGAAATCCGACAGTCCAAGAGGACGGCCACCGGGAATCGAACCCGAGTCCTCCAGAATGTGAGTTTCACACCTTACCGCAGATGAGTGTCCCTTGATGAGCCAATAAGTTAAACATTAATGGAGACTTGCCTATCTGAAAATAATTTGCTCAATTGTTGTTTACTGATATCGGTTTAAACGAGTGAGGCAACACCACAGTAGCGTGTACAACTTGCATTTGAGAGGTCCTGCGATTCCTGAAGATGACGAATCTGATATGTGTTTTTATGTTTCCGTCTCATTTTTCAATATTTTAGCAGTTTCGTAGTTTATGACTGGGTGGACAGATAATGCAGATGCATAATCAATGGAATAATTTCTCCCTGTAAACACTAGGTGGCTGCCAGGTTGATGGCTAGCTTGCACGCCCTCTCTGACGGCTGGGCAGTGGAAAGGGTAATTGGGCTTGGAAACGATAGAGATTTCCGCGCGTCTCTTGTGGCCTGTCGGCCTGTAGTCTCCTATGGATCCTCACATCCTGCCATCCTCCTGGGGGCTATTACGCACAATAAAATCTGCATAGGTTACAAAGTTTGAGGTTTGCCCATTAGTTGTCTGTCATTTACCCTTTAATATCGGTTAAGCCATTTCTGGCGTCATTCTGGATACAATTTTCACTCTGTATACTTAAGGGCTGCTAGAGGGTTATAGTATAATTATCACATACATATCGAGCGTTTGGCTCAGACTGTGCCATTGGCTTTCTCAATGGCTAAAGCATTGGCATGCATGTGTAGTGTTTAAAATGTTTTTTCTGCGGTTGTTTTGTTTCACATGTATTTACTATGGAAGACGGTCTAACTGAAACAATACCCTTAAAACATTCTTCGAAATTCCTGAGAACATTGCTGAATTACCTCATTTCGGCGAACCAGAAAGTCACAAAATCGCCCACCAAGTGGTCCAGCCTTTTTCACTCCATGTATTTTTAACGAAAATTTAAATCATTCTTTGCAATTGTGTTCTTTTCTGACTCCAACATATTCGCATTCTGATACTTTGCCATTATAAATTTAATGATTTGGCTCATATCTGTAAGAAAGAAAAGCTTTTGGTGAGAAATGTATTATCAGAGCCTTTTAGTATTTTCCGATATTTAAAACAACACAGAGGGAGAGAAAACTGATTCTGCTTCAATTATTTATATTATTAGTGCGCATTTCTTCTAGGAAGTGAAGACGGCGTTTCCCTCACAGTTGGCATTGTCACCCAGTCAAGTACATCAAAATAATACACAACGGGCATATTTGCATTTAAAATTCTTCCTTTCATTTGAATGCCTTTACACAAGGCAGAAACTCCTCAAAACATAAATCTTACATCGTCTTCGTTACATAGTTCAATTTAACTTCTCGCGTTTCAAGGAGCATTGCTTCCGGTAGAATTTTCACGAGACGTTCCTCATTATATCTGTTTTAAATTGGTGTGACTAATGCCCTAAGGTTGTCTCTTTTGCGAAATCCTATTAACTATATTCCGTAGACTATGCCATTGAGATTTGTAATCTCCATCACCAGAAATCTGGTGCACAAAGCTGGAATTTTATTGTTTATTTTCTCTCTATAGTTGATACAAACATTAGCGGAGGTTGAAACACATGTCCACAAGCCAATAATACCGTGCGACTCAAAAACATCCGAACCGCTGCGCGGGATTTTTCCTTTGCGCACACGGAAACATAACACACAGCTGATGTACACAAGGTCACAATGCAGACATGTTTTTCTCTGCTCTGAAAGTGTATTGAGCTGACGGTGATATCGTTTGGTGAGATATTACCAGTGTGCTTTATTGTTTTGTCATGTACTTAGTCACCAAGTGTCTTATGGCTCAGCTTTTATTTTCTACTGCACAGCGTGTATTTATTTATGATTCGTAGTGTTAACATATGGCAAAATTGAACCAAATTTAATATTTTTCATGGACTAGGCTTGGTTTCAGCTTCATAGATATGTGTGTGCACAAAATAATCGTTATTAGAGCTCTGAGAAACCTAATGTTGTTCATGAAATAGCCTTTCGTGACGATAAAATTGGTGTATGGTGCGCCCATGAGCGCAGAAAGAGTTATAGACCCAATTTTTTCGAGTCAATAGTTCACATACATGAATACAATACCCCCCTCCTCTTTTTTAGCAAATTAAGAGGCAGGGGGCGCCATTTTGCCTTTTTTCAACAAGACTCTGCAACAACTCATACAGCTAATCTTTGGATGAGAACAATTGAATGTATGTTTAAGGACAGAATTATTAGTAGACATTTGTGGTTCCCTTGGTTCTCCGACCTAACCCCCTGCAATTTCTATCTCTGGGGTAGCTTAAAGTATAAAGTGTACAAGACAAACCCACACACCCTGGAAGAATTAAAACAAAATATCTGCCATAAAATTACAAGCTTTTCACAAGGTGAACTATGGCGAGCGATGGACAGTCTCCTAAAGAGGTGCTAAAATGTATGGACAATGGCGGCGTCCAGTTTTAGCACCTTCTTTAATAACTATGGTACGTAAAGCCTTTAAAGTAGTTTTAAAAATGTTTCATGGTTTCATCCACGCCTTTCTATGATAGTGGCAGATAGCAACGAGCGCAGAAGGCAAAACACCGCGCAACCGGTTCAGACATTTTTGGATCACCCGGTTCATTGCCAATGGAAGTGACCACCTTCTAAAAGCTGAGTAAAAATTAGAAACACTGTTTTCATTGTATGAACTAGAGGAGGAAGGGATAGTGTAGCTGGAATGCATGCGATTGAAAGCCCACCAGCCAATCAGTGACGACAAGGTGGCACTTGTATACGTAAGGGAGGCAGGTAGTCTGCATTTCACTCTTCGAGTCCTCTGATGATGCTCAACACAGTTGTGAGCAAAACGCAGGGGCAAATCCTATTTTCCGATCACAGCCTACAAGCCTGGAAAAAAATGTGTATTAAAATGTTTTCATTTTTTACGAAATAAAGTTACACTGTTTAGGTGTTTCATTTCTAAACTTATTCAAGTAAAACTTACTCTTAGATGTACGGCTGAAAAGAAAAATTATAACGTTTGTATGCGTATAAAGTAATTCTTCGGACTTCCTTTATTAGGTATAATAAGTAAGGGAAATGTTGTAATCCACCCAAAAAATTGACAGGGAGTACCAGGAGACCCAACTTACTCGTCTTTGAAGTGCGCGATATCCATTCTTTCGTTAAAGGATAATCCAACGGGTTCCTTTTAAGCTTAAATACATCAGTGAGAAGCTGGCCCTCTGAATGAGCTCACCATCTCCGCTGATAAGCAAGAATGGTAAAAATTGTTTGTTGCAGAATAGCTAGAGAAAATAACGTGAATGTAATACATCAAAGTTTTTAAACACGTTACCGAAGATGATCCATCAGTGTTAGTAAGTAAACTAAAAGTGTGCCACCGGTGCACTGCGATCTAATAAATATATTGTGGCTAACACTCTACAGTATGAGGGTATGAAGTTAAGGAACCACAGGAGGCTACAAGCCACAGAAACGCATGGAAATTCTTAACAGTCCCAGGCCTTTAAGCCCGTCTCACTACTGGAGCTGCTTATGGAGTAAGATGAATGACCCATTAACAAAGCAGGCCTCTAGAGTCTTAGCTTTGAGAAAGCATGCTCGCCATCTGTCCGACCCCGCCATAAGCCATACAAAACCTAGAAGCACAGCTGAAAGGAAACGAAATGAGCGGGAAATGAAGGAAATTAAATCTTTTCAGATAAGAATCAACCCACCATTGGTCTGCCAACCAGAGAAAATCATGGAAACCTGAAGTCAGGATGACCAGTCGATGCAGGTGCAACCGAACCTCACACATTACCACATAGCCAACTTGCTTGTAAAGGGTTATAATATGCATGACAAGTTAAAAATAGAAGACTCAGTAAATTTATTGACAAAACACATTTCTAAGCCTTTCGAATATATATGTAGTTACCATATGTATAAAACAACTAAAGACAATTAATGATGAGTAGAGCTTGAAAATATCTTGACGAAAACGGAAATGCGTAACATAGAGGAAGGGTGACGAAAATGAAAGAGAATTCTTGAAATCAATTAGAACTAAGATAAACAGGAAACATGGGGTGAGATACAAAATAAAAAGTGTTAAAAATAAAAATGAAATAAAGAGAAATGGTTAAAAGTCGGGTATGTAGATAAAAGTAACAAATAAAAGAGAGAGGTTTTAACTTGAACGAGGACAGGAGCATTAATTTTGAATGGGATGAGGGGCAATGAATTAGAACATTGCATTTTGTACGAGAAGCAGATAAGTATTTTCACTGTTAAACTGAATATAAAGAGCTAAAACATTTGTGAATATACATTTGGAAACACAAATGGGATACTATGAGAGGAGAGATGGTACCAATAAAATATTTAATGGAAAGGGAAAGAGAATAATTAAAGAACTAAGACATATTTGGTAAAGATAAGAAAAAATTGAATAAGAAAAATATGTTGTATTCAATTCACATAGCTTTCTCTAACTGTTCCATACACAAGCAATTCTTACAAAATAATATTTATCTATTTCATCCTAATCGATATAAACATTATCAGTATATCGATCTTACTACTTGCTTTCTTGTAATTAGAAGATAAATAAGGGAATATCCTAGGTTAAAGCAATAGCCAAATAGTTTAAAAGCTAGTCGTTGTGTGAAACAATTCTACAAGTTGGTAGTTTAATAATGAAACCAATTGCAAAGGATATCTGCAAAAAAAAAAAAAAAAAAAAAAATGTATATGACATAAATTATGTGTTTTAATAGATCTACTTTTTTGGTGTAGTAAGTTTTTGTCTATATCTTAAGTTTATCGGTATTACAAATTCTCAAAAATGCATCCAGAATGAAGAGCTCTTCAGAGGCTATTCCCAGAAAATTCGAAATATACAATTTATTTGGTATGTAAATATCTTAAATATAAGAGTTTTTAATCAAAACCGTTACAGTCATTTTTGAGAAAACTGAAATTGTCGATTTTTTTTTTCCATATAAAGGGTAGTTTGGGGTGGGAGGATATTCTTGAAAGTCTTCGTATCCTTGTATGATACTATAAGTTTGGTGTTTTGATAGACTTTTCGTTTTAGAGCTATGATATTTACACATGTAGACTTTTGCTAAAAATGCTTGTTTTAGATTTAGGGGTCCAAAAACATGTATTTCCGGTGAAATCTCGATATCAAATTTTTAGGTACAATACACTATGCACATAGTACGTGTAGAGAAGGTAAAACTGCCTTTTACGGGCTCGGGGGCCGCAAAACATATATTTCGGTGAAATCTTGTCACCAAACTTTGGATGGAATACAATACCTGTTCTTTCCACTATGTACATTGTAAAAACGGTCTGGAGAAAATAAAGAGAGAGAGAGAGAGAGAAACAAAGAAAAAACAGAGGATGCGGAAGAATAAGTAAAAAAACTCTGATGTGTTCCACTCACATGACTTTCTCTATATATCTGCAACAAATTATTGCTAAAAAGCTTATGCTTCTATTTACTACATGATAATCGAGAAAAAAAAATGGCAGAAATAGTCTTATTACTTGTTTACTTGTAAGTAGAAGCGAAATAAGTGAGTACCATAGGGTAAAGTGACAGTCAAAAGCTGGTTGCTATGTGACTAATGTTCTTTTATTTACGTGGACAGGAGTGACAAATTCCTGTATAGGAAAATATTGAGTTTTCATAGCTTTAACAATAAACAAGGAATATGTAAACAACGATCAACTTCACGAAAAAAATGTATATAACATAAAATGTGTGTCTAGCGTGCTCTACATAAAATTCAAGATAAAAATGTTATCTGTGAGGTAAGTATCTTTAATATACGATATTTTAATCAAAATCGTTAGAGCAATTTTTAAGAAAATCAAAATTTTCAAAACAAATTCCATGTAATGGGTAGTTAGGGTAGGGGGGATTTTCTTGAAAATCTTCGTGTCGCGTCTCTGGAAGATACCAAAGTTAAATACCAAGTTTGATATTTTACCGACTTTGGACGCTCATATATAAACGGAACCTTTTCCAATTTTTTTTTTTTTTGATACAGGGAATCCTAAAACATATATTTCCGGCGAAATCTCGGAATCGAATTTTTGGGCGGAGTGCAATACCTTCTCTGTACACTATGTATATAGTACGAGTAGAGAAAGTAAATGAAAGAGAGAGATAAAAGGAGTAAAAAAAAACAGAGGATGCGGTAGAATGATTAACAAAAATAAATGGGGTTACACTGGCTAACAGCCAGAGGATAGGCGAATGTAGCGCCTAAGAGATACTCAAACCTAATTTGTACATTTAAGTAAAATAGTTGAAGCAACGGTCATGACTATAAAGAACCGAGAATGTAACTTAACCACAACTTGTGCTCTCTATCATGACATAAGTCCCAACCACCCCTTCATTTCACAACTGAATGACTCTGAAAGGCTTGCGTGCAAGCATCATTTAACAGACAAATGACCTCATTGGTTAGAAACAGGGATGTAGGAGACGCTTTCGATAAACTTCTACATGGCGAGAGGACTTCAGTTCAACAGAACACGCAAATCTTGCTATTATCTATTCACCCTTATGTAGTCCCGCGCAAAAACAAAACCCGGGTGCTAGTGCACCATTTTAATGTAGCGTTCCGCCATTTGCCTAACGAATAGTGTCATATGGTACACATTAATTGTCTTTTCACACAAGCCGTGTTTAGGACAGGAGTTAGATAGGTAGAGTCAAACTGAAAAATTCAATGCCATAGCCGGAATTTGAACAACGGATCTCCCGATCTATAGTCGGTTGTTCTACCACTGAACTACCATGGCAACATACCGGCATTGCATTGAATTTCTCAACTGACTGGCACGTTTTCCGGTAAACCACAAGGAGATCTCAAAGAGATCTTAAAGTACTTACAACATTGTAAGGCCATTGGGGTTGTCATCTCAAAATAATTTGAGATCACCTTGTAGTTTACCGGGGAACTTGCGAGTCAGTTGAGAAATTCACGGCTGCCGGCATATTGCTTGGTAGCTCAGTGGTAGAGCAACCGGCTAGATACCGGTAGATCCGTGGTTCAAATCCCAGCTATGGCATCGAATTTTTTAGTTTGACTCTACCTATTCAAATACTGTCAAAATTTCACGATCACGTGAAAAGTACCCACGACGTGTAATGCAAAATGAACAGATAAATTAGACACTTTTTCGGTCTCATTTGACAATTTCATACAAAACTGTATAAAATCTAGTTCTTCTTATCTATATTAACTTGCTGTAGCATTTTTTTTAACTTTTGGTGTTTTATTTTTACTTTCTCTTGACGTACTATGTACAATAGTGTATAGAGAAGGTATTGCATTCCACCTAAAAATTCGATAGCAGATTTCACCAATAATACTATTTTTAGGGTTCCCTGTATCAAAAAAAGTATTTTTAGAAACATGTCCGCTTGTGTGTGTGTGTGTGTGTCCGTATGTTTGTGAACACGATAGCTCAAAAACGAAACATCGGTAAAATGACAAACTTGGTATTTAAGTTAGGTATCTTCCAGGGCCGCAACACGAAGATTTTGAGAAAAATTCACCCACCCCAAACTACCCTTTACATGGAAAGAAATTCGATAATTTATTTTATCAAAATGGCTCTAATGATTTTGATTAAAATACGGTATATTAAAGATATTTATGTTGCAAATAAAGTGTATATCTTGAATATTCTAGCAATAGGATTAAAGACCGCTTTATTGTGAGTGAATTTTGTTGAATTATGCGTAACTGCTAAACGGTAAGAGGTACTACACAAAAAATGTAGATCACCTTAAAACACCCCATTTTTGTCTAACAGGTTTTTTCGTGAAATTGACCATTACTGAGATATTCCTTGCTATTTGTTTCAAATTTAAAATACATATTTTTCTCACTCGGAAAGTTGTAAATTCTTGGCCCGGCATAGAAACGGATTTCAAACATGGCAACCAGCTTTTGAAAGATATGACTATCACTTTAGCCTAGTGTTTTCCCTTAATTGCCTTCTACTTAAATGAAAGGTAGTAATTAAGACAACTTCTGTTAATGTTTATTATATTAACAATCATCATAAATTATAAAGAAGAACGTGCTTTTAACAATAATTTGTTACAACGGTGTAGAGAAAGTCATGTGAATGGAAAACATAAGATTTTCTTATCTTTTGCACAAAAAAACCTTGCTTAAAAATACTATTTCTTTATCTATATCATACTAATTAAGATAAGCATTAGTAGAAATGGTCTTAATGCGTGCTTCCTTATAAGTATTAGGGAATTATACTAGACTAAAGCGATAATCAGAGCATTTATATGCTATGGCTATGTGAAACAATTGAGATACTAATATATTTTGCATTCCTACTGAGAAAAGTTTTAAGTAGTTTAAAATTGAAAAGAATAGCAAGGAATATCTCAGAAATGATTAACTCTACTCTCGACATAATTTATTTGTCTTAATGAGTACTAAAATTTTTGTGTAGTAAGTTTTTTTATCTGTCTTTTACGGTTTACCAGTTACTTAAAATTCAGCAAAATTCATCCAGAATAAAATTAAGAGCCCTTCAGAGACTATTCCCAGAAAGTGTAAGACATTAATTTCGTTTGTAGTGTAAACATCTTTAAAATACGGTATTTTAATCAAAATCGTTAGAGCCATTTTTAGCAAATAAAACTTTTGAAAAATCTCTCTTGTAAAGGGCAGCTGGGGTGGGGAAATTTCTTGAAAATCTTGGTGTCGTGTCCGTAAAAGACACTAATCCTAAATACCAAGTACTGACTTTTTCTAAAAGTGAAAATTCGGAATAAAAATTTTGGGTGGAATACAATACTTTCTCTGTGAACTATGTACATAGAACGTGTAGAGAAAATAAAAGAAACTGTTCACTGTTACAGGAATTGCATTCTTCACAAAATCGTCCCATTCTTGCAGCGCTTTCCTTTCTTTCACGGGTTTAACCACTTTTCTAATGAGGGAGATGGTGGATTGATTCGTGAGGGGATGGGGTAATTGGTAAAATTAAACAAATGCCACCCTCCTAATTAAATCAAATATTTTTCAGAATTTTCTTTCGAACACTGTTTACACCAGGTGGCCGAAATGCCCCATTTTTGACTTGTGTGGAGAACGACCTTCACTTTATATTATTCTATCTCTCAGCGGAGACTGTGAGTTGTGCTCATTACGAGGGGTAAAATGAAGGTCGCTCTCACCAGTTCTCCACTGGCAGATTTTAACTTCAAATAGCTCCGTTAATTCTGTGGATCTTAAAAACTCACCAAGGGACCTCTACACAAGCCAAATATGGGGCAATAGGACCACCTGGTGCTTGTAGCCGAAACAACGGTGAACTCGGAAGTTAATTGTATCCCTTCTTTTATAGGAAGTGTTGGATTTTTTTCATAAACTTATAATAAATCTTAAGTACTGGTGTGATTATTTAATTGTTTTCTCACAGAAATCGTGTGTAGGTCAGGAATTGGATATGTAGAGTCAGACTGAAAAATGCAATGCCATAGCCGGATTTGCCTGGTCTCTAGTCGGTTGCTCTACCACTGCGCTACCATGGCAACATGCTGGCATGTATTGCATTTCTCAACTGACTAGTATGTATCCCGGCAAACCACAGGGTAATCTCAAATTATTTTGAGAGGACAACTGCGATTTACAATGTAAAGTGTAAGTCCTGTAAGATCCAGGATTGATTGTATAATCAACTATTATGGACAATTGCGACAATTAAAAAGATTACTAAATATTATTGTTTTTTCGCCACTAATCAATTATTCGCCAGACTTAGAAATAGGGGAATATTCAATGGCAACCTTTTCCATGCAGCAACATACAAATGTTGTAACAAATATTTCGGATATCAGGTGAATCAGATTGAATGTTGGACTTGTAGCTGTCAACGGAATAAATCAAATCTCTTTGGTATTTTTATACGATGCTTTACTATTTAGGAATAATTTCATTCTGAAAATCTAGTACTCTCTCTAGCACTTATTTACAATGTACATAGTAGAAACTGTATTCCGACCAAAATTTGATATCGAGATTGCACCACAAATATATGTTTTGAGGTCCTCTGAGTCCGAAAAAGCTTATTTAGAAAAAGGTGTGTGTTTCTATGAACGGCCTAGTTCAAAAACGTAAAGAGCGTTAAATGCTAAATTTGGTATTTATGTTGAGTATCGTCCAAGAATGCGACACAGATATTTTCAAGAAAATTCTCCCATCACGAATTACACATTACATAGACAAATTTTCGAAAATGTTAAAGGTATTTACATCACAAATAAAATGTATATTTTGAATTTTTGAAAATAGCCTCTGTAAGCCTCTTTATTCTAAACAAATATAGAACTTTGTTTATTGGTAAAACCTTACAAGCTATACAAAAATGTACTATTTTATTAAAACACATAATATCTGGTATACCTATACGTTCTTCTTGTAGAGTTGACTGTTTTAGAGGTATTCCTTATTATTGTTTTCAGTTTTAAACTACCTAACTTTTCTCAAACAGCATCATGGAAAGCGAACCGAACCACAATTGTTTCACACAATGACCAACTTTTAAAGGATTTGTCTATCTCTTTAACGTTATTAGCCTTCTGCTTACAAGGAAGCAGGTAATAAGACCGATATTCTGCTAAAGTTTATCTCGATAACATGATATAGATAAAATTATAATATTTTTCAAGCATAATTTGTATATGGAACAGCTAGAGAAAATTATGTGAATGGGATACATCAGGTTTTTCAGCGTGCCTTGTTATTATGCTGTACCATGGTGCAGTAGCCACCTGGTTCTGATGTGACGTAGGTCAGTGTAAGAGTGAATACGGTTTAAATTTGGCAGAGGTCAATGACAGGAGTAGTCATGACAAAATTCTTTAACTAATATGTAAGTATCCGTAGTATATGACATTTTAATCGTAATTGTTAGAGCTATTTTTGAAAAATAAAATTTTCGAAAATGTTTCCATGTAAAATGTAGTGTGGGGTGGGAAATTTCTCGAAAATCTTCGTGTGGCATTGTTGGGGAATACAAAATTTACCTACCAAGTTTGGTATTTAATATACCTTTTCGTGTATCCACACACACATCCACATAAACACACAGTGATTTTTTTCTAAAAATGCTTTTATTGAACTCGAGGGATCTCAAAACAATAATCTCCGGAGAAATCTTGGCATCAAATTTTTGCGTGGAATGCAACCTTTTCTATCTATTATGTACGTTGTACATATGCATTAAAGAGAGTGATAAAGAAAAATTTGATGCTCTCAAACATGGCTCTAACGATTTCGATTAAAGTACCACTTTTAAAGATGCTTACAGAACAAATAAATTGTACATTATAGTTTTCTGGGAATGCCTCTTACCTCTGAATGACTTTTCTTTGCTCTGAATGACTTTTACATTATTGATAAAATCCCAACTGACAAACACAAAAGAAAAAAAAACAAGATCTCGTTATAATAACATGTATATCATACACTTTTTTTTAAGAGTTAACGATTTCCGAGATATTCCTTGTCTTTTGTTTCAATTTTAAAGTACTAATACTTTTCTGAAACAGAAAGTCGTCATTCGTTTCTTATTTCCAGGCCAGGAAAAGATAACCGGATTTTAAAGTTAATCATAGAGCAACCAGTTTTTAAAGTATTTGACAATCGCTTTAGCACAGTTTGTTCCCTTCTACTTATAAGGGACTAAATAATAATAGGAGTTTTGATAAATTTATCTCAATTAGAATGGATTAGGTAGAAGAATACTCTTTTGTTAGAATACGTTGCTTGAAGAACAGGTAGAAAGTCATGTGAATGTAGAAACACTTTTGCATAAAAAGCTGCATTGTAAGTTACATAAGTTAGGTAGATACGTTTAGATACGTAAAGAGGAGCCTTATTCAGATGCTTAAGAACTGGTCGCTGTATGTAACCTTAAAATTCCGTACTCTTTCCATGGGATCTCCAGAAAAAAAAGAATGACGACATAGTGTTTAAGCAATGACCTATTATATAAACAAATCGAAACTCTAATATTGGATATATGCTTTTCAACAAAGCAAGTTGTTTAAAAATGATATTTTTTTTTTAAAAATTATGTTTAATAAAACCAACATTTTTTGTAGTACTTTTTTGCGAATCGCTTAATTCTTACCAGTTATACAGGATTATATAAAATCACTTCCAAATAAAAAGGAATTTACAGTATATTACCAATAAAGCTCAAATATATATTTTATTTGTAACGTAATTATCTTTAATATAATGATGTCACACTTCAGAAGATAAAGGAGTCCGAACATTCTCCCATTATCCCATGGGGTAATTTGATTTTCTGTCACATCTTTTGAGAATATTGAACTTAAAACATCACAAGTTTAGTTATACTGTTCCCAGACACTTGTGCACCAAACAGTATTTTTCTAAAAAATATCTTGTTTCTTAGTTTAGATTCAGGGGTCTCAATATCTCAATATAGAATTGTTGGCCAGAATACAAGTTTCTATTTATACGCCAGACTGTTCTAACTTTGACTGGCTGAGTAAGAGTAATCGTGCGTACTCAACCATAGACTTCGGAGCCTAATTAAAGGGGAGTTGATGGACATCACTTAGTTTTGCAATATTTGCATTAGCATTCCAACACTTGATTCAGCCTTGAATTAGATTGACGTCACTGATGATGTGTATCGCGTATAACAGGCAAAGCCCTGTGAGTCGTGATTAACTCACTGCCCTTTTGCCCTTCAACCAATCTGACGGTCTGGTGTACCTGCTAAAGAAAGAAAACATCTTTGTTGCATTCGCATTACTTTCTTTACCCACTTTAAAAAAAAAAAAAACTATTCCTAATTATGTTTAATCTTCTCATCATGTTTTTTTAGGTACAATGGGAATAGGGCAGTGTAGTAGGTTAAGCCAGTCAAGTCTTTTTAAATTACCGTTTTCTGTACTTTACTAGGAGGAAAAATATATGTGTTACATTCCCACTAGCTTCACTACCCATTCTGTATCAAACTATTACTAAAATACTTATTTTTCTATCTATTTCATGTTAATAGAAGTCGTAAATATTTACAGAAATACTTTGGTTTCAGATTTCCTTATGGATATAACAGAACTAAGGTAACACATTAGGTTTCGGTGATAATCGAATATTAAGAGCTGGTCGCTATTTGTTACTTTGAAATTCCGTTATCTTTGCTTGATCAGGAGAAAGAGAAACGAATAATGACTGACCGTTTGAGAGCCGCATAAGTATTAGAACACGCAAAAGTTAGTTTTGTGAAAGGTTTTCTGAACTCCCCTAAAATTAATTTAAATGTACCAAGGTTATAGCCACGATTATGGTGCTGAATTCTTCTAAAATTTATTTAATGAAGATTGTTTTAACACAATCTTTAAACCGGATTTTCTTAGTTTAATTTTTTTTTATATTCTGGTACATAATACCAGATGGTCAATAGACCCTCATTTGACCTGTTCAGATATCCATTTGTACGTTAGAAAACTTGTAGAACTCAACGGGGCTATTTCAAGTTAAACCCGCAAATACGGAACTGGCGAGGGCGACTTTGATCTTACCAGTCTTTCAATGAGCCGACCCGCCCATCGTCTCCTCTAATAAGCAAGAGAGGTAAAACCAAGGTTGCTTAGCCAGACCTCCACTTATCAATTTTAAATTGAAATACCTGATGAGATCTGCAAATGTTAACGCACACGGATATCTGCACATATCAAATATGGGCCAGTAGCCACCTGATATGTGTGCTAACGAAGTATACTGAAAGATGTAATGAGCATTAATATAAGTGGTATTATGAATAGAATTACTTTAATTCTAAAGAGTTTATTTTAAAAAAATTAAATTTGGATTTTTTTAAAAAATATATATAAACTTCTCTTGAAATTAAAGAATCAAGTAATACTTCTTATAAGCTAATTGATATTATTATCTATGAATATTATGGCATTATCTATAGACAATATGCACAATTTTCAGATATAGATAGGTATTTTATAAATGTACCAAAAACTGTGAAAAATAATAGGACAACTTATAGAAAGCTTTTATGAGAGACCTATACAAGTGACATATTTATCTAATTGAAGTTAAGTATTATTTGCAATGTGAATATAAACGTAATTTAATGTTAGAAACCAACTATTCTACGTATCTTACGCTTACAGTATGAAATTATTTTCCGTCCACCATAGTTAAAAGCATACAAATGTAAAAGAAGACGCAGAACCGAAGAAAAGTTCTTTGTTAAACCCAAGTTTAAAAAAGAGTTAATGATGTAATGTATCCGACAGAAAACCTCATATAATTAAAGCACCTAGACAAACATTTGATGTCGTAGCTACAGCCCTGAAATTGAAGACACTCCTGGGATATAAAACACACGCGTTGCTCTTGGAAAAAGAGGAGCTTCGCGTACAAATAAAGAAAGAATCTTGCTCGGGTAGATAAAAGAGAGTGAATCAAAAGGTGCTGACTCCAAGAGTCGCGTGAAATTGCCCCTTAAAGGTCACCACTGTTTCCTATCCTCCCCTTGCACTAAATTACCAACGCCACGGTTACATAATTACCTTTTAAAGCAATCGGGAAAAAGGATTTTCATTTTGTGTTTCTAAGTACAAATTGCTGGGATCCGGAAATCTACCTTTACGAGGTAATAAAAGGCACGACTTTTAAACGCAAAGGTGATGGAGGTTAAAAACAAATGAGGTTATGGCATTCCTTTGTTTGCGAGTTCGTGCCCTATTTCCTTCTTTTGTCCTTCCTCTTTAATCACTGCAGATCCATTAATAGGCAAGGCTATTACTGAATTAAATCGTTTGCAGTACTAATTAAAGGTGACTGAAAATATAAAGTAATTTTATTCAGTACATTTAGCACTGTATTTTTACTCCAACTTGTAACCAAGGCCATATACTGGCATTTAGCAGTGGTATGGCGTTTTCGGAGACTTTGCATCGTTATTTTATTTTATTACTTTCCTCAATTGAGGGCTGCCATGTAGACAAAGTATAACTACACAATTAACATTTTTAAAAATAATTTACAATGCTAAAAATAAATCGTATAACTAAGTAAGGTAACATACAAAATTAGAAATGATAGACTTCAAATCTAATATAAATAGCACATACAATCTTCTCAAAAAAACACTTTAGTAAGTTCAAAATTACAGAACAAAACTTAATGAATCGTTATAGCACCAGCATTAAAACGAATACAAATTATTTCTGAGGATGAGAATAGATCCTCTGATTGCCATGATCGCTATTGTATGCATTAGGCTTTTATCCAAACCATAATCTTTCCAAAATTGGTGTAATCTTTTGGGGATTTTCCCTCTGGCTCCTATCATTAATCCGGTGACTGATATATTTTTAAGATTATATTTGTCCTTGTAAAACGGAATGGTAGATTCATAAATTGCCTTTTTTTCTGTGTCCACTTCTTCAAATTGTTCACAGTGGGACTCAATTCGAACAGTAGGATCAAGGATCACTCCGCCGCCATCAGATATCTTATAAGCAATAATGTCGATGCGCCTGCTGCTACCATTGTTGGACAAACCATGCACGTCATCATGGACCTCAAAACCTTTTTGTTTCATTCTTGTTGCAATCAAGCTCTTAATTGTATTATGTCTGCTGTTTCGCAATAGCTCTCCATAAGGGCAGGCACCCAGAACATATGCAAGTGTTTCGTGCTCCCTGCCACAGCGACGGCAGAGGGTATTGTTCTGGGACCTACCCGGTAAGGAACGTACAGCAACTCCAGCAGTCATTCTGATGGCGTCTCTCCATTCGGAGCAGGAAAGTCCGCGATGATCTCGAATCCACTTATTTGCAGGTGTATAGTAGCTGAACATTTCAACACCTTTTACTGCTACTGCTACTGCTGCTGCTGCTGCTATTGTTGTTATTATGCATTTATTCTCTGCCGTTTACTGGCTCATATATAATACAGTTATGGCTGTAACCATACTAACATATGGCAGAGAAGCTTGGACACTAACTAAAACATAAAAAAAATAAATATATCAGGTGGCCCAACTGACCCATATTTGACCTGTGTTGGTATTTCTTTAGTGCGGTAAAAGAGTTGAAAAACTCAAAGGGGATGTTTCAAGTTAAGCCCTCAGTGGAGAACTGACATGAGAGGCAGGGCTCCTTTGAGGAACTTCCGGAAGCTTGGAAGGCGGTCGAAGGCGGTTTTGGAGTCATTCATTTTGGAGCCTTAGAGTCCGGTAAGTTTTATACGCACAAAGCTCAAAATAATGATAAGAAAAAGAAGACTGCGTAAACAACCAAAAGGACTAATTCTCATCGTATTCCTGTTACTATTTTTGATGCATGTCGCTCTTGATAATTGTTTTCTCTTACTACAACGCATAATCATTGAATTGTAGTTAATGTTAAAATTACTACTGTCTGTGGTTACACCCCTCGTACGGTGCTGTGCCCCAGTTACCGGAACCCCGTTCGATAGTAATGTTAATCCTAATCCTAGAGGAAATGATGTGTACCAGAGGTTGGAATGCACCAATGCTGCTCTCCATGAGTAGAGGGAGTTAAATCTATCCACTCAGTAACCGGTAAGCTCGTTATTTTCGGTCTGAAAGACAGAATACAGCTCATCCACATTAATTACTCTCTCGAGTAGTATGTAGGAGTCGTTGTTACAGTACAAGCGGATGCTGTAACACGATCAGGTCAGCGGTTCCAAAACCAGCTGGTGCCACAGCGCCGTTTTTACAGATAACCTACATGCATTAAAATAGTTGTAGAACTCAACTGAGAAATTCAAGGCAAACACTGGCCAGTGGCAGTGTTAATAATTAGTGTGCACGACTTTCATTGCACATCTCGTCATCTATCGCATATCAACGAAAACGTGAGAGAAGTGCGCTCATGAGAGGCAGTTTCCAGACTTGTACTAGAATCTGTGATGATATACAAGAACAAAGATAAACAATGATGAACAAGATAAGATCTAAAATGTTAACAATTTTCCACACTATTCTCTTAAAGATAAAGACTGCGGAACTGAGGTGGTGCTCCTGGCGCAGAGATGAACTATCTGCCCAATATTTAAGAACTTTCGCATGACTTGTGGCCTGTTTGTGCCCGGTGGTCACATTTGGTTGCCTCAGTTCATATATTCCTCCTTGAGAATGGGGGAGGGGTGTGTTAACTCAAAATATATCTAAAAAAGGTCGCAATATGTGAGGTTTTCCCCGCATTATCTAGTCTTTATTTTTAAGCAAAGGAGACACTCTGTTTTCTTTATTTTTATCTTTAATTTTATGGATATTAATACCTTATATAAGAATATTATATGTGGTATTAAATACTAGATAAGTTAACAAAACGAAGGCAACTTATGTTATAAAGTTGTTAATGATATTACAATGTAAGTCAACGCAGCATTGGTTAAACGAAATACCATTTAAAATGGTGTATTAAATGTTTAGTCAGTATTGATGAGAGGGAGAAATTTAAGTGAACGGAAACAAATCTATCAAAATAATCAAAGTAAGCCCAAATTCGATCTTAAGAGTCTGTTGTAACTTGACCTAGTTATAGTATTTTTATCTACGACTAATAGATTTCATTTATTTGGCGGTTACACAGAAAGTAAGAGGATTAAGAATTTGAGGTGGTTATAGACATTTTTCGTCCTGCGTCGTGGCACAGTGGCCTGGAGCGTTGTGCTTTGGTTTCCGGCCCTCAGAATGCGCACAGAATTAAATCCCACCCTCGGGTATATTTCGCGCAAAACTTAGAAAAGATGCACAGAATATTTGTAAGAGTTTATAAACGCAAACTTGTAACAAACCACATGTCATGGTGTTTCTTTTTTCGAGTCAATAAATGAGGACCTGCAATCAAAATAACCCACATACATTTATTTTGTCAGGAAAGAATGGAAAATTTCACCACTTAGTCCAAGCGGCAAATCTTTTGAAACGTTTCTAAATTTTGCAGCATCTATATAGAATCGATGCCCAATCAAAAAAGTGAGGAAATATGTGTTTTGGGGACCCCTGAGTTTTTTAGAAAAAGGTCCATGTGTGTATCTATGAACAGCATAGCTCAAACACAAAAACACTGTTAAAAACCAAACTTGCTATTTCAGTTTAGTACCTTCCAAGGATGCTCGAAGATTTTAAAGAAAATCCCACCACCACAAATAACCCTTTAAATGAAAACATGTTTGAATATTTTTTTGGAAAAAATGCCTCTTAACAATTAAAATACCGTATATTAAAATATATAACAACACAAATAAACTGTATATTTTGAATTGTCTGAGAACAGCCTCTGAAGAAATGTTTATTCTGGATGAGTTTTGCAGAATTTTGCATAATGGATAAACCGTAAGAGATAGACAAAAAACATACAACTACAAAAATGTAGATCTTCTTCAAACAGATAATTTATGTGATATACAATTTTTTTATGTGGAGCTGAACATTTCAGAGGTATTCCTTGTTATTTATTTCAATTTTAAACTGTTTTTGTGTACTTTTCTCAAACGGGACGTGGCGTTTTATTTCTTTCAGGCCATGTAAAGTGACACGAATTTCATTTGTTTTCTTATAGCAACCATAAATTAAAAGATTTCATTATCACTTTAGCCTAGTGTATTCCCTTGTTTCCCTTATATTTATAAATAAGTAAGTAATAAGATCATTTTGATAAGATTTATCTCGATTAGCATGTCGTGAATAAAAGAATAACATTATGTAAGGAAATTTGTTTGTGTAACAGATTGAGAAAGTCGTGTGAGTGGAATACATAAAATTTTTTTTCAGTTCATCGCTACCATGGGCACAGTTTTGTTGAATAAAAAATTAGTAATTTTATTCATTCTGTTATAAGAATTTGATACTTACAAAACATTCTCTAACAATAAATATTAGAATATGCCTGATATGATTTGATAGAATATAAGATAATTTGGTGTGGAGAATTTTCTTGAGAATCTTCGTGTTGCATCCCTGAGAGATACTTAAATAAGAAGCATTTTTGGAAAAGGGTCCGTGTGTTTGTCCGTGTATCTGTGAACACGATAACTCAAAAACAAAAAGTTGGTAAAATACCACTTGACATTTGAGTTTAGTATCTTCAAGGGATGCGACAAGAATATTTTGAGAAAAATCCCCCACCCCAAACTACTCTTTACATGGAAAAAAAATCGAAAATTTTGATTTTTACAAAAATGGCTTCATTTTGATTAAAATGTCGTATATTAAAGATGTGTATTTACACGACAAATAATTGTATATCTTGAATTTTCTGGGAATATCCTATGAAGACCTCTTATTTCTGAATGAATTTTGCTGAATTTTACGTAAATGGTAAAGCGTAAGGGATTTAACTTGCTACACAAAATATGTAGGTCCCGTTAAAACACATAATTTATTTCATATAGGTTTTTTTTTTTTTTTTTTTTTTTTTTCGTGGAGTTGACTATTTCTGAGATATTTCAACCACATGGCAACCAGCTTTTAAAAGATTTGACTATCGTTTAGTCTAGTGTATTCCCTTATTACTTTCTCTATACGCACTATGTATATAGTGAATAAAGAAAGTATTGCACTCCACCAAAAAATTCGATACCGAGATTTCACCGGAAATATATGTTTTAGGGTCCCCTTTATCTAAAAAAAAGCATTTTCACAAAAAGGTCCGCGCGTGTGTGTGTGTGTGTGTGTCCATGTGTCCGTGTCCGTGTGTCTGTGAACACGATAACTCAAAAACAAAAGTCGGTAAAATACCCAACTTGGTATTTGAGTTTGGTATCTTTCAGGGATGCGACACGAAGATTTTGAGAAAAATCCCCCCACTCCAAACTGCCCTTTAAATGTAACTTTTTTCGAAAATTTTGGTTTTTTCAAAAATGGCTCTAACGATTTTGATTAAAATATCAGATATTAAAGATATTTACTTGACAAATATAATGTATATTTTGAATTTTCTGGGAATAGCCTCTGAAGACTACTTTATTCTGGATGCATTTTTCATAACTACTAAACCGTAAGAGATGGATAACAACTTAACACACAAAAAATGTAGAGCATGTTATAACATACAATTTACGTTATATACATTTTTTTCGTGGAGTTAATCGTTTTTGAGATATTCCTTTTTCTTAGTTTCAGCTTTGAAAAACTTACACTTTTCTCATACAGGAATTTGTAAACTCCTGTCCACACAAACAAAGGAACATCAGACACATAGCAACCAGCTTTTGGCTTTCACTTTAACCTATGGTACTCTCTTATTTCGCTTGTATTTACAATAAAGCAAGGAATAAGACTATTTCTGCTAATTTTCCTCGATTAGCATGAAATAAATAAAAGATAAGCTTATTAACAATAATTTGTTACAGAGAGATAGAGAAAGTCATGTGAATGGAACACATCAGATTTTTTTTCCTTCTACTTACAAGGAAGCAAGTTTAAGACACTTTCTGCTAATGTTTATCTCGATTATCATGAAGTATACAGAAAAATATGTTTTAATAATAATTTGTTACAGTTGTGTAGAGAGGGACATGTGAATGGAACACGTCAGATTTTTGAGATATTATGCTACCCAAGACACACACACAGACAAACACACATTGACCTTTTCCTAAATGCTTTTTTGAATTCAGCGGGTCTCAAAATATATATTTTTGAGGAAGTCTCAGTATAGAATTTTTGGGGTAGAATACTATACCTTCTTTAACTATATGTAGGTTGTAATATGCGCTAGAGAAAGTAAAGATAGAAATTCAACGACAGCAGCACACGCCTTCCAAAGGTGAAAGCTGCTTATATGACCATACAGTTAAAGGCGAAGTGTAAAGAAGAATTAAAATACAATACAATGTGATCAATTCATATACTTTCTCTACCTATTTTTAAATCCTGTTCCTTTATCTACGTCATGTTAATGGAGATACACATCAGCAGGAATGGCGTTATTACTTGCATCTTTCTATAAATAAGAGAAATAAGGGAGTGCGCTAGGCTAAAGGAAGTAAAATGTTTTAAAACCTGGTCGCTCTGTGAATAATTGAAGCTCACTTCTCCTAGCATGGAGAGAAGTAAAACATAAAATTTAAGGTGTTTCATTCACATGAACTTCACTAGCTGTTCCATATATAAAGTATTCTTAGAACAGATTATTCTTTTATCTAACTCGTGCTACTTCACACAAACATCAGCAGAATTAGTCCGATTACTTGCTTCCTTATAAGTGGACGGAAATAAGGCTAAAGCAACAGTTGGTTCCTATGTGAAAAAATAGAATTTCGGGTTACTTTGCATGGGCAGCATTAAAACAAGAGAGACAAAATGAAAGGTGGACTCCTGTTTGTGAAGAGTTAGCGAAGTTTAAAATTGAAACCAATACCAAGGAATATTTCGAAATATCGGTCATTTCCACAAGAAAAACGTATATGGCTTAAATTATATGTTTTAACAAAATGTACATTGAAGTTGATCCTAGTCTATTTCTTATGTTATGCAAAATTCATAAAGAATAAAGAGGTGTTCGTGTCTGTTCCCAGAAAATTTCCGGTACTTGTACATAGAAGATAAACAAAGTATTGTATTGCAACAAAACAATTCGATACCGAGATTCCACAGCTGTTTTAAGGTCCTCTAAATACAAAAAAAAAACACATTTTTCTTTGAACAGCATGGCGCTCTTTAACTAATGTGCTTCTCGGGTCCCCGATTCTATATCGGGTGTGAAAGACCGATTAATTTTGCTCATAGGTCTCTTTATCAGGCTTGAGGTTCTTTTATGTGCTGTAAATCTGCGAAACAGGACCGACTGCTTTACGTCCTTTCCAAAGCCATGCTAAGGATTTTTAGACTGGAAAAGATCCATCGTCCTCCGGGTTTCAATCCAGGAGTTTCGGTGTATAAGGTAGTGACCATTCCACCACGGAGGGTGGCCACTTTTATATAACTTTGCATAACTGGTAAACCGTAAAAGCTAATGCACAAATATTTAAATAATAATAATAATAATAATAATAACAATAATAATAATAATAATAATAATAATAATAATAATGTATATTTCGTTAAAACTTTTAACAAATGTATACATTTATTTATTTTTGTAGAGCTAATCCTTTCTGAAATATTTCTTGTCACTGGTTTCGGTTTTAAGGTGCTTAAAAGTTTTCTCAACCCGGAAGTTATTTTTTCTTTTTGTCTTTCGTTTGTTTTACTCCTAGCAAACAAAGAGGACCTAATTTCAATTATTTTACATAGCGACCAGCTTTTATAAGATTTGACTATCGCTTTAGCTTAGTGTATTCCCTTATTTCTCTTCTGCTTACAAGGAAGCAATAAATAAGACCAATTCTGCTCGATTAGGTTGTTGTAGGTAAAAGAATAACATTATTAAGACATTTTAATTCAAGGAACCTCAAAACATATAAATGTCAACCCGGAATTTTTTAACTGAATACATGGCTACCTCCGTGGTTGAGTGGTCAGGGAGCTGGCATTTCACTCGGAGGTCCCGGGTTTCATTCACGGCTGGGGCAGAGAATTTTTCTTTAACCAGAGTCATTCCATATCCCCTACAGGTCCGGAAGTATGCATGTGAAAGTAAATGTGTGTGTCTTTGAAGAAAATAACATAATTAAACAAGAAACTACAGTCAATGATTTGTTTCTAAAGCCTCCAGCATTACCTTAGATGTTAAAGAGGCTATTAAAGAAAAAGATGGGAAAAAATGTCTTTTGTGCATAGTACGTATAGAGAAAGCAAAAACGCCACAACATTAGTTGTAAATAAGGAGCACCATGTTTTACTCCAGAAAAAAATATAAATTGACGTTGTCAAACTTAATATCTGCTTTTGGGGCTGCCTCTAGCCTACCATATTTATGTGCCTTTATCACGAACGCCAGCAGGAGTCTGTTTCGAGACGATAGCGTCCCTCTCAAGTAGAGTACAATGACTCTATAGAATGTCTAAAGAACCGCATCTGTTATTCGGTCGCGTTGAATAGAGGCAACAAAGGTTATTGAGGCAAACTCTTGAATTCTGAATAAGAACGTATATCGATCTGTTTCTAACCTAGCTCCGAAATAACATGTTAGAATCAAATATTGTTTGTGAACTTTAAATACTATTATGTATTATTTTTCTCTTGCCTTCCAACTCATCAGATTCATCCACATATAAATATATAAAATATATAAATATATATAATATATAAATATATATATTTAATAATAGAGAAAACACATAATGTACATAATATAAAGTAATTACAACGATTTATATTAGTAATTCACATGTAGTTGCCTTGTCAATCATTTTCACAATAAGCCGTTAAAAATAAATGTATCTTCTGACACACTATGGCATGATAGAGGTCAAAATGTTTCGCGCACAGCTCGCAAATGCACTTGGACCCAGTGGTTCATGGTGGTTCTTGTTCCTGCATATATATACCCAATACTTCCTTACTTATTCTGCAACAAACATTCTAAAAAAAAAAATATATTCCTCTACGTACTTATGTAATCTAAATAAACATTAGAGGAAATGGTTAGATGCATTTCTTATTTTAATACACGTACAAAGAAAGTAAGGGAATATACTAGGCTAAACCTATACACACTTTTAAGAGTGGGTCGCTATATAATACATTGGAATTCCGTTCGCTTTCAATAACCAGAATGATAAGATGAATAACTATTACCCTTTTGAGACAATTTAATTTGGAAAAATTCATACCAATAACAATGCATATCTAAAGAAATTGTGAACTCCGCAAAAATTGTATTTCACATGAATTGTTTGCTATGCCTACCTGTATATTGTATTAGCTATGCAAAAGTACCCAGAATAAATGAACATTTAGGGCTTGTTTTTAATATGAGATGTTTAAGATACATTTCATTTTTCATGAAAATGTTTTAAACATATGGTATTTTAAACAAAATCTATAGAGCAATTTTTGATATTATAAACATTTTTGGGGAAAAATCATATAAAGAGTTTCATGGAGTAGAGGGATTGTCTTGAAAATCTCTGTATCGTATCCTTGGAAGATGCTGGACTTAAATACCAAACGTGGTATTTAACTTAATTGTTTTTTAATTATGCCGTTCATAGACAAGCACATACTTGGAAACGTTTCTATAAAATGCTGCTTTTTTATTCAGGGCACTGCAAATAGATATGTATTTCTGGTGAATTCTTTATGTACAATTTCTTGGTAGAATGCCTGGTATAAGTTCCTTACCTACTATGCGCATTGTATGTTTAGAGCAGGTAAAAATACGTTTGATTTTTACTTTCTCTACACGTACTATATACCTACATAGTATATAAAGAAGGTACTGTATTGCACCCTAAAATTCGATACCGAGATTTCACCTGAAATATATGTTTTGTGGTCCCCGAGAACAAAAAAACATTTTTAGAAAAAGGTTCGTGTGTGTCTGTGGACAACATAACAAAAAAGTAAAATATCATTAAATACTAAACTTGGCACATATTTAAATTTATTAGCATCCAAGGATGCGATACAAAGGTTTTCAACAAACCCCATCCCACACCAAACTACCCTTTACATGGAAAAATTATTGATTTTTTTTTCTCAAAGAATTCTCTAACGATGTGTTTACATCACAAATACCATGTATATCTTGAATTTTCCGGGAAAAGGTTCTGATGACCTGTTCGTTCTGGATAATTTTTTTGTACATTTTACATAACTAATAAACCGTATGCAATAGACAAAAACTATCACACAAAAATGTAGATCTTGTTAAAACACACAATTTATATCCTTTACATTTTTGTTGTAGAGCTTACCATTTCCAATACATTCCTTGTTATTGGTTTCAATATTAGAATACTTATACTTTTCACAGACAGGAAGTGTACGTTAATCTTTTGTTCTACTCCTGGACAAGCAAAGAAGCGAATTTCAAAGCCAATCGCATAACGACAGCTTTTAAAACATTTGACTGTCGCTTTAGCATAGCGCATTCCTTTAGTTGCCTTCTACTTTAAGGAACTAAGTAATAAGAACATTCTACTAATTCTTATCTCGACTATCATAGTGTAGAAAGAAGAATAATTTTTTTTATAAGTTTGTTTGTACAACAGTTGGGTCATGTAAGTATAGCCTACCTTACTTTTTTTTGTCAGTTTTTAATTCAAGGCGCCTCAAAATATATTCTCCGTCGAAATCTCTACATAGAATGTTTGAGTGAATTACAATACAGTAGAGAAACTAAAGGTATCTAAATAATGTATTTTACAGGAAGCGTTTAAAAGATAACCGGATAAAATCTCAATATAGTTGAGAGAAAGCAATGAACAATGTACTGGCCTACCTTGCGATCTGTCCTGAGTTCAACTCCCTGTAAGGGTTAGGGATTTTACTCTAGCCCAGATTACTCTCTATTCTTTTCAGAGTTTCGAAGTATAAATGTAGTGCGAATGTGTATGAATCTGTGTATGATCTAAAATATTCTTACGTGTTTCATTCACATGGCTTTCTCTAGTTGTTCTACAAACAAACTTTTCTTATAAAAGACTATTCTTTTATCTACATCATGCTAACCAAGATAACCTAACAGAAATGGTTCTTTGTAAATAGAAGGGAAATAAGGAAATAAACTAGGCTAAAGCTACAGTCAAATCTTTTAAAAGCCGGTCGCTAAATGAAAAATTTAAATTTCGTTCCGTTTACTTGTTAGCATTAAAAAAGAAAGAAAAAAAAAAGGATGTCTTCCAGATTAAGTATCTTAAAAAGAAAACCAGTAACTCGGAATCTCGAAAACGTTTAACTCTATAAAAAAATATATATGATATAAATTATGTGTTTTTATGAAATCAACATTTTCTGTGTCGTAAGTCTTTGTCTATCTCCTACGTTTTCAAGTTATTCAAAAGCTATACAAAGTTATCAAGAATGAAACGGTCTTCAGAGGTTATTCCCAGAAAATCCAATATATACATTCGTTTGGAATGAAAATATCTTAAATTTTAGGCATTTTAAACAAAATCGTTTCAACCATTTTTGAGATAATCAAAATTTTGGAAATGTTTTCCATGTAAAGGGTAGTTTAGAGTGGGGGGATTTTTTTCAAGATCTTTGTGTTGCATACTTGAAGGGTACCACACTTAAATAGAAGTGAGGTATGTCACCAACTTTTCGGTTTTTGCGCTATGCTGGACACACAAACACACACTCACACACACACAAATATACACACACACAGGTAGACGGACGAATGGACGGACAGAGAGACACACACTTGATATTTAAGTAAGGATGCAACACGAACATTTTCAAGAAAGTTCCCCCTCCCCAACTAACCTTTACGTGGAACTTTGTTCGATATTTTTGATTTTCTCAAAAATGACTAAAGATTTTTATTAAAATGTCAAGTGTTTAAGAAACTTTAATGATAAACAAAATGTACATAGAAATTTCTGGGAATAGCTTCTAAAGACTTCTTCATTCCGGATAATCTTTTATAACTTTTGCATAAATGGTGAACCGAAAGAGATAGCCAAAAACTTACAACGTAAAAACTGTAGATCTCTTCAAAATACACAATTTATGTATACTTTTTTTTTTATAGAGGTAGCCGTTTTAAAGATATTCTGAATTATTTGTTTCAATTTTAAGCTAATTAAACTTTTCTGAAACGAGAAAGCATCTCTTTTCGTCTCTCATTTGTTTGATCAACAATTTAAATTGTTTCACATAGTGATAGCTTTTAAAATATTTGAATATCGGTGTAGCGTGTGCATTCCCTATTTCCCTTCAACTTACAAAGAAGGAAGTAATAATTCTAATTCTGGCAATGTTTACCTCGATTAGTATTATATAGATAAAGGAATGATCTTTTATTCGAAAAGTTGTCTATGGAACAACTAGAGAAAGTCATGTGAATGGAGCACTTTAGACTTTTTTTTTCTTTTTTGTATTGTGCAGGTATACATAAATCTCTAATATAAATGGGAGGTGTGTACACATTTTTCGAAAGGTGTGCTGTAAAGGAAGAAAAATAAAATTCTGCTTAATGAGATGATGAGAAAGGGCGAAAAAGAATTGTGGCCAAGTGCCAAGAACATGAATATCGGAGAAAGGTTGAGACTGGGTAGCTGCGAAATGAATTTTTCGTAACCATGTGTCTTGAAGGTCACGCGGTGCGGTTTCGGAAGACAAGTGCCAGTTTGGCAATGTGGATGGGTTCGGGTTCGTGACTAGTTCAGATTAGCATGGATCTTATGTTATATGGATCTCGGGGCTGGTTGATTTCGTTTTCTATTTTTAACTTTTTATTTTCCCGTCACCTTTTTCTTTTGTTAACCACACTTCATCATACACGCACGCTGCAATTATCCACTGTAATTTATTGCGTCATTTAGCAATAATACTTCTCTATGTAATTTTATTAACTCGACTTAATATTTGACCCCCTTAGTTACTAATATCACTGCTACGTGTCCGAGTCCCCAACGAGGAGCATAATGGCGCACCTCCCAACAGAAGTGGCGGACTTTTCAACTGTGTATTTCAAAATTACAACTCCTAGTGGCGTCAAGTATCTGTCGTGATCAGGTTTTATCACGTGATAGATATATATGTTCCCATGGGTCGGATCGTATCTTTTTCGTTTAGAAAATCCACTACCTTCACGCGTAGGAGCGTTGAACTGCTGTATTTTACAATAAGTAGTAGTAAATTACCTGTCTCCCCCAGGGTAGTTGACCAGTGCCAATGTCCTCTCTTTTGTCAAGCTCATGGGCCCAAAATGGTGGAAAAACCCTTTAACGGTACACCTTCTCTTCGATCTGGATTCTTCTTTTGGAACAGTTTTATTTATACTCGAGTTTCACATTATTACGAATTACATTATATTATTATTGTCCTCATTACGAAATATTGTATAATATATATATATATATATATATATATATATAATGTGAAACGTACTGTATCATACAGGGACAAAGAAATTAAGGTTTTTATTTCAAGAAAAATCGAAAACCTCTAATGCTCATAGAATTTGGAAAACTATAGAAGTGCCTATCTAAAAGTACTTTTAAAAACGAAATGTTTTAAATTTGTGAAGTTTTAATCTGGTATTGTGTCCTGGGGAAACAAATTTGCATTTGAAATTCCGTAATAAAAAAATAAAAAAATAAAATAGGATTGCTCTGGCATTACCTTTGACCCACATTTGTGCTCCTGGATATAGATCCCCTAGGCCAACCAATTTGGGTTGGGGTTTTCGTCATTTCTCTCACTCTATGACGCAAAAACCTGTTTGGATACGACTCCAAGCTCTAAAATAGATTATAAATACATCTACAGAGTGTAAGCTGGAAACTGCACGGCACTCTAACTCCATCTGCTTTTCATGGAGCAAAGTGGTATAGTGTGAGGAGATGATAGCTCTAAACGTTAGTTGCACTTGCCATCTGATGGATGGTAGAGTATCTAGATTGGACGGCACTCTGACACCACCTGCTTGGCATAAATCAAAGGATGAGACCTTCAATGCTACTGTACATCACATATCATCAACGAGGTACCTTGCCAAACAGATCCGATATGAACAATTTGTTAATGCGACGTAAATAAAACAGAATTTAAAAAAAATCCGATTGCTCTATTCACATCTATCTACATCTGTGTAGTAAATTATTCTTAAAAAGCTTCTACATTTGCTAATCGAGATTAATATCTTATTACTTGCTTCCTTGTAGGTAGAAGGGAGCTAAGGCGACAGTGAAACATTTTAAAAATCTGTTGTCATATGGTTCAAATCGTTTCCTTGATCTGCGAGGAGTTGAAATATTCCCGTATGAGAAAAGTATAATTATTTTAAAACTGAAACCAATAACAAAGTATATCTAAAATGGTCATTAATTGTGCGTTTTAACGATATCTACATTTTTGTGTAGTAAGATTTTATCTATCTCTAACTGTATATACCAAGTTATACAAAATTCAGCAAAATTTATCACGAACGAAGAGCGCTTCAGAGGCTATTTCCAGAAAACTCAAAATATGAGTTTTACTTTTCATGTAAATAATTTTAATATATTCAAACTAATCGAACATTAATTTGGGGTGGGGAAACCTACCTCAAAATCTTTTTGCGCATCCTCGAAAGCTACGAAACTTAAATACAACGTTTTGTATTTTACCAACTTTTCGTTTTTGAGTTATCGTGTTCAAAGACACATAGATACACTGACATACGGACACACATAGACCGTTTTTAATAATGCGTTTTGATACAGGGAACCCTAAAACGTGATTTTCGGGTAAAATTTCGAATTTTTTGTTTCAAAATTTTTGGGTCGAGTGCTCTATCTAGTACGATGTACTATGTAGAGAAAGTAAAAGAAAAAGTAAACGATTTATAAGCAGCACTTATCAAAAATCACTACGGTGCAATAGGTATACTTAAAAACAGATAGAGAATTAAAACAAACTATGGCTCACAGTAGAGTAACCATGGCACTGCTAAATGATTTCGATCTTGGAAATCAAAACGAAGCACTATTCTCTTTTCTTCCCTTTCTCTAAATATCTCTTTTTTGTGTGTGAAAGATACAGAGGATCTGTATATAAAGTCTGGAAGATGAATTAGTGCAAATACTTTAAATTTTAGCAGAGAACATCTCGTAAATGCATCTAAACCTGTCCGCTTACTAATAACATTACCATAAACGAAGCACCAATTTCAGGGTTTAATGTGTTTCTAACAGCTCTGCGTTATGTCTCGTTTGTGTTTACATACGCACTTAACAACCAGCTCCTTGTTTAGCAAAGCACGCACTCCGCCAACCTGCATTCACATGACTCGCAGTGAGAGAAGAAACACTCGTTTTGTTATTCTGTTATAATCCATTCTTTCAGATGTCTGTGTCATTGTTGTTTAGAGATGTCAATTTTTTCTTGTAAGCTACTGATTTTTAATTGGTCTCTTATATCTTCGTTGTATATATGATCTCTTAAAGTATATCCCAGTATTCGTCTTAAACACCTCGTTTTTATGGATTTGATTTTTACTTTCTCTACACGTACTATGTACATAGTGTATAAGGAAGGTATTGTAATGCACCCAAAAATTTGATACCGAGATTTCACCGTAAATTCATGTTTTGGGTCCCCCTGAATCCATAAAAAGCATTTTTGGAAAAAGGTCCATGTGTGTGTGTGTGTGTGTGTGTGTGTGTGTGTGTGTGTGTGTGTGAGACTCTGGACGGCTCAAAAACGAAAAGTTCGTTAAATACCAAACTTGGTATTGAAGTTCAGTGTCTTCCAAGAATGCGATTCGAAAATTTTCAGGAAAATATCCCCACATCCAACTACCGTTTACATGGAATTTTTTTTTGAAAATGTTGATTTTCTCAAAAATGGATCTAACGAAGTTGGTTAAAATATCGTACGTTAAAGATATTTACTTGACAAATAGAATGTATATATTGAATTTTCTAGGAATATCCTCTGAAGACTTCTTTATTTTGGATGAATTTTACATTACTGGCAAACCGTAAGAGATAGAACAAAACTTATTTAGCATAAAATGTAGAGCTTGTTAAAATACACATTTAATGTAATATATATATTTTTTTCGTGGAGTGAATCGCTTCTTAGATATTCCTTGTTATTGGTTTCAACTTTAAAATACTTAAACTTTTCGCATACGGGAATTTGTCAACTCCCGTCCAAAGAAACAAAGGAACTTCTGTCACACAGTAAGCAGCTTTTGACTAACACTTTAGCCTATGCTTCTTCCCTACTTCCCTTCGACTTAAAGGGAAATAAGCAATAAGATCATTTCTGTTAATTTTATCTCGGTTAGCATGAAGTAAAAATGAAGCATAAGTTTTTTACATTCTCTAGCCCCCCTATATGTACAATGTACATAGGGAATGAGTAGGTATTGCAATGCACCCAAAAATTCGTACCGAGATTTCACCGGAAATATATATTTTAGGGTCCCCTGAGTCCAAAAAAAGCATTTTTAAAAAAAGGTCCGTGTGTGTGTGTGTCTGTGGACAGCATAGCCCCAAAACAAAAAGACCGTTAAATACCAAACTTGGTATTTAGGTTTAGTATCTTCCAAGGATGCGACACGAAGATTTTCAAAAAAATCCGCCCACCACAAACTACCCTTTACATGGAAAAAATGTCGAACATTTTGATTTTCTTAAAAATGGCTCTAACGTTTTTGATTAAAATCCCGTATATTAAAGCTATTTATGTCCGAAATAAAATGTATATCTCAAATTTTTTGGGAATACCTCTGAAGACCTCTTTATTCTGGATGAATTTTGCTGAATTTTGCTTAACTGCTAAACGTAAGGCATTGAAAAACACGTACTACACAAAAAATGTACCTCATGCCAAAACACACAATTTTTGTTCTTTGTTGTGGAGGTAACCATTTTCAAGATATTTCTTGATATTGGTTTCAATTGTGAAGTATTTAACTTTTCTCACACAGGAAGTGTCTGTTTTTCTTTTGTTCTACTCCTGGCCAAGCAAAGAAATGATTTGCAATCACATAACGATAGCTTTTAAAACATTTGAGAATCTTTTTAGCATAGTGCATTCCTTTATTCCCTTCTACTTATAAGGAACTAAGTAATAACATTCTGCTAACATTTATCTTGATTAGCATTGTGTACAAAGAAGAATAATCTTTTGTAGGAGGTTTGTAGAGCTGCTAGAGAAAGTCATGTGAGTGTAACACATCAGATTTTTAACAATAATTTGTTCCTGATAGGTAGAGAAAATCATGTGCATGGAACACATCAGATGTTTTTTTCTTTGGTCTATTTAAGGTACAGTTCTCATTGCCGTTATGTTAGAAGTGGAGCAGTTAAAGGTCTTGTGTTAGTAAATTTATATGTGGATTTGATGGTATGTGTAGTATAAGTATTGGTGGTTATAGGGATAATTAAGGGAACCTCTTTTTTTCTTCTGTAACTTAACGTCCTTTAACCTTCTTGATCATATCGGACGACGAATGAAATTGGTGAAATAGCGTTTAAAAGATCTCGGGGTCCGTGGAGCTTAAAGTTACTCAGCATTTGTCTTTTCAAAATAAAAACCTTATCCGGGTATTCACCATGAGCGAGATTCGAACACATGACCTCTTAAATGTGAGGCAGACACGCTACCACCACACTACCCAGGTGAGTGGGAATCTTTTGTAGCAAAATCGGAGGGTTGTAGAATCCTATGAATTTCTTTATCATATTTATGGATAGTATTGAAAATATACCAAGATTATAGTTTACAGATATTTTTTGAGGCTTAGATGGTCTAGAGTAAGCATAGTGTTAAAAAGAATATTCTTGTATCTCTCTTCGCTTTATTAAACCTTGGTACATACATATATTTTTGTTTGCACTTCTGTTCGACTTGACGTTTTCTAATTTGGGGACTTGGCAAACACAGCTCCGGGACCAGCAAATAAGAGAAGACATTTTGATTAAAATGCACTGTGTGGGAAATCCATTTCAAAAGAGCTCTGAGATACGCGAAGCCCTAGTACACAATTAATGTTTCGCTGTTGTCTATTACTTTTTTCGCAGGCGTAATTGAATCTCAGAGCTGGAGACCGCATACAATCAACTGCGCAACAAGCCAAAATAGCAATTAACTTTCTCTTGTTTATGCACAGCAAATTAGCACACATTTTCAGTATTTATATGAATGTGGCAAAAAAGTATTAATAATGTTTATTTTCTTTACCAATTATGTATTGTACTCAAGCAAAAACTTCGATGTGATTTCGCTGAAAATATATGTTTTTAAATCTCCCAAACAGAACAAAAACATGTTTAGAGAAAGGTCTGTGTGTGCAGGTATGTATTAGTGTGAGAGAACAGCATAACTAACACACGAACACACACACCTTTTTCTAAAAATGCTTTCTTTTGGATACAGGGGACCCTAAAACATAATTATATCTTGGTATCGTATTTTGGGTGGAGTGCAATATCTTCTCTATACTCTATGTACATATTACGTATAGAGAAAGTAATAATGCTAGCTATAACAACTTAAACAAGAGAAGAAATAAAAATAATATCGAAGGGAAGGTATACCGTTAAGAGTTTTCTCCCCTGCTTCCGGCTCATGAGCCAAACAAAAGGGGAGGTCAATAGCACTGTATTGCCACCCTGGGGGAAGGAAGGGTAATTTACTTATTTTAAGAGACAGGAGTTCAATGCTCCTACACATGTGGACAGTTGATTTTCTTAACGAAAAATAGATGAAGCGACCTATGGGGACGGTGTAGCGATTACGTAGCTAAGCCAGAACCCAACAGATGCTTGAAGCCAGCTGACATTGAAAGTTTGAAAATCACTTGCAGTTGAAAAGTTCGTCAGTCCACATAAGCCAAGAGGTCCGCCATTATACTCCTCGTTGGAGAGTCGGTCACGTAGCAGTGACATTATTATCTCTAGTGGTGACGGAAATATTGAATCGTCAGTAAAATGACAGTTATTTATTGTTGGTAAAGGATGAAAAAATTACGCTGTGTAATACCAGCATAAGTGTCTGCATAATTAACGGGATAAGATGACGGGAAAATACAGGGTTTAAAACAGAAAATGAAACCAACCAGTCGAATTGAATACCAGTCCTGAGAGCTATGTAATAGAAGATGCATGCAACCCTGAACTAGTCACGAACCCGAACCCAAAATTCCCCATAACCAAACCGGCGCATGTCACCCATCAGAATAACCGCTGCAGAATAACCAATCTTGCAAACAGAGAAGTTGGGCGAAATCTTGTAAGCAAACTTGAAACGGCTTTAATGCTGGATAAAACTGGGATGGTAAAGTGGCGCCTGCTTACTGACGAGAAATTAGATGAAGTTGGTGAACAATTAGAGCATTTTCTACAAACATTTCTGAGAAAGCTTGCTGCATAGGAAACCGCAACTTCCTAAGTTTGGCGTGAAGACTTGCCAAACTCTATAACTATATATGTATCCATCCAAGATCACTGTTGTCCATAGTTTGCTACTACGTGATGACGAGAATACGCCAAAACTTTGTAACTAATTTTCATAAACTTTAATTAGAGATAATTGAACCTAAGTAATAATCATCTCTGAGTTCAATGATATAGTGCCAGTAACCCCATTTCATAACGAGAAAACGAGGATTCGGAGAGCGGTAAACGGTACTGGATAATAGGGCTAATAGTCTTTACAGATACGTAAATGTAAATTGTGGGGGGTATGAGCGTGCAGAGAGATCCAAATATGCCGAATAGCAAAGTGCTATGACAACTGCGTCTTCCTTGAAAAGTAACGGAGATAACCGCACTTTGTTGAATCTCTTTTCTGCACAATTTGGCAACAGAATAGGATTTAAGAGCCAAATGTTTTGTTTTATGGCCAAACTAATGTTTTGTTTTGGACTCTGCTTGAAATCAGGATCGCCAAGTGCCTGTGTGTTTATTATCAGCTACTGCCACTAACGACCGCTGGACTGGTTTTCTTTCGAGCTTTCCGATCGTATTCACGAGATCTGGACTAAAAGCTGCATAAGAAGCTTTAGTTTGATGCTCAAAAATATAGAAAATTCAAATGTGAATTATGGAAATACCTTATTAAGGTGTATCGTGAATAATTAAATCAAACCCATATTCTTGCTAAACAGGAAATTTATTAATGGTCAATAACTGTAACTCAAAAATATGTGTTCATTTACATTAGACGCTCAAAGTGCTTTCCGTTAGAATCTATGCAGGTATCGCATCTTCTCATGTTCTATCCAAATTTTCGGGCTGCTTCAAACTCACACGTGAGAAGAACATACGTGGTTGGAACCTCGTCATGTTACACTTTACTCTTCAAATGTCGGCATAAATAATATTCTAAAAGATTGAATTGTTTTCATAATCAAGAAGCATATCTAGATACTCTTGATTTTTAAAGATTGCCATATTTCTGAATGCATTTAAAACATCTTAAGCACTGACGAACCAGATGTTGTACAGGGTGTTGAGGAAGTAGCCTTTATGTTAACCTTATGAGTTTATTTCTAGTGCACTTGAAACGGTTTAACGAACGGCTAGCTTGTTTCCTTGCTATATATATATATATATATATATATATATATATATATCCATTAATAAACTTCCCATCGCTTCAATATATTTACAAGGAGCCTAATCTATCCATCAGCATTATCCTTCTCCCACCACTTAAGCACATAGACGTGCACACGTTATGCTCACAACACAGATCAAAGCAAGTTAGTAAGTACGTAAGTGTGTAAGTATGTAAGAGTAAACGAGAATGTGATATGCTCTCTCTTTTATACTGACACTGGGTAATGCCAACTTTCGCACTATAAATATTCAATATATTTCATTGGCTCCTTGGTAGCATCACTTTACGTGCCATGAGTATCAGTTGTGTCAAGTTTTGCCAGTATCGCGTCTACATGATGCGTTTGGGAAAACCCAATGCTTCCCTCTCACTCTAACTTCCTTCTTACTTTGTATATTTTTTCAAGTCTCTATGCTTCCTGGAGGACAAGTCACTGTGCTCATTACCAAGTGGTCTTTGGTGGGCTGTTACCTGGAATTAAACTAGCCCGCCTCTGCCTTAATTACCTAAGTTACAACTCAGTTTTATACACGTTTCTACCACTAAATATTCTCAATTGTTTTAACATTGTTTTCTTTACAATTATAATATTATGTACAATCCCACGCGTATATTATTTTGTGTGCATATGATGCGTCTTCCTACATCTGCTACAAATTGTTGTTTAAAAAAAGTTATTCTTCTATTCACTTCATACTAATGGAGAAAAGATGGCAGAAATGGTATTATTACTTGCTTCCATTTAAGTAGAAGAGAAGTAAGGGAGTATCATAGGCCAAAGTTAGGTCCTTAAAGTTCCTTTATTTGTACTTTAAAGCTGAAACCATAACAAGGAAAATCTCAAAAACGATTCACCCCACGAAAAAAAATTATATAACTTAAACTGCGTGATTTAACGAGCTCTAAATTTTCTATTAGGTAAGTTTTTGTCTATATCTTACAGCTTACCAGTTATGTAAAATTTCGCAAAATTTATCCAGACTAACGATGTCTTCAGAGGCTATTCCCAGATAATTCAAAATATACACTTTATTTTCATGAAAATATATTTAATATACGATATTTTAATCAAAATCGTTAGCGCTATTTTTGAAAAACTCAATATTTTAGAAAATTTTCCATATAAAGGGGGTGGGGATTTTCGTGAAAATCTTCGTGTCACTTCCTTGGAAGACACAACTTAAATATCAATTTGGTATTTGGTATTTAAGTGACTTTTCGTTTTTGAACTATGCTGCCCGCAGACACACACAAACACACACACACACTCACACACACATACACACACTGACAGACAGACTGACAGCTTTTTTTGGATTCAGGCGGTCTCAAAACATATTTCCGGTGAAATCTCGGTATCGAATTTTTGTGTGCAATACAATACCTTCTGTATATACTATGTACGTAGAACGTATAGAGGGAAAGTAAAAGTTCATCAAAAGCTTAATTCAAACAAAGTATTGCGCTCTAAAACAAAACAAAGTCATAATGTAAGTGAAATAAACTGAACTGTCTCTATTGTTTTGGTATTGTTGATATTCATATTCAGTAACACATTCTGACGTCTACGCGCCATATTGTTTTTATAGCTGGATGTGTGACCTTAAAAATTATAAACACTCATAAAAGAAAGATCCTTTGCATAATTTACATATGGGTACAAAAACACGTTCATTGTGACGTGCTATATATTTACTGTTTGGATTACAGAAAAGGCATTAATGCGAGGCACTTTCAGTTATGAGTTTTTGCAGTAGTGTATTATTTATTCATACAATAGCTGCCACTAAATATGACTTTCAAATTGCTCTTATATGTCGTAGCGGTTTTAAGTGTTTTGTAATAATTTCAACATTGGAGTTTGTTTGAAAATTTTGGTATAACTCTTCCCAGTGTGGAACGCATATTGTTTTTATTAGTTAGAAGTTAACATTAAAGATAATGATCTTCAACCGAATCTATTAATTATATTCATTTAACTGTTTTTTACTCAAGCCGTGTGTAGAACAGGAATTGAATAGACAGAGTTCAACGCCATGGCCGAAATTTGAACCACGGATCTCCCGTCTCTAGCCGGTTGCTCTACCACTGAGCTACCATGGCCATACGCCGGCATGGCACTCAATTTTCTCATTCGACTCGCATGTTTTCCGGTAAACCACAAGATGATCTCAATTTTCACAAGTTGACCATAATACTGGGCTATACTATGAATCCTAGGACTTAAATACTTACAACTTTGTAAGTCGCTATTGCGGTTGTCATCTCAAAATAATTTTAGATCTCCTTGTGGTTTACTGGGAAACAAACGCGTCAGTTGAGAAAATAAATGCTATGCCGGCATGCTGCCATGGTACCTCAGTGGTAGAGCAACCGGCTAGAGACCGGGAGATCCGTGGTTCAAATCCCGGCTATGGCACTGAATTTTTCAGTCTGACTCTGTCTATCCATTGCTGATTACTCGATTGTTTTAGTAAGTAGAATTTTCGTGTAATACAAAACCTTCTATTTAATATCAAAGGCTACTAGAGTATATGTGGGCTCTAGGATTCAAATTAGTAATGGGAATTTGGAAAATAATAAGAGAAAGGCTAGAATAAATGGATGGTCAAACACCATATCCACAAATAAGGGGCAAACAAGGAATGGAAACAATAAATTAGGGAGACAGTTATATATTAAAGTGAGGAAAGCTGCCCAATATGTAATGGTAGGGAAAATTACATTAATTTCTAATAAGAATGTTTAAGTAGAGATCATTGGAGGGAACAGTTGATCTGTAGAAAAATGGTTAAATAGGAGTAAAGAGTTAAAAGTGAGAAAAGTTGTTAAAGGCCAGTTGAATTAAAAGGTTTTGAAAATTTTTTGTGAAAGGTAAGAAATAAATAGAGGTGATCAGTGGACAGAACAGTTGAAGAATGAGTATTTTGGAACTAAAATGAAATGTTGTAATTAGTATAGCATTTATATAAATAAATAAATAAATAAAATATCACAGCTTATTTGGCAAGTAAGCACATCTAAATTTTTCTATCAGCATTTCCTTTTCATTGATTGGCTGAGATTGTTTCCGCTGTAAATATAGCTAATAGCGAATAATAATATAGCACTGAAGCGAACAGATGGCATAATTTAAATAGAAATCAAAAAACAAAAACAAAAAAAAACCTGACTCATCATGTAAATTAAGTGCTGGAAACATGCAACAAACGTGAAACGAATATTTACCTCATTATTATCCGGTAATGGAGCAAACCCCTCTTTATCGGAATCTGATTTCGTGAAGTCAATTTTGTTGTCAGATAAACCTTTGGCAAGATTAATGACAACGCTCTTAATAATATAGCCATGCAGCCATGCAGCTCTTGCGTTTTGCCTTCTTTGAGTAACGTTCCTTTCCAATTGATGTGGTTAATCTGCGAAAATGCTGTTCTAAGTAGCGCCCTAACCTCTAGCAGTTTCAATGTGTGTTGTCTCGTAGCAGTTTTCACAAACTCTTATGTCGCTCAATTAACTTATCAAACTTTCCAAGTACGGGTTTCCTTCTTTTCTTCCATTATACAAAATTTGCTCATACAATAGGAGGGCCACCCAAAAAGTGACAGACGAAAAAGGAAAATCTGATGTGTTCCATTCACCTGAGTTTCTCTATCTCTCTGTAACAAATTATTGTTAATAAGCTTATCTTTTATTTATTTCATGTTAATCAAGGAAAATTAGCAGAAATAGTCTTATTCTTTGCTTTATTGTAAATACAAGCGAAATAAGGGAGTACCATAGGTTAAAGTGAAAGCCAAAAGCTGGTTGCAATGTGACTGATGTTCCTTTATTTGTGTGGACAGGAGTTGACAAATTCCTGTATGACAAAAGTATAAGTTTTTCAAAGCTGAAATCAAGAAAAAGGAATATCTCAAAAACGATCAACTCCACGAAAAAAAATGTATTGTGTGTTTTAACGTGCTCTACATTTTTTGTGTGTTAAGTTTTTGTCCATCTCTTATGGTTTAGTAGTTATGAAAAAGTCATCCAGAATAAAGTAGTCTTCAGAGGCTATTCCCGGAAAATTCAAAATATACATTTTATTTGCCAGGTAAAATATCTTTAATATATGACATTTTAATCAAAATCCTTAGAGCCATTTTTTTGAAAAGCAAAATTCTCTAAAAAAAGTTACATTTAAAGGGTAGTTTGGGGTGGGGGGATTTTTCTCAAAATCTTCGTGTCGAATCCCTGGAAGATACTAAACTTAAATACCAAGTTTGGGTTATCGTGTTCACAGACACATGGAGACACTGACTCACGGACACACACACACACGGACCTTTTTGTGAAAATGCTTTTTTTTAGATAAAGGGGACCCTAAAACATATATTTCCGGTGAAATCTCGGTATCGAATTTTTTGGTGGAGTGCAATACTTTCTCTATTCACTATGTACATAGTGCGTATAGAGAAAGTAAAAAGGCGTGTTATTTATGGACGCTCTTTAGCTACTGTGGTTCTCAGCGTCCCATTCTAAATTGGGCGTGAAAGACCGCTTAATTTTGCTCCGAGGCCTCAATCAGGCTTGAGGTTCTTTTACGTGCCGTAAATCTACGAAACGGAACCAACGGCTTTACTTATTCTCCGAAGCAAGCCATGCTAAGGATTTTTACACTCGAAAAAATCCATCGTCTTCCGCCGGGTTTAAAGTTAGCATGGTAACCATTACACCATGGAGGGCGACTGAATGAAGACGATTTGGCATAAATAAATAATAACGAAACTTATCAACACAAAACTTTATTCACAAGTCATAGTAGGAATGAAGGAACACTTCGTCACGTTCGATTCCGATCTGTTCCCGATATTCTTCAGATAATATGGCGGTCCATCAGAAACTTCAACAGAACAGATGCTGCTACGTCTTCCACGTCGCTGGCAACGAGTTGTGGACAATTCTGGTTACTACAATAAAAGACTGTAGAAATTACTCAGGGGTATCAATTGTGGATTTATAATAAATAAATGTCATTATTAAAACTACAAGCTTTGTATTTATATTCTCAAAAAAAACATTCTAATGGCCTTTGCCGGTTTTCTAAAAATGTCAGGTCATGAGCTTATTAAAACGATACAGTTATTCTTTGTTCCTCATCAGTCCATGCATAGAGATGGCGGCAATGGTTCACAATCGAGCTTTTATGCATGGAGTTTGCGGAGTGCACATTACAAGTGGTTATACGATTTCCAATCCTCGTAGAATCTAATTATGAACACAAAGGTATACGTTCGCAATTCCAGGTCAGTGAGATGCTGTTGCTACTAGTGCCCCTTTAGTCATAAAGATACGGATGCAGTAATGTGCCATATTTCACATTCTCATAAAGGGGCCCGCTTGCAGATACCCACCTTTGCCACAATAATAATTTAAACTAATTTTAAGACATGAGCTTTGAATTGGATTATAGAGAATGCATCTGCGAAATTTGATTAAAATTGAGGAACAATTTTACTTTCTTTACATGTACTCTATTCATATAGTAGTTAGGGAAATTATTGTGTTCCACTGAAAAATCCGATGTATAGGTTTCACCGGAAATATATCTTTTGAGGTCTCCTCAGTCAAAAAAAAGAAAAAAATAGTGTGCAAGTTTGTGTATAGGATAGCTCAAAAACGAAAAAAGGCTTTTAATAACAACTTTTGTATTAAATTTATTATCTTCTACTGATTGAAGAAAAATCACCACCTCAAACTACCCTTTATATAGAAAATTATGTTTTTCGCTTAAGTAACATATTTGCATGACAAATAACATGTTTATCTTGAGTTATTTGGGAATAGTCTCCTGATTCTCCTAATAAACCGTAAGAGGCATATAAAAACTTGAAGCACAAAAAAAATCTAGATCTGTAAAAATACACAATATATTTTTTTTGCACAATTAATCGTTTCTGAGATATTGGCTATTGTTAGCTTGAATTTTATGCTACTCAAATTTTTCTCAAACGGGAGATCATCTTTGGTTTCATCTTTCGTTTGATTTACTCCTGATCATGCAAAGCGAAAAGAATTTCAGTCATTTCATATAGCGACCGGCTTTTAAAAAGATTTGACTATCGCTTTAGCCTAATGTTTTTTTTTTTTTTTCCTCTTCTACTTAACATCAACTAATAGAACCATTTTCGCTTATGTTTTTCTCGATTATCACGATGTATATAAAGGAATAATATTTTGTATCAATAGTTTGTAGAGAAAGTTATGTGAATGGAACGCATCAGTTGTTTTTACAAAGAAATATGGATTCTAAACTTTAAGCAAATGCATAGGTTTTTAATTGGCACATTTGAGCTAACATGTAGAAGGTTTTATTTTCTCAACAACAGCTCTAACGATTTTCTTTAAAATGCTATATGTTTAAAACATTTTCATGAAAAAAGAAATGTATACCTCTCTTGAATTTTCTGTGAGTAACCTATGAACTCTTCTTTATTCTGAGTAATTTTTATACCACATGGTCCAACTACTGCATATTATCAGCGTAGAAAGTGGATTACTCGCTCGTTGCAAAGGGTAAAACGAAGGTTACTCTCACCAGTTCTTCACTGTCAGGTTTTAACTTGAAATAATCCCCTTGAGTTCTGCAACTGTTTTAACGCTCGAAAGTATATCTGCGCACTTCAAACTCAGGGGCTATTGGGCCACCTGGTATATGTAATTGGTAAAGCATATCTGCGCACTTCAAACTTAGGGGCTATTGGGCCACCTGGTATATGCAATTGGTAAAGCATAGCCCAAATGAAAGAAGTTTAAGCTTTAACTATTCCCGTAACGTTCTGTTTTATTAATTTAAATTCGCTTTTTCTTGTGATCTTGCAATGACTATGTAATTTCAAAGGAAAACATAGTAATCAGTTTATATAAAAATTTAATATTGCTTATAGTGACTATATTATCCTTATATATAAACTAAATATGTGGCAGAAGATTATGTAAAATATAAGAAAAACGTTATTAAAATAGTTGTAGAAAAATGAATAATCATTATGTGAATGCAGTACACCATATGTTTACTTTCTCTACATGTACTATGTACATAGAGAAGGCATTGTATTGCACTCCAAAATTTGATACCGAAATGTCATTAGAAATACATTTTTGAGACAGCCTGAATAAAAAAAAATTAGAAAAATGTCTGTGTGTGTGTGTGTCTGCGGGCAGCATATCTCAAAAACAAAAAGACAGTTAAATACGAAACTTGGTATTTAAGTTTAATATCTTCTAATGATGCGACGTGTAAATTTTCAAAAATATCCCCCTCAACCCCAACTACCCTTTACAGGGAAACATTTTTGAAAATGTTGATTTTCTCATAAATGTCTCTTAATGATTTATATTAAAATCTCTTATATTTAAGATATTTATGTGATAAATAAAATGTATATCTTCAATTTAATGGGAACAGTCACTGAACTGCATAACTGGTAAACCCCACAAAACAGTAGCGCTCGTTAAAACACACAATTTATGTTATACACTTTTTTTCGTAGAGATATTCCTTGTTATTAATTTTAGCTTTAAAATACTTATACTTTTCTCATACGGGAACTTGTCAACTCCTGTCCATACAGACAAAGGTACTTCAATCACGTAGCAAGCAGCTTTTACAAGATTCCCTTATTCTTTCTATACTTACAATTAAGCAGGTAATGACCGCCAAATTTTTTCTGGATTAGCATTAAGTAATTGTAAGAATAAGCTTTTTAATAATAATTTGTTGTAGAGATGTAACGAATGTTATGTGAATGGAGCACTAAGATTTTAATATATGGATTTTTAAATACGGAGTATATTGCTTTAAAGCTCGTACTCTACGAAACATCGAACAAAGAATTGCGAAAACTCCTGATTCCGAGCTGAGAGATTGAGAGAGATCCTATCTTTGATATATGATCCTTCTTTGAAGGAAAACTCTTCCAGCGTCTATCGTAAGGTTAGGATTTCAGTGCGACTCTTTCGGCATTATTTACCCATTTACCCCGCTTATATTGATCCAATTGTGCAGAAGAAATGCCAGAGAGTGGTTACCAGAGGAGACTAAATCATCTTTCTTGCTAGTCTTAAGTTCATTATGTTCGTGACCCCTTTTCTCCGCAAATAATAATAATAATAATAATAATACAAAAAAGCTGATGTGTTACACTCACATGACTTTCTCTAGCTACACTACAAACAAACTTCATACAAAAGCTAATTCTTTTTCAACTCCACACTAATCGAGATAAACATTAGCATTATTAGTAGAGTGCAACTAAAGGAATACACTAGGCTAAAGTGGTAGTCAAATGTTTTAAAGCCTGTCGTCATGCGATTGTCATTGCAAATCGCTTCTTTGCTTGGGCAGAGGTCGAACAAAAGAAAGACGGACACTCCCGTCTGAGAAACGTATAAGTACTTCACAACTGAAACCAATAACAAGGAATACCTCAAAAACGGTAAGCTCTACGAGAAAAAAAGTATATGACATAACGTGTATTTTAACAAGATCTACATTTTTTTAACAGTAAGTTTTTTTCTATCTCTTACGCTATACTAGTTGTGCCAAATTAAGCAAAATGCATCCAGAATAAACAGGTCTTTAGAAGCTATTCCCAGAAAATTCAAGATATACATTTTATTTATGATAGAAATGGCTTTAATGTATGTATCAAAATCGTTAGAGCCATTTTAAAGAAACACAAAATTTTATAAAACTTTTCCATGTAAAGGGTAATTAGGGGTGAAGGGATTTTCTTGAAAATCTACGTGTCCTATCCTTGGAAGATACCAAACTTAAATACCAGACAGACACACACACATACATACACAGACTGTTTCTGAAAATGCTTTTTTTTGGACTCAGGGAGTCCTAAAACATTTCTCGACATAGAATGTTTTGGTAGAATACAATAAATCTCTATCTCTATGTACATTGTACATACGGGGCTAGAGAAAGTAAAACTCAGAATCAAACATTTATGTACATATAGAAAAAATAAAATCTGATGTGCTACAATCACAAGATTTTCTCTTCCTATTCCGCACTTGTTACTAACCTGTTTATAAAGAACAATTCTTCTCTTTACTCCGTGTTAATTAATACAAGAATTGGCAGAATAGTCTTATTCCCTAGTTTCTTATAAGTAGAAAGGAACTAAGAAAATATATTAGGCTAAAGCGATGAAAAAATATTTAAAACCTGTTGCCATGTGATTGTCATTGAAAGTTGCATTTTTGAATGACCAGGAGTAAACCAACAGAAACTCGGAAGTCTCCTGTTTGAGAAGAGTATAAGTATTTTAAAACTAAAAACAATAACAAGGAATATCTCGGAAACGAGACATAAATTGTGTTTTGAGGAGATTTGCATATCTTGTGTTGAAAGATTTGTCTATCTCTTAGGGTTTACCAGTTACGCAAACATCATTCAGAATTAAGAGAACCTGAGAGCTATTTCTAGGAAATACAAGATATACATTTTAATTTCCATATAAGTTTCTTTAATATGAATATTTTAATCCAAATCATTGGAGCCAAATTTAAGATTTTTTTTTCATGTAAAGGGTAGTTTAGGATGGGAGAATTTTCATGTAAGTCTCTGTATCACATCAGCTTATAAAGCTTAAATACCAAGTTTGGTATGTAATAGACGATTCATTTTTGAGTTATGTTGTCCATAGATAGACTGATAGCTAGACTGATAGACAACACACGTGAACTTTTTCTATTAATGTATTTTCTTTCATGTAAGGAGTCTGAAAACATATACCTATTTCTAGCGAAAGCTCGGCATTGAATTTTTGGTTGAAATTCGTACTTTCTCTATCTACCATGGCAGCATTGAATTTCTCAACTGATCCGCATGTTGCCCGGTAGCTCAGTGGTAGAGCGACCTGCTAGAGACCGGGAGATCCGTGGTCAAATCCCGGCTATGGCATTGAATTTTTGTATGTCGCCTTCGGTGATGTAATGGCTGCCATGCTGGCTTCATGTACCCAGGGACGCGGGTTCAAACCCGGCTGAGGAAACGATGGATTTTTTTTTAAAAAAATATAATTTATGCCGGTCCCCGTAGCCGCGCTCTCTAAAGTGTCTCGCTTTGGTGCTTCGCGGCGCACGGGATCGTGGGTTCGAGTCCCTCCTTGGGCATGGGTGTTTCTTTGTTTGTAAATGTGTATGTGTTTGTGTATGTATATGTAAAAAGGAAAAACTAATAGGTCAACTAAGGAAATTTAGAAACTAGAATAAAGAGGTAAAAAGGAATACAGCGCCGGAGTCTGATAAGCCTCCGGGGCTGTATTTAAAAAAAAAATTCAGTCTGACTCTACCTATCCAACTCCTGTCCTATACACGGCTTGTGAGAAAAAAAAAATAAACCAATACCCATTGACCATAATACTTGCCTATACTATGACTCCTAGGCTTAAAGCACTTGGTAGTCATCTCAAAATAATTTGAGATCAAGTAGTATGGTTTACCGGAAACAAGCGGGTCAGTTGAGAAATTCAATGCTATGCTGGCATGTTGCCATGTTAGCTCAGTGGCAAAGAAACGGGCTGCAGACCGGGGGATCCGTAGTTCAAATCCCGGCTATGGCATTAAACTTTTCAGTCTGACTCTACCTATCCAAGCATATTTTAAATTAAAATTATGTTTACGTGCAGTATAGTGTAAACAACAGTGTTATCTTGTTACTTCATTTTATTTTGCGTTATTATTTACACCTATAATAATAATAACAATAATATTGGTGATGATAATAATATTAATAATATGATGATTATTACTCATAATACTCATACTATTATTATTATTATTATTATTATTATCATCACCATTATTATTGTTATTATTTTTATTATGAAAGCCATTACTTCTCAAGCATCAATACCTATTTCTCATTGTAAATAGGTCAAAGAAGACTTACAGCAAGCCTGCGGGTATCGAGGTATTCGATATAAAGGATTCTGAAGAAATGAAAATGGCATCCCTTTAAGCAGCACCTACACCATAAGTAATGTGGAAACGATTTCCAAAATCCGAAGTCTCTTAAATAAAGTGGACGCAAAGTAGAGTCATCGAGCAGATTTTATGGGGAGATGAATGCTATTTCGCCGTTGACTCCCTGTAAATAGACATAATTTACATTGCTGGGCTCCCATATGACATGCAGTGACTGAGGTGTTACCTTACGGTGCTACATTCTAGGAGACCACTAGTTTATTTGGCTCCCAGACTAACTGGTCAGCAGTATTTGCAATTCCTACAGAATGAACTGAATCTGAGCATCTTATAGAGAACATCCCACTGCAGTTATATGTGAGGTACTTATTTCAGCAAGACCACTCCATTATTGTAGAGGGGTTAGAGAATATCTCAAATGTATATCCCGTACATGGGTACATGGTGGTTTTATTCGATGGCCAGCAAGATCTCCTGCTTTAACTACCTTGGGCTTTTTTCTTATGGTGATATATTAAAGCCAAAGTTTACGAAATAGAACCTAAAAATCCAGATGTGTTACAAGAAAGAAAACGTCATGCTGCGCTTCAGTACCTGCTGAAATGTTAAGAGGTATCCATACTAATATATTGCTTTCATCAATGCATCCAACAAGGCGGACATGCATTTGACATTTTTGTTATGAATAAAACAATAATAAACATAATGTGCCATACTATAACATAGGTTTAAAGGAAGATAAATTAATTATATGCGTTATATTTATTATTCTTTATTGCAATCAAGGATATAATATCATTTATTTAATATTGCTAATTTTGAAGCACAAATTGTTGCATTAAGTGTTAATAAATTAGCTGTCAGATATTGATATGCCTTGAAACAGGTCATTAATATGCTTTGGCCTATACGTGTTACGTTTTGCTCAGGGACAACTATTCTTCTACACAGGGAGCGTTCATGAGCCCAAGAATCGAATTCGCAATTCTGCCACAGTAGGCAAGTGCTCAAGCGACGGACTATGGGACCAGTTACAGCAGTTAAGTGTTAGTTTTCAAGCTCTGGTCTTACGTTTAGCAAGGTTTCCTCTTGTTGGTATCGCGTCCCCTTTACTGTCACGCTTAGGCAAACCCTTCGGCGTCCGCATTATCCGGGAGTAACTAACTTCAGCGAAGGACGGCTTACGTTGGCCACCTGGTAAATATGGGCTAGAGAAAGTAAAAATATTGACTACTCTCTTGGTGTAGAGCAGCAAGAAAGTCAAGAATGCATAAAATTAGAAATCAAAGTTGATGAAAGGGCATAAGAATGTTGTTAAAGTGAATAAAAACAATATAGTTAATTCAATGTCTGTATATACCGTTAAAAGTATAAAGCTCTTAGAAAATATAAATTCAATACAATGAACAAGCTTCTGTTTATCGCCTTAGTATTGATGGTCATAATACTATCGTTTACGTTTAAAATCTCTGCCTACATGCATAAACTACGGTTTTCAAAGTATTCAGATTTTGGTTGTTTACTTAAATTCCTGTTTTGACGCATAAGTGACCCTGAAAGTTTTTCATAATTAAGTACATTTTGAAGGATATGCTTTCGTACATATGAGCTCTATAAATATCATTGCCAATTTGATTTCTTTATTGTTTTCGCCAGCCAAATACTCAGAAGTCATACAGTGATTCTCCCTTGACGGTAGTTATGTAGGTTTTCTAGCTTATCTATGTTCTATAAGAGCATAAAGACACTGTTATATTTTAAGAGACACTTGCTCTTTGCTTTCCAGTTTAATTAGCAAGTTATAGCTCCAAGTGTCCATAACACATTATAATTAAACGGTTCAATGTTTTCAAATGCTATGTCAATCCACAGGCTCTTAAGGGAGAATTCATTTATTTATTTTATAGTATTTAACTACCATATGAGTGACACAACTTTTTAGAGAAAATGTTCCTAAAAGATCAAGCTAAAATATATCTCTCTATTAAAGAATAGCAGTTACGATTTATTTTTGTCTGTGAAATGAAGCAGAATCCAGAGTAAAATATGTTGGTGAGTACTGTTTTAAGAACATATTTAAAAAATATATATATATATATGTGTGTGTGTGTGTATGTGTCTTAAATGATAAAATAAATGTAAAATTAAAGAGGAAATGATAATTTGTAGACGTATACGAAAAAACTTTACATCGAATAATGTTTGGCATTTTTTGCCATTTAGTTTCATCAAAACACAATCAGTTTGTAACAGAAATTTCTACAGAGACATCTCTTTTTGTGCAGCCTTCCCGGTCATGTTTCCGAAAGTAACTTTCCTAAACGATTCAATTCCGTACTGTAACATTCATCCGTAAATCTGGATCTGAAACAGTTGTTCTAAAATTATAAGAGAGTATCATATTCTACCACGTGAATAGCATCGAGAGAATGTATTGATTCCAATATTTAGCTGGAAATACACGTTTTAAGTTCCCTGAATAAAAGCAATTTAGGAAAAAACATGATTCATATGACATTCTCTGCCCCTATTCTAGAAACAAGCATTCTTACCAAACAATAACCTTTTATCTGCTTCATGCTAATCCAGATAAACATTAGCAGCAATTATCTTCCTACTTAATTCCTACAGATTTGGGTACAACGAGAACTATGGACTTACGTGATAAAACGAAGAGAGAGATATACTTGGGCGAGAACAGGCGCGTTAAAATTAAGAGACTCGAGAAGATTATTGAACTAATTTATGCACAATATGTGGAAGAAATGAGAAAGTACTAGATTGTGTTTTAAGAGGAAATAAACAGAGGTATGAAAAAAGTGATTTGAGATTTGATAAATGGTATAAACTAGGAATGGAGGAATTAGCAAAAAGAATCCTTAATAATAAAAGCGAATTTATTATAGTGTGCGGAAAGCATTTAGGAAACGTGAATGGAAAATTGTGTGGAATTGTGAGACAGCATAAAGAGGGGGGAATAAGTAGAGAAGAACAAGTGACTATATAGATTTAATTAATACAATATGGACTAGGGTGTTAATGCGTATAAGAATCAAAAAAACAATAAACTCTCAAGGATAAAAATTTAGCTGAATGTATTTAAGAAAAAAGAAAGAAAGGTATACTATGAAGCAAATGCCTGTATTGTGATTTATGATATTTAATAAATTCATTCATTCATACTTAATTCTTTATAAGTAGACGGGAAATAAGGGAAGCCTTAGCTGGTATGCGATTGGCTTTGAAATCCGTATTTCTTTGCATGGGCAAGGAGTACGAAAGACAAATTTTTATTTCAAAAAAGCAGAAGTATTTAAATTGAAGCCAATAACTAGGAATATCTCGGAAATTGTTAACTGTACAAACCATAAAATATAAAAAAGCGTATATTATATAAATTGTGTGTTTGAACGGAATCCACACAGTGCTTAAGGTTTAGGAGTTATATGAAATTCATCCAGAATAATGAGTCTTCAGAGACCATTCCTAGAATATTCAGGATGTACATTTTATTTTATCATGTAAATCTCTTTAACATACGGTATTTTAATTAAATTAGTTAAAACCATTTTGGAGGAAGTAAAACTTCTGAAAGGGTTTCCAAATAAATGGTAGTTTGGAGATGAGGGGTTTTCTTGAAAAACTTCGTATCGCATCCTCAGAAAAGCTTGGTATATAACTGAATTTTCGTTCTTGAATTATGCTCCCCCCCGCACACACACACACGTACGAACCTTTTCTGAAAGTTCTTTTTTGGATTCAGGGCTGACCAAAGCATATATTTCCGTTGAAATCTCGGTGTTGAATTTTTTGGGTGGAATGCAATACCTTCTCTACCGTAAAAAAAACCGGGCCTGGTAGCAAACGGACGTATCCTTATGTGTCGCTTGTTTGCAATGAGCAACACAGGCACTATTGGTGTATTATGCAAGCGATGTAAAAACAAAGGTGGTTAGTGAGACAAAATATATAAACTGTTTTAATATATTTCAAGCAAGCTGTGCAAAATTAAACTGCAATGTAGATGCTATTAATGAAACCTCTTTTAAGTGCTGTGAAAGTGTGAGTGAGATAAAATATGTTGAAAGTGAGGAGCTATTTGATGCTCTTGGTGATATTGGCGACAACGACAGTAAAATGGGTAGTAAAATTGTGATATATATCATAAGTCAAAAAGATCTCGTAATTACGAGAAAAAGTGAACATTTTAACCAACCATGCAGTTTTGTTAAACTCCATGGCACAGCTTACTAAGAGCCTTGACCTACCGCCCGGCCGCTGCGTCCCCCATCTTGGTCCATTACAGACGTCATGGATGGGGTGCAGTATTGAAGGGTGCGATGTGGTCAGCGCTTCGACCCCCCGGCCAGTTAATGCGGTCTTCACGACCTGGAGCCGCTACTTCTCCATCAAGAAGCTCTTCAATTGGCCCCCCAGGGGCTTCACGAGGCTGAGTGCATCCCGGTGCAGGTCTCCCAGCGGAGAAGAAATCCCCACACCAGTACTGGGAATCGAACCCAGCAGATTGGTAAGCAGCTGCGCTACCACCGCGCTAAGGACCTTCTCGAGAGGTACCTATAAGTAAATTAGAAAAGATTAAACGACCTATTTGCTGTGTTAAAGCATTTATAAGTGACAGTGTACTTGGAAATGGTGAACTGGACTCTGTTTATAATGAGACGCTGGCTACAGTGCCCACACAATTCGAGCTAATTAGGGCTGAGGATGCCTCAAATTACAAAAACAAAAACAAAATATCTGATGTGTTCCATTCGCATAACTTTCTCTACATCTCAGCAACAAATTATTGTTTAAAAGATTATGCTTCTATTTAATTCATACTAATTGAGAAAAATTAGCAGAAATAGTCTTATTACTTGCTACATTATGCATGTGGAACTAGAGAACTTAAAAAAAAAAAAAAAAAAAAAACTGTTTTCCTACTCCTACCAATCATTATAATGTACACAATTAAAGTATTAGGAAACACATAGTACATACTATACTTTAAACAGTTTAAAATTAATGAGGCACAGGTAGGCTCACTACAGTGCAGTACGTACAGGTACCATTTACAACAATGTCGGTCTGTTATTGCTGTAAAATGAGCATTTTTTACTTAGCGTATTTTAATCACCACTGACATTGAATAGATATAACTGCACAATACATTTTTTCTTGAAAGCATGGTATACACTGTACAAATAATTGACACACGTCCCAATTAGAGAAGGATCGACAAAGAAAGAACAAGCGCACTCTTACAAAACTAACGGTTCCTGTCAATCTGCAATAGAAAGGCATTAACAATCTAAGGCCAGGATTATTCTGTGCATTATGAACAAAAACTTTTAAGTGCTACAGTTATCCCTGTTGTGTATGTAAATTTGAAAGAATGTTCATAATGTAACGCATTCGGAAGTGCGTAATATGTACTTGCGAACAACGTATAAAAACTTTACTTTTAAGCAAAGTTTTAATTTTCTTAAGATCAGCTCTAAGTACACAGAACCTCAAAATACCGGGCTCTACTGTATTTCCTATTCTCTATTCTGTTTTTAGTTTCGACTGTAAAATTAATTATACTTTATCATTACGTTGTGACAGTATCTGCAGTCATTCGATCTGTACTTTTCTCCGAACATTCTCTCTATTTCCTTATCCTTCCGACCTATTATTGGTCCTTATTCTTTCCAGCCGTTTTGTGATTTTCCCTCCCTTCTCATCCTTACCCGTTATAGCATACAGTTATAATAGGCGATTGATTTTCTCTCATAATTATTGTAATCCAATATTTGATTGCCGTATTCAAAGCCCCTTCGCAAGAAATCTATGCAGTTTTGAAGCAGCCCTTTAACGGATAAAAAATGATTATTTGTAGATCATCTGTTAGATCAAAGCCTAACACCCTAACTTCTTCTACGTTGAAGCAAATAAGGCTTGGCATATAAAAATCCAAATGAATGGTGAAGGGTTGAAGAAACTCAAGTTTTTATTAGCCTTTATCATGTAATGCCGTTATTCAACTCTTTCAATAATTTTCTGTGCTTTACCTTTGGAACTCTGTGATGGAATTTACCACAAAACAAATATTTCTACGGAAGCATAATAAACAACTAATGATTCTCGCGAAACTTCAAGAGGTTGAACGGCACAATATTTTGCAATGCAATACTTTGGAACAATACGCTGTGTTAGAACTCGCAGATATTCCAAGATGTGGTCTCTAGAAAAATACCCGTACTAAAGCTATTATCTATCACTGTTTTATGTACACAACACGGTAAACAGCCACACATAGACACACGCTGCATCAACTAAACAAAGAAACAAAAACATTCTGAATATATAATATTGCAGATCCATTTTAAACTCATTTTCTGCCAAACTGAATTTTTATATGTGAATGTTTTTTAAAATGTGACTCATTTTTATTAGATCAATGAAATTAGACAGTAAAAATAATTATTTATATACTATACAAACAGCTAATATATTACAAGAACATCACTTTTGTTTTATGCAATAGCTGTATATGTTTTAATATATATCGTGTAGACTTTTAAAATTTCACGAATGCATCCTACTTAACCAATTATGACAATTCTCGTTATAGTTTCGCTGCCTAACATCTTAGATGCTCTGTTATTCATTTGATGCCGATAAAATATTGATATTCTTTGTAAGTGAGATAAATAAGTACGTCTCAAATGGCTGAGGCAGGTGGCTCGGGTGTTTCGTCGTCTGGAACTGGCATTCGGGCGTCGTGGAATCGGTTCTCCGAGGCCCACCTCTCTGACATTTGGGTTTTTCTGGGGTTTTCCTAGGTCACTAGGCGAATGCTGCTGTGGATTTTTCATTCCCCCAACTTTCTGCCCATTCATTTCATCCCAACCGGTTTCTTTCAGGGTTGTGTCGACAAGGACTGCGGCAGAGGCGTCATTTCGTGGAGGTGACTGCGCTCTGAAAATCAGCTCTCGGCAGTGGCATGGTATTAGTGGTCTGCGGACTCAGGTGGTCTATCCGGGACTGAGCCACGGACTCCTGGTGCTCCCCACGATGAGATGAACTCTAGTGAGCTGTTAGGGACCTTCCACGGCAGTTCTCTCCCTGTCCGGATGTCGCCAATCCACTAAAATTACACACATCTCGTCCTCTCCTTTGGGACCTAACGTATACTAAGCCAACGGATGCAGTGCGGAATACCCCTCTGTCACACACATACACAAACACGTCTTAAATGCTGACTTATATGTGACAATAACGCTTGCCTTATGCTTTGGAAGCCCTAAAATCAACTGAAGCATGTTTGTCACATTATGAAAACATGAAAACTGTTTCCCGCACATGATTTAATAAAAGAAGAGTTAATTTCTTCTCACCAAATTGTTTGTCATCCAGTCATCTGCATGAAATATAACTGGACAGCTTCAAAAAGGGTCCTTTTTTCTGTCTTCCCACACGAGTTACTCTATTTGAGCGCATTATTTGTATGCCACCTAGCATTTACTGGCCCGTAAATTTCTCTCAGACAGCAGTCACCGCCTTCTCAAGCGAACTTTATTTCTTGTACTATTGTATTGTCCAGCTCAGTGACAAATTGTCAGAGGCACATGTTGGCTAGACTTAGATCGATATCCTGCCGGCTTTAGAGACAAATCGACCAGTTAATAAAGATAAAAGCCAGCACATACATCACATTTAACGTGAAAAGGAAAGAGATGAGCTTCAACCAATAACTTCTATAACAATGTATCGAGCACGACGGCATCGGAATAAAATGTGCTACCTTCATTCTGGAGGACCGGAGTTCCAACTGCAGCGATGATTCACTCTGGTTTTTTCGTGGGAATGCTGGGATGATCTTTCATCTTCACAATTTATTTACTTTTCATTGCGTTTCCTTCTCATCTTTCAGGTTTGCTTCTAGGTTCATGGAGTGTGGTGATACTAGACAGGTGGGGTGGAAGATACTTAAAGGGAAGCGTGCTCCCCGTTAATTTTAAAGGGATACGGTGTATGGTGTGACGGGAGCTTTAGCCTGGAATTATTAATGACGTCTGCGCGTCTCTCTGACTTGTCTGCCTGCGGTCTGTAGCCTACAGTGGTCCACTTATTTCATCTTTACCTACTGGGTGATATTAGTAGGTCTAAGGGTATAGCTTTAACTTTTCTGTAAGAATGACAAATATGACTCTTCCTACTGGGTAACAATTGCAGGTACAGTTCTTATATTGTGAAATATTTCGCAATAGGACGACACGCACATAACGGCTTATTTACACGCGACGTGTGAGGTCGTCCATACAGGCTGTCTCTGTATGTAACTGTACTTGCAGTCAGCCCATCTCTTGGGCCCCAAGACGCTATCCCTAGTTATAAGGGTATAACTCTAACTTATCTGTAAGAATGACAAATATGGCTCAGGTGATTGCATCCTTAGCTTGTATATGGATACTCCAATGTTCACACACGTTCCCATATACTGGACAATCGGTATACTAGGTCCAGCCCAACAATGGGCCCTGTGATAAAAAAAAAAAAAAAATGCCCACGTCGCAGTACAGTTTTCAAAAAATCTAAATAGCTGATACTGCTCTGGGTACATTTATGCCTCAAACAGTAAATACTGAAAATAAGCCCAAAATTTTAATAATACGAGAAAATAAACTATTTTTGATGGGAGTGTGGAATGCAAGACAATTGGTATGCGATTTTGAAAGTGAAACAACTAAATAAATGAGGGCAGATTTACCAACCGCGATACAGGGGAGGGGATTGGTGAATATAAAGCCAGGTAGAAATATTAAAGATTGAGGATTATCTAGGCGAAAATGCTTGAAGCAAATAAACAAAACTGGGAACCAGACTAGATAAAAACATAATTTAACATTATAGATATTGAGGTTGTCTTTAGATTAAGTTTGTCTAATAGTTGAATAGTTGCAAGTTTGAATATACTCGGGCCGTTTGCTTTCACAGCAACGCGGGAGGAGTCACTAGTATATAGTATTGGTGCTTTTTACTTTCTCTAGCACGTATGTAAATCATACATAGTACATAGAAAAGTATTGTGTTCACCCCAAAAATTCGACGCCGAGATTTCACCGACAATACATGTTTTGGGGATTCCGGAATAAAAAGGAAGCATTTTTAGAAAAGGATCCTTAAATTTTCTCGAAAATCTCCGCATCCCAAACTTCTCTTTACAGGGAAGAATTTTAGGAATTTTCGAATGTCTCGAAAGTGACTAACGATTTTTAACAAAACACCATGTACTGGAAAATAAAATGTATACTCTGAAATTCTTGGGAATATCCCTTCAAGTCTTCTATATTTTGAATCAGTTTTCCAGAATGGTGGACTCTAAAAAGATAGACAAAACATTAGTGCACAAAAAACTGGTTCTAAATGAAACACACACTTTATCATATACAGTTTTTCTGAAGCTACCCATTTTCGATATACTTCTTCTTATTGATTTTAAAATGTCCAATTCTTAACATTTTCTCAAATGGAAAGTGTTAACTTTTTACCTTGGTCACTCTTAGAGGGTGTCTTCAACTCATACATAGCAACTGGATTGAAAAAAACTGACTCGCGTTGTTCTAATGCATTCCCGTATTTCCATTCTAAGCTAGGACATTTCTTGAGCAGCATGAAGTAAAGAGGACAAGAGTAAGAACAGTGATAATTTTAATTGATTTCTCATTGAGTTGGATAGGTAGAGTCAGACTAAAAAAAACGCAATGCTATGTCCGGGCTGGCAATATACCAGCATAGCATTGAATTATACATATCTTTAAACCACCTCGTAGTTTCCACGTGAGTCAGTTGAGAAATTCAATGCTATGTCGGCATGTTGCCATGGTAGCTCAGTGGTAGTGCAACTAGCTATAAATCGGGGGATCCGTGGATCAAATCCCGGATATAACATTGAACTTTTCAGTCTGATTCTACCTGTCCAAGAGTAAGAATATTTATAGCATTAAATAGAATTAATATAATTGAGAAAAATGAAATAATGTAAATCCAGGACTAATCTTAACAATTTTATATTTCCTTTATTACATTTTGAATCCTTTACAGAATAGAGAAAGTGATTAGAAAGGAGAACATTATACATCTTTTCCAAAAATTACTGCAAAGGCGAATCTTGATTATAATGAAGTATATAAAGACAAACTTTCCTAAAAATAGTTTATAGCTACAACAGCAAAATATACCGTAGTTGATGGAAAAAGTCATGTGAATTTAATGATTGAAACTTTTCCCATTGATATGACGCAATTTAAATTACTTACTATTGGTTGGTGTGCTACTGTGTTGCTAATAGCATCTACTCAATTCACTGCCTGTTAGACAGAACATCAATCAAAACGAGATAACTTAATTTTTACAGAGAGCGAAACAGTGCTAGAATCAGATAATTAACGTAATTAAAAGTTATGAACGCTTCTAAACTCGCTGTGGATACACTTGCGTGACGAAGTAAACGATCGCCATGTTATCCCGTTGATCTCATCAGTATCCAAAATGACACGCAGATTAAAATCCAATTTGGAGCTTTATAGGGCTGTACGCGGCCATGTGTTGCAAACCACAGTTTGATGTTAGAGTGCGTGCCGCGTTCATTAGAAGGCCTTGTTTTCCACTCCACGGATTGGATTCCGGCGAACAGATGTGGAGAATTGTTTTAAATTCCGTTCGCAGTTTCCGTTGATCTCGCGTGCTTCTGTAGCTGTCCCTGGAGCTCCTGCTGGATTATCTTAGTCAGAGGGCCGTTCCATGGCAACCTCTAATACTCCAGTTAAATGTATCTTTCGTGCCCAGCAAGAATTTGTTTTTTAATTAAGCATGCTATTTTCAGCATATTAAACAATTTCTACTTTGTATTTTACACATCACGTAATAGATAAAGAAGGTATTGCATTCCACCTAAAATTCAATACCGAGATTGCACTGTAAGTATATTTTTTGAGGTCCCCTGAGTCCATAAAGACATTTATAGAAAGGTCCATGTGTGCGTGTATGTATGTGTAGCAACGCCTAAAAACTAAAACTTGGTATTTAGGTTAAGTATTTTCCAAGGATCGACATGAATATTTTCAAGAACATTCCCTCACCTCAACTACCCTTTACATGAGACATTTTTCGAAAAATGTTATTTTCTCAAAATGGCTCTAACGATTGTGATTAAAATACAAATAATATGTATATTTTAAATGTTTTAGGAATAAGCTCGAACAGCTATTTATTCTAGTAACTTTTGCAGAATTTTGCGTAATGGTTAAACAGTAACAGGTAGAATATAACTTACAGCACACAAAACATGTCTTCTTAAAACACACAATTTATATCGTACACATTTTTCTTGAAGAGTTGACTGTTATCGAGATATTCATTTTTAGTAGTTTTAATTTTAAGTTAACTTTCTCAAACGTGACCATGCAAAGCGAACCGAACCGAACCTCATTTGTTTCATACAGCGACCAGCTATTAAAATGTTTTACTATCGCTTGAGTCTAATGTATTAACTTGGAAGCAAGTAATAAGACCAATTCTGCTAATGTTAAATCATATGTTCATTTTCTATAGCATGTACATAGTAGATGGAGAAGATGTTCTATTCCATTCAAAAATTCGATACTGAGATATCACCGAAAATACATCTTATGAGAAGATCTGAGTAAAAAAAAAAAAACATTATTAGAAAAAGGTCAGTGTGTTTGAGTGTGTTTGTGTGTGGTGTGAATATACGTGTTGTGTGTATATGTGAGTGTCTGACTGTTGACAGCATAACTCAAAAAAGGAAAGGCCTTTAAATATCCAACTTGGATTTAAGTTTAATAACTTCCAAACATGCGACATGAAGAAACATCGCCCAACCCCAAACTAGCCTTTACATGGAACATTTTTCGAAATGTTCTATTATCTAAAAATGGCTCTAGAGGTTTCGATAAAAATCCGTGTATTAAAGATGTTTTTTTATGCCAAAGCAAATGTATATCCTGCATTTATTGAGAGTAATCCTCGAAGGACTCTTCGATCTTGATGACTTTTCCATAATTGGTAAACTGTCAAGATAGACAAAAACTTACTACACAAAAACTTGGATCACATCAAATCAAACAATTTATGCCTTACACATTTGTGCTGTTGAGCTAACCGTTTCGAAGATATTACGTTTTATTGGTTTAAATTGTAAAATACTTGTACTTTTGTAAAACAGAACTCACCGTATTTATTTTGTTTTTCTCCTCGTCACCCAAGAGAACGGAATCTGAATGCCAATCGCAAAACGACAGATTTTAAATATTTGGCTATCGCTTTAATATACTGCATGCCCTTACTACTGTTCTACTGTTAAGGAACTAACTAGAAAAACTATTCTGCTAATGCTTATGTCTACTAGCATGAAGTAGATAGAAGAATCATTTTTTGTAAGAAGTCTGTGTCTAGAATAGGTAGACAGAGTCATGTGAATGGAACATGTCAGGCTGTGTGCGTGTCGATGTGTGTGTCTGTGTGTGTATTTGTGTGGACAGCATAACCCAAAAATGAAACGTTTATTAAATATCAAACTTGGCGTTTAAATATAGCATCTTCTAAGAAAGCGACACGAAGATTTTCAGAAAAATCCCCCCAACCGAATCCAGCGTTAACAAGGAAAATTTTCCTAAATTATCTATTTTCTAAACTTTAGTTCTAACAATTAGCTCTCAACGTTAAAAATATCATATATGTAATATGTAGTCCTCTTCATTCTAAATGCTATTTGCATAACTGTTAAACCGACTTACAAGACAAAATGTAGATCTCGTTAAAACACAATTTATATCATATACTTAATATTTTCTCAAACAAAAGCCCTCATCCGTTTCATATCTCTTTTATTTTATTCCTGAGCATAAATAGGGAACCAACATTTAAAGACAATTGCATAGCTTTAAAATAGAATTGATTGTTTTTTTTTTACTTTCTCTATACGCACTATATACATAGTTAATAGAGAAAGTATTGCAATCCACCAAAAAATTAGATACCGAGATTTCACCGGAAATATATGTTTTAGGGTCCCCTTTATCTAAAAAAAGCATTTTCACAAAAAGGTCCGTGTCCGTGTGTCGTGTGTCAGTGTGTCCGTGTGTCTGTGAACACGATAACTCAAAAACGAAAAGTCGGTAAAATACGAAACTTGGTATTTAAGTTTAGTATCTTCCAGGGATGCGACACGAATATTTTGAGAAAAATCCCCCCACCCCAAACTACCCTTTACATGGAACATTTTTCGAAAATTTTGATTTTCTCAAAAATGGCTCTAACGATTTTGATCAAATATCATATATTTAAGACATTTACCTGACAAATAAAATGTATATTTTGAATTTTCTGGGATTAGCCTCTGAAGACTACTTTATTCTGGATGAATTTTGCATAACTACTAAACCGTAAGAGATGGACAAAAACTTAACAAACAAAAAATGTAGAGCACGCTAAAACTCACAATGTATGTTATATACATTTTTTTCGTGGAGTTGATCGTTTTTTAGATATTCGTTTTTCTTGTTTTCAGCTTTGAAAAACATACTTTTCTCATACAGGAATTTGTCAACTCCTGTCCATACAAACAAAGGAACATCAGTCACATAGCAACCAGCTTTTGGCTTTCACTTTAACCTATGGTACTCCCTTATTTCGCTTCTACTTACAATAAAGCAAGAAATAAGATTATTTCTGCTAATTTTTCTCGATTAGCATGAGATAAATAAAAGATAAGCTTATTATCAATAATTTGTTACAGAGATATAGAGAAAGTCATGTGAATGGAACACATCAGATTTTTACTTTCTCTATACACACTATATATTAGTGTATAGAGAAGGTATTGCACTGCACCAAAAAATTCGATACCGAGATTTCACCGGAAATATATGTTTTAGGATCCCCAATATCCGAAAAAAGCATTTTCACAAAATGGTCTGTGTGTGTGTGTGTGTCCGTGTGTCAGTGTATCTGTGAACACGATAACTTAAAAACGAAAAGTCGGTAAAATACTAAACTTGGTATTTAAGTTTAGTATCTTCCAGAGATGCGACACGAAGATTTTGAGAAAAATCCCCCACCCCCAACTACCCTTTACATGGAACATTTTTCGAAAATTTTGTTTTCTCAAAAATGGCTCTTAACGATTTTGATTAAAATGTTGTTAATTAAAGATATTTACCTGACAAATAAAATGTATATCTTGAATTTTCTGAGAATAGCCTCTGAAGAGTAGTTTACTCTGGATGAATTTTACTGAATTTTGAATAACTGCTAAACGTGAGAGATGGACAAACACTTACTACACAAAAAATGTAGAGCACGTTAAAACACACAATTTAAGTTACATACATTTTTTTCGTGCAGTTTGTCGTTTTTGTGACATTCCTTATCTTTGGTTTCTGCTATGAAAAACTTATACTTTTCTCATACAGGAACTTCTCAACTCCTATCCATATAAACAAAGGAACTTCATTGACACAGCAACCAGCTTTTGACTATCACTTTAACTTATGGTAGTCCCTTATTTCGCTTCTACTTACAAGGAAGCAAGTAATAAAACTATTTCTGCTAATTTTTTCTGATTAGCATAAAGTAAATAGAAGTATAAGCTTGTTAAGAATAATTTGTTGCAGAATTCTAAAGTCAGACATAGCGACAAGCTTTGAATATATCTGACTATCGCTTTAGCCTGATCTATTACTTAGTTCCCTTCTGCTCACAAGAAACTAAGTAATTATACCGGCAAGTGCTACTGTTTATCCCGATTACAATGAACTAGATCACATCAGATTTTTGAGTTGTGTTTTTCACAGACACATACATAAATATTCATTTTACTAAAAATACATTTTGGCTACACCCCATGAGGCAGGGATGAGGTGAAGCAGTGGTTCTAGGAGGGTCTAGGCCTGCTGGCAGACTCAGAATCGTAGGAGTTCTTAACTTTTCCAGTCTGAACACCTACGCACCGTTAGAGAGCAGTTCCATAAGAGCGACGCAGTGATCCTATCAGCAGAGACAGCTATTTTGCGATCATAGGTGACACTTTTCAACAGTGCAATCGATTGCGCCATCTGCCCACCACCGCCGAAAATTTCAGGATCTTAAGGCATACCTTAAATGTACAGGAAATGAAATGAGAGGAACTAGAATATGTTTTCTTTCGTAATCGGCTTACCCTCCCCGTAGTACTTACAAAACAATGCCCAGGAGTCAGAAGCCTGTCCGGAGAGCAACGGTTACGAGGAGTCGACCCGTAGCCAGGCATGAATATGAGGAAATGGATGATATGAAATGTAAGCGAAATCGGTCATAGGAAAGTTGATGATGGAGCAATTAGTGGAATGAGTGGCGGGGGAAACCGGAGGACCAAACGCCGCTTCGTCCCCCACAAATCCCACAAGGGATCTTCTAAATGTGAGCCTTACATTATATGACTGCTGTAAGAAGCCATTTCTCATAAGTAAGTTTATACAAAGCCAGAAGAAGCCGCTTTTAGGTCTTACAAATTATCGCGTCAAAATAACATCTAAACAGAAGACCATCTCTGCAAAGAATAATTCGGGCAAAACTCAGCAGCCAGGGAATGACTGACAGTAGGTTCACAGGTTGCAGCATTGCTAAGGGTTGTTGTATATATGGTTACGATGTGAGTTTTGGTAATGTACTTCTGTTCCCGCAGCACAAAGCTTTGTGTTAGCGCATCTAAAGCTGTTTGATGCCGTTGTGAAGGTAACCGCGAATATGTCGTTTAGCGGAATGTTTATGATTATTTGTGCACCTCGCAAATGTTACACAGATATTCGTGACACGAATGCGGTAATAAGGATTTACTCCTCTTTTTCAGTTATGCAGCTCAAGCTATGTTTATTGATCACGTTCTGCGCTCTGGGCAAAAACATCAATATCAGCGTGAGTAAAAGTAGGTGAAGAGTAGCTTTACAATCATTATAGGTACGTGGGATAATAGTTTTTAATGTTCCATCAGCTAACGACAGAAAGAGTGACACTTTTGCCCAACCAATGCTGTATTCAAAGAGACGTAGCAAACGAGAGGTTACTAAACTGCAAATTCAATTTTTAATTTCTCTTTACGTACTAAAAAAAATAAAATAAAATAAAATCTGTAATACAACATCCTGGCATATTGTTCCCTATACCAGGACGTATATTGCAAACTTTATAATTTATTTCCCACTTTTAAATTATTGTTATACATCATTATTTTACAGATAATAGTTATATACTAATAACTCAAAATTTAATTTAAAACAAAAACAAATTAACATAAACTAAAATAAAATAAATTCCAACCATAAAATAACTTTCACTAACACTAAATCATCTATTATTAATTGCTGGAATTCAGTAACACAAATAACTGGTAACCAGCTATTTACCCATAAAACTATGCTCTAGATTATTAAGGTAAATGAAAAACTAACCCTATACTACTGGTATCTCTTTACGTACTATGTACATAGTTTATAGAGAAGGTATTGTAATGCACCCAAAAATTCGATACTGAGATTTCACCGGAAATATATGTTTTGAGACCCCCTGAATCCAAAAAAAGCATTTTTAGAAAAATATCCATGTGTGTGTCTGTCAGCATTACTCAAAACCGAAAAGTCCGTTAAATAGCAAACATGGTATTTAAGTTCAGTATATTCCAAGGATGTGACCCGAAGATTTTCATGAAAATACCCCAGCTCAACTACCCTTTACATGGACAAATTTTTATTTTCAAAAAATGCCTAATGATTTTCATTAAAATCTCTTATGTTTAAGATATTTAAGAATAACCTCTGAAGACCTCTTTATTCTGGATGATTTTTATTGAATTTTGCATAACTAGTAAATCGTAAGAGGTAGACAAAAACGTACTACACAAAAATGTAGATTGCGATAAAACATACAATTTATGTCATATTCATTTTTTCATAGGTTTGAGCGGTTTTGAGATATTCCTTGTTTTTGGTTTCAGCTTTAAGAACGTATACTTTTCTCATACAGAAATTGTATATATATATCTATATAAACGTATTCTGGGATTGGGGAGGGGTATCTTTATTCACGGTGTTTTTCGTGAGGTAGGATGCTATGAAGATGCTGCATATGTTAAATTAAGTGTAGTTAGATACTGACTGCGAATAATTAAAGGTGATGAAACAACTCTTAGAGCAATAAGTTATCGGCATCAGATGAATAACATAGAGCATCCAAAATGGTGGGTGGCGGGGCTACAACGGGGTTTATCAAAGATTGGCTTAAACGATATTTGACAAAGGAGCAGGTAAAATAGTTATAATAATTTTGTGAATAAAGTGAAAAGACGACTACGCGATATAAACAGGCAGGAAATAGAATCTGAATGTAGAAACAAATCGTCTTGGCACATACAAAACGAAATAAAAATTTAGTGGGGTAAAGAAACATATTTTAAAATTGGATATGAAACAAAGATCGGGAATAGCATGGCTCAGGTTGGGAGGGTGGAAAACCCGTAAGATAGTTGATGAAGTGGTAGGTGGATTTGCCCATTATGCGGGTATCAGGAAGACTGGACACATATTTTGGCAGATTAGTGCAGATGGAGGATGCTAGGAAAAAGTTATTGCCGAAAGTTTTTTAGCTTCAACAGATGAAGGACAGCATTCTGGGAGGTGATTCTCAACAGCCAAGACTAGCCAAGACTGGGCACATAATGGAAATACGTGCACTAAGAGATAGAATATTGTGTAAGTATTGTATAGACTTATTTGGTGTTTGACTAGTTTATATGTATGAATACGTGATGTAGTTGTGAGTGCAAGAGTGAGTGTGTGTGTGTGTGTGTGTGTGTGTGTGTGTGAGGGGGGGTGATGTCATAGTGTTTATTCTTTTATTGTTCTGAAGTTCTGTTGTCGCAGCTTGCGAGCGTGTGTATGTGTCTGTGTGAGTGTGTGTGTGTATTTCCAATGTTGTTAAGATATATAAAATATATATGTAGATAATATTTTAAACTCAAGTATTTTTCGACAGCATGTACGGTCACTCGATCCATGCGACTGTGTATTATTGTAAACTTAATAAAATACTTACTACTACTAAATAAAAGAACAGCGTATTACACAGTCACGAAACCAGTTATTGGTGGATATTGATAGGTGAAATAGACTGTTTAATTATTTATGAATATAAAAGACGACTTTATTTTCAAAAAAATATTATACGATCCATTCACATGACTTTGTCTACACCTCTATAACAAATTCTTGTTGAAAAGATTATGTTACAATATGTGCATGCTAATCAAGATAAGCAAGAGCAGAAATGTTTTCTTGTAAGTAGAAGGAAAATAATGCAATATACTAGGCATATCAATAGTCAACATTTTAAAAGCCGGTTGCCATGTGAACGAAATCCGTTTCTTTTCACTGCCAGGAGTTGACAAATTCCCGTATGTGAAAAGTTTTTTTAGAACTGAAACCAATAACAAGGAATATCTCAAAAATGTTTAACTTTACAAAAAAAAATAACCTAAATTGTGTGTTTTAATGAGATCTACAGTTTTTGTGTAGTAAGATTTTGTTTATTTCTTACGGTTTACCAGTTATGTAAAATTCTGCAAAATTCATCCAGAATAAAGAGATCTTTAGTGGCTCTTTCCAGAAAATTCAAGATATATATGTTATTTAACTCGCAAATATCTTTAATATGCGGCATTTTAATCAAAATCATTAGAGTCAGTTTTGAGAAAATCAACATTTTAGAAAGTTTTTCCATGTAAACGGTAGTTTGGACTAGGGTAATTTTCCTCAAAATATTCGTGTCGTATCCTTGGAAGATACTTATCTTAAATAATAAGTGACCCTTAAACGTGTATTTCCGGTAAAATCTCGGTATCGAATACCTTCTCTACGCTATATAGGCAACCAATATTGTGATAGTCACAAAGTGAATTTAATAAATCTTTCGATGCTAGTGTTACAGAGAAAACTTTGAATGATTTTTATATTTCAAGTTTTTATGTAAATCTTCACATCTTTTAAACTAACCAAATATATAATCTTAAAAGAACATCGGACAGTATGTTTTCCGAAATATATATATCTCTGCAGTTGCAGAATCGCTCTTTCCAACGCTGCAAAACTGAAGATACCGCGAAAAAATATGAGAAAATAACCAGCTTTTAAATGAGATAAAAAGAATGAATACATTATTTTACGAGCTGCCTTACGTAGGTGCTTTTGTACGTGTACAGAAAGTAAAAATAAAGGATTTTTAATTCAAGTGAAAACCATGATAACTTTCTGTTCTTGTACATCATCGTGGTCTCTATTACAAGTCTGGGAACCATCTCTCGTCCCTTCAAAATTGTGCTGATATGCAAGAAGAGAAGACCTTCGTAATTACGCCACTGAACGGCGTATGTTTGGATTTACCCCGTGGAGTTCTGCAACTTTTATAATGCATGAAGGGTTATCTGCACAGATAAAATACGGAGCCAGTTTAACAGTGACTAATTTAAAAGCATTTCTAGGCAAGAAAATATTGTGATAATCACAAAGTGAATTTAATAAATTCTTTGAAGTCAGGATTATTAACAAACACCTTTAGAGAAACATTGACTATTTTTTACTTTCTCTACATGTACTGTGTACGTAGTGTATAGAAAAAGTATTGTATTGCACCCAAAAATTCCATACCCAAATCACACCCTAAATACATGTTTTAGGACCCTCTGTATGCAAAAAAAAAATGATTAGTAAAATATCCATGTGTATGTCTGTGTATACATGCGTGTGTCTGTGGGAAGCATAGCTCAAAAACGAAAATACTGTTAAATACCAAACTTGGCATTTAAGTTTAGTATTTTCCAAGGATGCGACATGAAGATTTTCAAGAAAATCCTCTCACCCCCAGTTACCCTTTACATGGAAAAATGTAAAGTTTTGATTTTTTCAAAAATGGCTGTAACAATTTTGATTTAAATTTCTTATATTTAAGATATTGACATGACAAATAAAATCTATATCTTCAATTTTTTGGGAATAGCCTCCAAAGACATGTTTACTCTGGATACATTTTGGGGAATTTTGCATAACTGGTACACCGTAAGAGATGGACAGAGACTTGCTTAATAAAAATTTAGATCTCGTTAAAACACACAATTTATGTTATATTAATTTTTTTCGTACAGTTGACCATTTTTGAGATATTCCTTGTTTTTAGTTTCAGCTTTAAAATACTTATACTTTTCTCATACGAGAATCTATCAACTGTCCATAAAAACAAAGTACTTCAAACACATCGCAAACAGCTTTTAAAATATTTGACTCTCGATTTAGTCTATGGTACTCCCTTATTTACCTTCTACTCACAATAAAACAAGCAATAATACAATTTCTGCTAATTGTTTCTCGTTTAGCACTAAGTAGAAGAATAAGCTTTTTAACAATAATTTGTTAGAGATGTAGAGAAATCATCTTAATGGAACACATCAGATTTTTATGTCACTCTCCACATCTTTTAAATAACCCAAATATTTAAGCTTAAGGGACCATTGGAATTGATCTCTGTGAGAAGATAGGTCACCCCGCATTCATAATCCGGAGTAAAAAGTGCTGAACCACTGTTTTTGGAATCCCATCACGATCTGACACTTTTTAGCATCTGGTCTTCTCCATCATTAGATATAAATCGTCTCAATTTCTGTCTAAGAGAAGATTTTCTTTGCGGTATTTCCAACTCTGCAAAACTGAAAATACCCCGAAAATATATGAGAAAATACTCAGCTTTTATAAGATAAAAAGTATGAATACATAATTTTATCAGCTACCTTACATGGTTTAACACAGTTTGCTTTTCATTACATTTTGAAATTTAATTTACTCATCCCCTTCTCTATTTAAATATGAAATCCATGTGTTAATGTATACAAATATTTTTGCACATTATTTATCACATTCATTAAAAGGTAATTATTCTGTAAGCGTTAGGTTATTCACGATGCATTCATGGTTATTAATTATTTACAATTAAATAGTACTTTGTTTAATTTTAGATTATTTTGATAATAAAGCATCATGTATACGTTTTTGTAAAGGAATACCAAAGTGCTTTTTTATATCTTTTTCTTCTTTTTTTTATTTTGTTCAGAAAATAACAACTTTTTGGTTTTTAGTTGCAAAACTACACCATATTTTGAAGCAGGTATATATCCGTGAACTATTAATCTCCCAGAGCGATCGGAACACGTGCTTCGTACGACATTTTTAAAGCCCTGCGTCAATTAAATTCCACTCTGGCCACGCTCATACCTTAGAGTCCACGGAAGCTTCAAATAGTTTAAGTTTAAAAAATCTGATGCGCTTTCTTTACCTATTCTACTAGGGTCAACTGATAAGTCCCGGGCCTCACACACATATATGGTACCAATAGGCCAGCTAGACTGTAACATCGTAAAGTTTAACTCTAGATTAGTTTGTATTCATAGTTACAAGTCAAAATCTTGTTTAGTTTTCGAATGACAGCATTTCAAACAAGACAGATTTAGAGTTTTCAAAAATGGAGGATTTGGAAAACGAGCAGTTCATTTCAAAGGCTTAACGCCTAAAGAAATCAGGGAAAAAATGGGAAATACATACAGACTCTGTCCCTTTATATTCAATGATTAAAAAGTGGGTTGCAGAGTTTAAAATGAGACGTACGAGCACTAGTGATGAGCCTCGCTCTGAACGCCCTGTGAAGTGACAACTCCAGATATCATTGAAAAAAGTCATCGTTTAGTACTGGAAGACTAATTAAAGTTGTCTGAGATAGCAAAAGCTGTAAACATATCAAAAGAACGTGCAGGTAATATTTTAAGCCATGTTTTGGGCTTTCACAAGCTGGGTGCCGCGTTTGTTTACACCTTATCAGAAGTTGCAAAGAAAAACTGTGGAGCTCAAGTGAGTTTTTCAGATGGCTTATTACCATGGATGAAACTTGGATACATCACTACTATCCAGAAAGTAAATCATAGTCAAAACAGTAGATAGCGCCAGGTGAACCAACTCCAAAAAACACAAATTCAATGTTGTTAGCTAACAAGGTTATGGCGAGTGTTTTCTGAGATGCACAGGAAATGATTTTTATGGATTACTTGGAAAAGCGTAAAAGTATCACTACTACGAAAGCTTAATGCAACATTTGAATGATGAGGTGAAAAGAAAAAGATCTCATTTGACAAAAAAAAAAAAAAAAAAAATAAAAAAAACCATTTTGTTACATCTCGACAATGCTCCGGACCATCGTTCAGTCATTGCAATGAGAAAATGTGCGGTTTAAAGTTGTAATTGCTTGAGCATCCACCTTATTCGCCAGATCTAGCACCCAATGACTACCACCTGTTCCCAAACCTCAATAAATTTCTTGGATGACGAAGATTTCACAGCAACGAGGAGGTCATTCATGCGGTAAACAACTATTTTGAGGACCTTGATAAGTCGCGCTGCAGAAATGGTTTAATTAAACTAGAACACAGATATGACAAATTTATTAACCTTTATGGAGATTATGTTGAGAAACAAATCAAAACAAAAAGAAAATTTTAATTCAATTTTCATTGAGAGGCCTTGGATTTATCAGCCGACCCACGTATAACAAATTATTCTTACAAAAGATTATTCTTGTACCTACTTCATGCTATTTTAACTGGCCCAGGAAAATTATGAAATTTTAGGGTCAATGTAACCGACCCAACGAAAATCGGACACAGGATACTTGAATGGTATCCACGTACCACGGAATCATCTCCTCACAGTGAGGAAAGGAAGTATTGCTTGACCTGCTAAAAGTGATTTTCCTAAGTATTAAAGCAAAAGACTTAAGGAAATCGACAAATGACAAATGAAAAGCATCCCATCTACGGGATTTACTAGATAAGTTGTTGAACTACGACTCTGAACGCATAGGTAGCGCATTTAGCGCTCTTTAATTTCTCTACTTCACACATAGTTCATAGATATAGAAGGTAATGGAATTCATCCAAAAATTCGATACCGAGATTTCTGCGGAAGTGCATGTCTTAGAGTTCCCTGACGCAAAAAAGCACGTGTGTATGCCCATGTGTTTCTTGTGTGCGTGTGTCAGTGAACGCATAAATCGAAAATGAAAATTCATCAAGTACCAAAAGGTGTAGATTTCAAAGCACATAATTTATATTCTATATATGTGTATATATTTGAAATGGTTCACTATTTCAAAGATGTTTCTTCTTATTGGTTTCAATATTAAAACACTTATTCTGTTCTTAAACAGAAAGGTCACCCGTGTTTTTTTCTCTCTCTTTTTACTCCTGGCCATGCAGAGAGATCCAATGCAAATGCGGCTTTTAAAAGATTTGAGTATCTATTTAGCCTAGTTATTCTCTTAAGACCTTATAAGTAACAAAACCATTTCTGCTGACGTTTATCTCGATTAGCATGAACTAGATAGAAGAGTGAGCTTTTTAATAATAATTTGTTACAGAGATACGGCCCATAATAAGGTACATTTTTAAATATTCGGACAGTAATTGATTACTTCATTTCTTCCTTATCGATGATTATTGTGGTTAAGTCTTATGGTTTCCTACATATTTAATAACTAGTTTCTTTTCATTATTAAATATTGTGTTTAACCTACGAAAAGAAAGCAGTTAGATATTCTAAAACTAAACCTTAGTTAGCCATTGTATAATATTCACCTAAAATATGACATCGAAATAAAATCTTCAGCTAGCAACATATATATTCATGTTAAGGGTTAATATGTCTCTATTTATTTGCGCATTTTTCAACTTCCAAGGAACGCTATTCTACCGAGATTTTCTCCCGAATGCGTCACGTTGCCTGAAAGAAATATGGTGGCGGCAGTTAAGTTAGTAAATCCCGTTTTCATCTCTAAAATTACCACCATTTGCTTTTCTGTAAACGTTTCTGTATATGACACAGCATGAAAGCACGAATGAGAAATTCAGCAAAGAGGCTTTGCATGCGTTTGACATAAAACTATTTTAATAGAGAAGGCTGTGAATACGAAAACTGCTGCAGTGGGCCCACAGCTACTTTGTGAGGCAACAAAACCCTTGCCAAAGAGCACTTCATAATTAAAACGCAATTTCAATGCCAAATATTTACATCAAACGCGTTACCGATATAAAACCTGTTCGAGAGTAGGAAAAAGAGTAATATTGGACTAACCTTTAGCTGAAATATAAGTTCGCATTTGTGAAAGTTGATAAAAAGTTGTAAAGAACGAAAAATGTTACAATAAAATACTATAAATTCTAAACGTTTACAGAATATATGGTATTTTCCAGTTGGCGCAATTTAACTGCCAATTAACTGAACCTCTAAATGGGCAGGCTTATTATAGACACGTCAAGCTTTAAACTAAATTTTCTAGCAAACATTTTGCAACATTTTCCTATGCTCAAAGTGCTACATAGAAATCAATTATTTGCAAAGTTTTATCAATATTTTTATGGTGCCTCTCAAAAGTATATAAAATAATATGCTGAAATTACTTGTTATAAATAATGCTCCAAATCTTAAAACAAATTATTAAATTTCGAAAAAGAGTCCTGGAGCTTATGAAATATACAAATGTTGTACAATAATTAGGGGCTAATATTAAAAACATAATATGATAAATATATTTGCAAACTCATTTCCTATAAATTTTGAAATTATAAAGTGAATATTTTTGAAAATGTGTCACTTGAATCATGTTTATTTTCTCTAGCATACGTGTACACAGTAGCCAGAGAAAGTATTGTATTCCACCCCAAAAATCGATGTCGAAATTTCATCGGAAATAAATGTTTCAGGTTCTTTGAGTCCGTGAAGAGAATTTTTAGAAAAAGGTCCGTATGTGTGAGCATGTGCAATGTGTGTGTTTGTGTTGTGGACAGCATAGCTCAGAAATGAAAAGACCTTTAAATACCAAATCTGGTATTTAAGTATAGTACCATCCAAGAATTTGTGACACGAAGACTTTTAAGGAAATCCCCCCACCTAAAAATACCCTTTACATGGAAATATTTTTTAAAATGTTATTGTTCTCAAAAATGGGTCAAACGATTTTGGTTAAAATACGGTATGTGTAAGATGTTTACATCACAAATAAAATGTCTATTTTGAATTTTCTAGGAATAGCCCCTGAAGATTTCTAGATAATTTTTACACAATTTTGCATAACGGTTAAGTCTTAAGAGGTAGACAAACCTTAGTATACAAAAATGAAGTTCTCGTTAAAATATATAATTTATGTCATATACGTTTTCCTTTTACATTGACCGCATTCGAGATATTCCTTGTTATTGGTTGTAATTTTAAACTCACTTCTTTCAAACAGAACCATGCAAAGCAAACCTAAACACAATTGTTTCACATAGCAACCGGCTTTTAAAAGAATTGAGCATCACTTTTACTTAACATATTCCCTTATTTCCCTTTTGCTTACAAGAAACCAAGTAATATGGCCATTTCTGATAAGGTTTATCTCGATTACCATGACGAAGATAAAAGAATAATCCTTTGTAAGAATAGTTTTTATATGGAACAGCTAGAGAAACTTATGTGAATGGAACACATCAGATTTTAGTTAGAGCACTGAATCTATATAATTCAAAATAATTATTTAAATAAGCATACGAAATGGAATGTTGACACAATGAAAAACATTATGATGTATTCCAATCACACTACTTTCTCTAGCTGTAAGACACTGAACTTTCTTAACAAAAGATTCTTGTTTTATTTGCGACATGCTAATCATGGTAAAAATTAGCGGAAATTGTCTTATTCCTTGCTTCCTTGTCAGTAGAAGAGACATAAGGGAATACACTAGCCTAAAGCGATGGTCAAATGTTTTAAAAACTGCTCCTAAATGAAACAAGTTAAGTTCGGATCGCTTTGCAAGGCCTGTAGTAACATAAGAGAGATAAAACCTTCATTCCCGTTTGAGAAAAGTAGTAGTTTAAAATTGAAACTAATAACAAGGAATATCCAGAAAGGGCCAGTTCTACATAAAAAGGATATGGCATAATTTTTGTGTTTTAATGAGATGTAAATTTTGTATAGTAATTTTTTGTCTATACCTTACGGTTTAACCGTAATGCAAAATTCTGCAAAAGTCTTACAGCTTGTAGAGCTTTTCAGAGGCTATTCACAGAAAATTCAAAATATTCGTTTAATTTGTGATATCAATATGTTAAATATGTGGTATTTTAATCAAAATGGCTAGAGTTACTTTTGAGGAACACAAAAGTTTCAAAAATATTTCCATGTAAAGCGTAGTTTATGGCAGTGTTTTTTTTTTTTTTTTAAATCTTCGTGTGGCATCCTTGGAAGATACTAAACTTAAACATAAAGTTTGAATATAACGATATTTTCGTTTTTGAGCTATGCTGTGCTAACAAGTTTTTCTAAAAATGCTTTTTACAGACTCAGAGGTCTTCAAAACATATATTTCCTTTGAAAAATCTCGACATAAAATTGTTGGGTGAAATGCAATCCTTTCTCTATCTACGATGTACATTGTGCACACGGGCTAGAGAAAGTAAATAACAAGTCTATATTTCAATAATGTATCTTAAATTCTGTGAATCTTTCAAATGTCACAGATGAATTACCTCAAACGTAGGTGATTGTGTCTCGGCTACCATAGCTGTGGTAAATCGATGTTTCAGTACCTAACCACCGTGGGAATGAATACTAATTAGAACATTCCATTGAGAGGCTAGAGAATTGATACTGTATGCATCTATTACGTCTGAAATTATGTGATGCTTTAGACATCAACATTGACGGTTACAATCAGAGCATGAAGTTGTTACGGTAAGTTATTTATCAGGATCACATCATATCCAACTCTTCATTGCTTGGTGTGTACCAGTTGCTAGATTTTTGCACTATTCCTCTATAAACAAGTACCACGTTTAGATTTAGGGGTGGAATATTCAGTGAAAGTTAAGTTAGAAGACATATATAAATTTCTCTACATATTCCACAAATAAACTGTTTTTTCAAAAGACTATTCACATATCTACATCATGCTAATCGAGAGAAACATTAGCAGATACTGTCTTATTACTTATTTCCTTATAAGTAGGAGGGAAATAAGACAGTACATTAGACAAGCACAATATTCAATTTTTAAAAAGTTATTGCTATATGAAACAAATTAGATTCAGTTCACTTTGCATGGCTAGCAGTTAAACAAAATAGAAGAATGATTCTCCGTTTTAGAAAAGTTTAAGGGTTTTAAATTGAAACAAATAACTAGAAATATCTCAGAAACGGGTAACTCTACAAAGACAATGACATAAATTGTGTGTTTTAACGAGATCTATAATTATTATGTAGTAAGTTTTTGTCTCTCTCTCTCTCTTACGGTTTTAATAGTAAGACAAAAGTCATCCAAAATGCAGACATCTTCAGCTTATTCCTAGAAAACTCTAGATATACATTTAATTTGTCTTGAAAATATCTTAATCATACAGTAATCTAATAAAAACCATTAGAGCTACTTTTGAGAAACTCAACATTTTCGAAAAATGTTCCATGTAAAGGGTAGTCAAATGGGGTTTTTTCTTAAAACCTTTATGTCGCATCTTTGGAAGTTCCTGATTAGTGTGCGTGAAGGGCAATGAACTAGAACGTTGTATTTTATGGGAGGAGAAAGACAGCGTCAATGTAAAACGGTAAGAAACTGGAGAAAAGAAATTTGAGGACACAAATGGAATATTAAGACAGGAGAAATGGTAACGTTGAAAATGTGGGTGTCAAAGTAGAGAAAGGCATTAAATAACTAGGGTAATATTTGGGAAAGGTAAACAAAGTGGGCAAGAAAAAAGAAAAAGGAAGACAAAGGGGCTTACATTCGCTTACAGCTAGGGAGCTATGCGGGGCTCCCCTAAGTGGTACTCAAATCTATCACTAAACCACAATTTAACAGCAATGCTCATAGATCTTGAAAATTCGGAGGCTATTTTCACCGGTGTAAATTTGTAAAATATAACATACGTGTGCAGGAGTGAACAATAGTGTACATATCCTAAGGGAATGTGGAGGTTAAAAAGTGGAAGATCAGATCTCAGGAATAGTGAGAAAGGAGCGCAATGACCAATACCGTCGCAAACCCTAGAAATATTACTTAAACCATGATTTTCTGGACAAAACAAAACGGAGATCGACGGGACGCTACTCGCTTGGCAGCAAAGGAATTGGTATAATAGGGAATCCTAAATTTAGACATAGCGAAACACTGTGACAAAATATTTTTTATGTAACTTACAAAACAGGTAACTTGCATTTTTGATTTGGACCCTCGTGGTACTGGAAAGAGGCCGCATGTTCTCAGTCATCTGTTTTTATTATATTTTTAACGACGTTACCTTTCTAAGGTTGAGTGCCGAAAAGACAGAGGCGAATACGTCTTATTTCTTCCAAGGTTGCTGACCGAATTAAAGCGATATCCCACTCTCCATGGACTTTATAGGGGATACTGTTAATTTAAGAATCCTAAAAATGGTAATAAATCTTCCAACCCGTGAATACTCTAAATATATCAGGCTTACCAACACACTTATACAGGTACAGTTCAAAAAACTGAATGTATGAACAACTTTAAAAGTTGTGAACAATGTACAATTTGACGCTGTACAACTTACTAATATATCATGAACAATGCGGAGAAAACTCCAATAGATAACAGGAAAAAATATAAATATATATATATATATAGTCTATGTTAAAACCATTGCATCCAATACTGCATATTGATTCATGTAATGGATCACGGAGCAATGAGGTTATATATTTAAAAATTCTGGTGTGTTTCATCCACATGATTTTCTCTACATCTCTGCAAAAAAAAAAAATATTGTTAAAAAGTTTATGCTTCTATTTACTTCATGCTAATCGAAAAAAAAGGAGAAATAGTGAATTACTTGATTCCTTGTAAGTGAAATAAGGGAATACCATCGGTTAAAGTGATAGTCAAAAGCTGGTTGCTATGTGACTGAAGTTTCTTTATTTGTATGGACAGGAGCTGACAAATTCCTGTATGAGAAAAGTATAAGATTTTCAAAACGGAAACCAATAACAAGGAATATCGCAAAACCGATCAACCGCACCAAAAATATGTAGATAACATAAATTGTGTGTTTTAACGTGCGCTACATTTTTTGTGTGGTAAGTCTTTGTCTATCTCTTTTGTTGCAGCAGTTATGCAAAATTTCGTAAAAGTCATCCAGAATAAAGTAGTCTTCAGAGGCTATTCCCAGAAAATTCAAATTTGGCAGGTAAACATCTGTAATATAGATATTTTAATCAAACATGTTAGAGCCATTTTTTGTAAAATCAGAGTTTTCGAGAAAAGTTCCATGTAAAGGGTAGTTTAGGGTGGGCAGATTTTCTTGAAAATCTTTGTGTAGCATCCTTGGAAGATGCCAAATCTAAATACCAAGTTTGGTTTTTAACGGACTTTTCGTTTTTGACCTATGCTGCCCACACACACACACACACACACACACTCGCACACACACACACACACACACACACACACACCACAGACAGGCAGATACACACAGGGACATTTTTCTAAAAATGATTATTTTTGGATTCCCAAAACATGTATTTCCGGTGAAATCTCTATCGAATTTTGGGTGCGTTATAATACCTTCTCAATACACTATGAACATAGTAGTGTAGAGAAAGTAAAAATATGATGTTCTCCTTTCACAAGTCAATCTCTACCTGCTGTGCAAACAAACTTTTTACAAAAGATTATTTCTTTATCTACTTCATGCTAATTGAGCTAAACACTACCAGAAATTATCATATTACCTATTAGTTACTTATGAGTAGATAGGAAATAAGTGAATACATTAGGCTAAAGCGATAGTCAAATCTTTTAAAAGTAAGTCGATATGTGAAAAATTGAAGTTCGATTCGCTTTGCATTGACGATAAAACTAGAAAGACGAAAAGAAAGGTGACCACGTTTGATAAAAATAATGTACTATAAAATTTAAACCAATAACAAGGAATATCTCGGAAATAGTGAACTCTACAACAAAAATGTATATGTCATAAATTGTGTATTTTCAGTAGATCTAATTTTTGTACAGTAAGCTTCTGTCTATTTCTTAAGGTTTACCAGTAATGCAAATTCAGACAAATTCATCTAGAATGAACAGATGTTCAGAGGTTATTCCCAAAAAATTCGTTATACATTTTATTTGGGATGTTCACATCTTTAATATGAAGTACAATACTTTAATCAAAATCGTTAGAGCTATTTTTGAGAAAAACACTTTGTAAAACTTTTTGTTATGTTTAAGGTAGTTTGTGGTGGGGAAATTTTCTTGAAATCTTCGTAGCATATCCTTGAAAGATGCTTAACTTAAATACTAGGTTTGATCTTTTAGTGTTTAAGTTATTCTGTCCGCTAACACACACACACACACGGAACTTTTTCTAAAAATATCTTTTGTGTTCCATTCACATGCCTTTCTCTACATCTCTGTAACAAATTACTGTTAAATATCTTATTCTTCTTTGTATTTTATGCTAATCTAAATAAAATTAGCAGAAATGGTCTAAATACATGTTCTTTGTAAGCAGAAGGGAAATAAGTCAGTTTACTAGGCTAAAACGAAGTTAAACCTTTAAAAAGTTGGTTACTATGTCATTGAAATTTCTTTGTTTGTATGACCAGACGTTGACAAATTGCTTTATGAGAAAAGTAGAAATATTTAAAATCTGAAACCAAATAACAACAGAATAGTTAGCTCTAATAAAGAAAGACATGTAAAATTGTGTTATACGGGCTCTAAATTTTTTGTGTAGTAAGTTTTTTGTTTATCCAGCTACGCAAAATCCATCCAGAATAAAGAGTTCTTCAGAAGCTATTTCCAGAAAATTTAAAACAAACGTTTTCTTTGTCATGTAAATATCTTTAACTTACAATATTTTAATCAAATTCGTCAGAGCCATGTTAGAGAAAATCAAAATTATCGAAAATTGTTAGATATAAAGATAGTTTGGAAGAGGAGGTGGTGGATTCTTGAAAATATTCGTGAAGCATCTTTGAGAGATAGTAAACTTGGTATTTAACGGCCTTTTCGTTTTTGATATACCTTTCTCTAAATTTGTTTTTTGTTTTGTTTCAAGAAGTCTCAAAACACGTGTTTCCGATGAAAGCACTGTATCAAAATTTTCGGTGGAATACAATACCTTCTATATATCCAATGTAGTACAGAAAGTAGAGAAAATAAAAATAAAAGCACTGACACCACACACTACCACGAACCCTGACCAAGAGGAAGAAAACAAATGAATACTGACTAACGTAAGTTTCAAAACCACTCATAAAATTCACGTTTAACATATCCAACGCTGCAGATATACAGACCGCAAACGCCTTTTTAGTTTGAAAGGTATGTTTGATAGAACTCAAAGTGAATACTGAATCGAAATTTAACGTGAAAAGTTTTCAAAAGGTGCTATTTGAGATTGAATGATAATTTCCTTGATATTTTGTACCAAATTTTTCGTCACTCCTGAAGTAAATACGATTCAAATAAATCCTTAGAAATCAAGTCTCTCATATTAGGTTTACATTTGGAATTCCTGGCAGTTGGGAAATTTCCCATATTCTCAGAGAAAATTTAAGTTCTGTGACACTACACACAAGATCAAAAGAAGATTAAGGGTCTTATTTATTTGTTCGATGGAAAGGGGAGCTGCTGTATGTCTCAGAGGAGTTTTAATAATGCTCCAGAGAAAGCTTCCCCTTTGCATGGGAAGGAACACAGATGTTATTGGAAACAGGGTGGGTGGATTTCCTCCCTTTGAGGGGAATATTTATAACAACTTGGATTTTCCTTTCGTTTTTCCAATACTTAATAAACGAAGTTAAAGGTTAAGCTAATATGCAGTGACGTACAATAAATGTCAATAAAGCTAAACATCAGAAGATTTATTGATTGCATTAGAACGACATACACATCACCATAGGGGCGGAATGAAATGTATGGAACACCCTGGATGAGCAAGGATGCGAATCCCTGTTGTGGTATTTTTTTCATATTATTTTCTCTACAACATATGTTCATGTGATAAAAACCAAAGTCGCCTAAATAACAAATTTACGGAATTTTGCATACCTAACTACTAAACCGTAAGAGATGGACAAAACGTACCACACAAAGAATGTAGAGCACCTTAAAACACACAATTTATGTCAAATACATTTTTTTCGTGGAGTTGATCTTTTTGAGATATTCCTTGTTTTTTGTTTTTGTTTTGAAAAACATACATTATTTTTTCTCGATTAGTATGAAGTAAATAAAAGCATAAGCTTTTTAATAATAATTTATTGCGGAGATGTAGAGAAAGTTATGTGAATGGAACACATCAGAATTTTTTTTGTAGCTAATCAATTCCGGATATTCCTTGTTATTGACTTAAAATTTCCATTATTTGGATTTTTGTTCAAAGGAAAATCGTTGTTTATCTATTTCCATTCTGGTCATGTAAAGAGAGGGGAATTTTAATTGACAGTTTTTAAATATTTGATTATTGCTTTGAAGCGTAGCATATTTCCTTATTCTTTTATTCCCTATTAATTAGAAAGAATTAGGCAATTAAATATTTTAGCTAATACTTATTCCTATTAGCATGAACTAAATAGAAGAATACGTAAGAGTAGTTCTAGATTTCCCACCATTCTAAAATGAAGTTAGACAAGTTGCTCCAACTAATTCCAATGTATTGTATTAGATTAAACACATTAGTGTAATATTACTGCTTAGGTAATTAATTAATTTCTGTACCGATGACAAAATAGATACAGAAAGTATTGCATTAAAACCAAAAATTCGGTACCGAGATTTCGTTGAAATATACGTATTCAAAACACCTGTTTCTAAAGAGGGTATTTTTAAATAAGCGTCCGTCTGTTTGTATGCCTGCATGCGTGTTAAGTACAGCAGATGTAACTCAACAGGAAAAGTGGGATAAATATCAAACTTGTTGCGTTTTTATGTTGCCATGGTATCTCAGTATTTAGAGCAGCCGACTAGGGACCGCGAGATCTGTGGTTCAAATCCTGGATATGGCATTGAATTCTTTAGTCTGACTCTACCTACCCAAATTGTGTGTTACGCACGGTTTATATTAAAAATAATCAATTAACATTTTTAATATTTTCCAAAGATTCGACATAAAAATGTTCAATAAAATGTTGAAGGGATTTTATTGAAAATCATGTTATATATTTGCAAGTCGTTAACTTATATGTGAAATGGCGTGATTGAGTTTTCTTTTTTACTTTCTCTACACCTTTCCATGCACAGAATTTCACCTAATAATTTTCTGTCACTATTTCACCGGAAATATATATTTTGAAGTCTCCTGTGTCCAAAAATAGGCATAACTCCGTTGAGTTCTGCAACTCTTTTAACACACCAAGGGATATCTGCACACACTAAATCCGGGGCAGTTGGTCATCTGTTACTGAAGATGCAATTATGCCTTTTGTTGGTGACTTCAGAAATACAAAGAGAGAGACAGAACACTCACAAGAAAATCTGAAATTGAATATTTTCATTGAATACAATTTTTAATTTATCATATAGCTAATAAAAGTGTTAAAGAAAGAAAGTGATAGTATATATAAAACATGTGAAACAATTTTTTTTTTATTGTTTCCCTCTGTTAAGTTTTTCAAATGTTCTCGTCAGTTGGTTCGTCCTTAGCCGTCCGTTTCCTATATTAGCTGTTGACTGAGCTGGTTTTTGATTGGTCTTTTGACATGCTTCTGGTTTAAAATGTGTTTCTTCCGTGAGCCATGACACAAAGTTTGGGAGTTGTTTTTGTGGAGTGATACGAGACACGTCGGCGGTTTTGTTGGAACCCCGATCCGAGATGACTGGCTAGGCACCATCACATAGATTTAGTGTGAGTTTTGGCTGTTTTGGCTTTCATTCTTTCCTGCTAAGTATATAATTAAGCAAGAGTAAATTTCGCATAGAATGCAAAAGTTTTGTCTGGTGACCTTTTCGGTATATTGAGGAATTTTAAAAAGTGATATTGTTCATAGGTATAGCTTATTCTCCGTGCAGTTTATAGCATAATTCATATTATCATATACCTGATGGATTTAATGGGACAGGTTTAGGGAGGTTCAAGCTAGATGGCCAATGGGGTATCTTTTCCGGCATATTTATGAGTGAGAGTTTATGGAAATTTTAATATTGTGTTGAGGGTGTTTTAATATTTGCGATTTCATTGTTCTGTCGTAAAAATTAAATCAATTTCAATATTTTTAGAATTCTTTGAATACAAGAGTTAATGTTTTTTTTTTCTTTGTTTGTTATATGAAATGGGCTGTTTACTTTGTTTAATTGTTAACAAAATTTGCCTAATGGTTGTGTTATTGTAGTTCTTATTAGAAGCCAGTGTTTTGTTGATAGAAGACATATATTTATATGTTATTGCCCAGTTACTTTGATATGGGTATGAGAGATTTGTCCAATGTTAATAAAGTTATAAGGAAAGCACTTTCGGTTATATTCTCATTAGTGGTATCACTTTTTAGGAGTCATTTAATAGGTATTAAAAAGCAAAATCAAGATTGACGTCGGTTTAAATATAAGGTGAAATCCCGTATTTCGGTTGAAATTTATGTATTTCCTGTGGCTTAATTTCTTGTATTCCCTTATGCTAAATTGTGGATTTACACTTTTTAGGTGCTAATGCTTCAGATCGTAATAACTAAAATACCAGAAGAAAGAAAAATACAAAAGAGAATCTGATCGAGAAAGCGCTTTCCTATTTGAAATCTCGCTTTCAGCTCGAGGCAATTACTGCTTGTAGTTCGAAAGAATTTGCACTCACATATTCCAGAGTTTAAATTTCTTTGTGAGAAATGGTTCTTTTGCCAAGTTATAAACGTTATAAGGGGAGTTAATTTAAGACTTTTTTTTTGGATTCATCACTTCAATGTTTCATTATTGCTGGTGATTTAATGTTCTATTATGGGGTTTAACTTACTTCATTTTTGAACATTTACAGCTTGAGGGCATTTCTAAATTATAGAGTGGAGTTTATCTTTTTGATGGAGTTGGGATTCATATTCTTGTTGCAATTATAAAATTTTCTTTTGGGGTTTAGCTACTTTATTATTTCATTTAATGGTTTCTATAAAGGTAAATCTCTGAACTTATTCTTTTTTCTTTTTATATTAGTATGGGGTTTATTATTTTTCATTATTAAATCTTGGTTCTATTATTTTATCTATTTTAATCAGTTAATTATTCTTAGACGTTGGCAAAGGGGCTATTCCTTTAAGTAGCTAGCCATTTTTCTATTTGTTACCTTTGTTTTAGTTTGAAGTGGATTAGACTTAGAGGGTGAGTAAAATTCTGGGTTCAATGATTTAGCAAATTTAGTATAGAGTCTTTACTCTTTTAATGGGGTTGTATTTTCTCTTGTTATTGATAGGCACTTATTGTAAACAGAAGTGAAGCAATCATATATATATATATATATATATATACGTATATATATATTTATATATAGATAAATGCAAACATATGTACCTGTTAGAGAGTGAAAATTAGCTTTGTAATATAAAACGTAATAATATCTTTTGTCTGATCCTGGTAATTGAATATTGAGATAGTTAGCCTTGGATGAAAAATGTTATTGTTAACATTTACTAGTTCCTGGCTTGATAATTTTATATACACACACACATATTGCTGGCATTACTATTTAAAACAGACGTTATTATTCTGTGGCCTTTGATATTTTGTTTATTTATGCTGTGCCTTTTCGTCTGGTTGTCTTCCCTTTTCTCAGATACATTAGTTTTGAATTTTTTTACTAGCCTTGTGGAAGTGCCTCGAAGTTTCTGACTTTCGAGACACTTACACAGTGCTGTGCTATGTGTGCAACGGTCGTGCGGTGGCGCACATGATAAAAATATTATTATATTTTCTTAACCGGATAGTCCTTCTCGAAAATGAAAGCTTAATATGTAACTCTTGTATAAGAAGAACCATTTTATTCTGTCTAGAAGCCCCAAAAACATTGTACGATATTCTGATAGTTTATTATATCAGGTATGTATTAATGGGTAGGTAACGTAACGATTTGCCTATCTAACTTCTGAATTGGCTTCTCGCTTGCGTTTTTCAAAACTTACATATATCTATCACTGTTGCGACGATTCGTTGTTTTAAGGGCAACCATTAGCCTTTCCCAAGATCGTGTGTTCAAAACCCGGCGTAGAGTAATGAATCCTAAGCATGACTTCCTTGAGAAAATAAGTAATGGCTATGACACCACAACCGTCCCATTGGATAATAGGTGCTGCTGATGTGTTTTGAAAAACCGGATGAAACTTCTGTCATATTTTTTTAGGGTTGGCTTAAAATAGTTTTTATTCTGCCACTTATAAGAGGAAAATAAGAGCATATTTATTATACGGAACAGAGAATTTATGGTCAGTCTCTGTTGCACTTTATCATTTCGTGAAGTACGTGGGCCATCCAGAAACTGAAAGACGATTTCGTATAGTTAAGTAATCATGAAAATTATCAACAAAAACTTTATTTACAAAGTCACAATATCCAGATATTTACGTGATAACGGTTTTTCAGCACAGATGCTGTACTCTTTCACCGCTAAAGATCTGACCGAAATTGTCATTGCCATTTTGACGTCTTCAAGACTGGGAAATTTGTTCCATCCAAAAAATCATGTACGTGTTCAAAATGAAACACCGGTTTCTCTTAATTCTTTTACCAACGTTTGCTTTCAACTTCTCCATAACGTTTGATGAATTTCCACACCGTCTTTTTCGCACACACTGGTTCATCTTTGATTACTCGTAAATTATGCGCCATTTCCACACTGAAGACTCGTTCGTTGCTTTATCACTACACATTAGCATTATTTGCGTATAAAATTCGATTGGCCGAACCTTTTGTGCATTCAGAAAAACAAATAAATTATGTGGCGGTAGAAAAGTATAACATCGGCATTGAAAAACTGGTACCACGTGACAATAAATATCTTGACAGAATCGAGACGTTGAGAAAAGGAGTAAAGTACTGGAACTATGTAAATAAGTTTTGTGCTGAAATTTCTATTATTGTTTATTTGTGCCATATCGTCTGTCACTTTCTGGATGATCCTCGTATATTCTTGTACGGAAGTGTAAAGGAGAAAGGTAGTGTAGGTGTGTAAAACTTGGCACTGTCGCGAATTCAACTCTTGCAAATGTGCCAGATACTCGACCCTTTGGGGGTTTTAAGTAAGTGCAAATGCTGTTAAAGTCAACTCCCTTGCAAAAAGATAACAAAAAACTGTAGGAGAACAGACCAGAAAGACAATTCCAGAGAGAAATCAAGTAGAGAAGAAGCGCCTGGAGTGAGACTCGCGTTTAGAGACAAACAAGAAGTGACGTCATCACCTTTTGGGGGTTACGAGTTGTTTCATTGTATTTAGTTGTTTATATGTCATGAATAGGCTTGGATACTTTAAAGTCAATTTTTTCTTGTAAAGTGTGATATTTGTAATGGATTTCTTATGACGAGTATGAGATGAATATGTAGTCAATGATGATGAAAATAATAATAATTAATAATAACAATAATAATAGTTTTTCTTTCTTTACACGTACCATATACATGGTGTATAGAGAGTATTGTATTGCACCCAAAAATTCGATACCGGGATTTCACCGGAAATACATGTTTTGAGACACCCTGAATAAAAAAAACATTTTTAAAAAATATTTCCATGTGTGTGTGTGTCTATGTGTTTGTGCGTGTGTCTGTCTGCGGGCAGCATAACTCAAAAACGAAAAGTCCGTTAAATACCAAACTTGGTATATAAGCTCAGTATCTTCCAAGGATGTGACAGGAAGATTTTCAAGAAATTCCACCCACCTCAACTAACCTTTACATGGAAAAAATTCCTAAAATTTTAATTTTCTCAAAAATAGCTCTAACAAATTTGATTTAAATATCATATATTAAAGATATTTTGATGACAAATGAAACATTTATCTTCAATTCTTTTGAATAGTCTCTGAAGATATGTTTATTCTGGATGAATTTTGCACAATTTTCCATATCTGGTAAACCGTAAGAGAGAGACAAGACCTTACGACAAAAAATGTAGAACTCATTATAACACACAATTTATATTATATTTATTTTTGGTGTAGTTGACTATTTTTATATATTCCTTGTTATTAGTTTCAGCTTTAAAATGCTTATATTTTTCTCATACGAAATTTGTCAACTACTGTCCATGTAAATAAAGAAACTTCAATTGCATAGAAGCCAGACAAAATATTTGCCTGATGTACTCCCTTATTTCCTGTCTACTTACAGGGAAGCAAGTAATAAAACCTCTCTCCTAATTTTTTCTCGATTAGCATTAAGTAAATGGAAGAATGAGCTTTTGAACAATAATTTATTGCATAGATGTAGAGAAATTCATGTGAATGTAACACATCAGAGTTTTATTTATAAGTATGTTTATTATAATATAAAAAACGGCTTTCCGTATCCATAGTTCAAGATTTATCCTCTTTCTCCACTCTTCTATATATTTCCAGTCAAATTCCTCTAGACCTAATTCCGTCATTCCCCTTTCAATATTGTTCATGCATTTAAGTCTAGGTCCACCACGTCTTCGTCTTTCAGGTGGATTCCATTCTAAAACTTGTTTTAGTAATCTTATCTCAGACATTCTGTGGAAATGCCCGTCCCATTCTAGCTGTTTATATCTTATAAATGATATTAATAACAACGACACATTATATTGCATTAGACAAATTGGCAAGCAGATTTTACTCACAATGCTTTTGTTTTATAGCAAGGTTAGTTACGTACTAGGCACCATAAGAGCGAGTAAATAATTTTGTTAACCTATTATTCATCTGATTATAAAAACCTAAGATCAATTCCTAAACAGCTATTTAAATTCTTATTGTAGAGAAGAAAAGGTTTTATAAGCATAAAACCCACAGATCGCCGTTTTAATGGTCCTATAAAAAGTATGATATGTTCCATTCACATAACTTACTCTACCTGTTCTGCAAAACAAAAAAGTGATTACTCTTTTATCTACATCTTGCCAATCGAAATGGCCTTATTACTTGCTCCCTTGAAGTAGAAAGGAAATACAGGCTTGGCTAAAGCTAATCGAATCTTTTAAAATCTGTCGTTATGCTATTTGCATAAAAATTTGGTTCTATTTTCATAGCCAGGTTTAAAGAAAAAAAGAGACTTGAAACGAATGAGGAACTTCTTGTATGAGAAAAGTTTAAGTATTTTAAAATCGAAACCAATAACAGAGAATATCTCGGAAATCGCTAACTCTACACAAAAAAATGTATATAGCGTATTTGGTGTGTTTTAGTGAGATTACATTTTTTGTGTAGTGATCTTTGTCCATGTCTTATAGTTTGTAAGTTATGCAAAAGTGTTTCAGAATTAACAAGACTTCAGAGGGCATTCCCATAAAATTCTAGACATACATTTTATTTGCCATGTAATTACGAGGGCCGTTTATTTTCAACCTCCGATAGGCTGTGAATAAAAGCCAAATTCATAGAAAACCATTATTTTATTACTAAAAGTTTTATACAGTTATGGTTACTTTTCAACATAATCACCGAAAAGATTGAGACATTTATCGTGCAGGAGCTATGCAATACCCGTTCAAAAAATGTTACCGCCAGTGATTTCAAATGAGCATTGACGTTGTTTTGAAGATCTTCGTACTTTACGACGTTTGCAGAGAGCTATTCAAAACAAACGAAGAGGAATGCTGACTTCAGGAATTGTGTTGATCCATGACAACGCTCTTCTACACGCTGTTGGCACAACCCATTGGCTCCTTGCACAATTTCAGTGCGATATTTGCGAGCATCCGCCGTACAGTCCTCACCTGGCACCCAGCGACTTTCACCTTTTTCCTGAACTGAAGACGTGGCTATAAGGCCAGCACTTTCAAACCAAGGAAATGATTACACATTTGTTAGAGTTCAGCTCACACTGAAGCTTCACCACAGCCGGCCGGCCAAGAGCCATGAAACCTGCTCTCTATTTTATGCTGATCGCTCAATAATTCCAAACGGTAATTCGGTCGATCGGTCAGTCGCCACCTATTATGTGATAAACTCGCACAACTCTGTGTCACAGTATTACTGATTCCGTTTTGGTTTCATAGGGTACGGAAAAGTAAGGTCCTAAATCGATTTCCATCATAGAGCAGTTGAGACTTAGAGGTTCCTAAAAACGAGTGATTCATTATTCAGGAAGCTTTCAAACATGTGCCAACAAATTCCGATAAGGGATTATCACAGTCGATTTTCAATTCGGAAACATGTGTACTTTCCCTAAATGGATTGGTGGCTTGGAACGAGGTTCTACAAAAGCTTATGCTGTACTAAGATTTACAAAACGTTCATTTTAGATAGAACAGTTGGTTCGTAACTTGATGGACAAAGAAAATATCCAACAATGTTTAGTACTACATTAACCGTGAAATAATTTTCATATCTTAGACTAATATCTAAATACACTATAATTTGTCACTAAACAGTGTTTAAACACTCGCGCAATTCTTTATTCATCACAAATAATTAGATCCATTGAAAGAGTATATAATCTTTCACCTCCGAACATACATATAATGAATTAACTTTAATTACTAAGTAATTTGAGATTAATATGGCAGATTATTCCGGTAGATAAGTACACAAATAAAGAGTTAACTTTTTACTTTCTCTATACGTACTATACTTAGTGTATAGAGAATTCAATACCGATATTTCACCGGAAATATATGTTTTGTGATCCCCTGAATCCAAAAGAAAAGCATTTTTAGAAACATTTCCGCGTGTGTGTCTGTGGGCAGCATAGCTTAGAAACGAAAAGAGCATTAAAAGCCAAACTTGGTATTTAAGTTTGGTATCTTTCAAGGATGCGACACAATGATTTTCAAGAAAATTCCCCCACCCCAAACTTCCCTTTACATGTCAAAATTTCAAACACTTTAATTTCCTAAAAATGGCTCCAACGATTTTGATTAAAATCTCGTATATTTAAGATATTTACTTCACAAATAAAATGTATATTTTGAATTTTTGGGAATAGCCTCTGAAGACTACTTTATTCTGGATGAATTTTACGGATTTTTACATAACCATGAGATGGACAAAATCTTACCACACAGAAAATGTAGAGCACATTAAAATACACAATTTATGTTATAAATTTTTTTCGTGGAATTGGTCGTTTTTAAGACATTGTTTTTAGTTTCAGCTTTGAAAAACATACTTTTCTCATACAGGAGTTTGTCAACTCCTGTCCATACAAACAAAGGAACTTCAGTCACATAGCAACCAGCTTTTGACTATCATTTTAACTATGGTATTCCCTTATTTCGCTTCTACTTACAAGGACACAAGTAATAAGACTATTTCTGCTAATGTTTTCTCAATTAGCATGAAATAAATAAAAGTATAAGCTTTTAACAATAATTTGTTGCAGAGAAACTCATGTGAATGGAACACATCAATTTTTTTTAGATTATGTTGATACAAGCAAGTTTAGGTTTAAAGGATAGTTCTTTGCCTGTTTGGCAATAGTGGCATATAGTATAGTGTAATTTAATAAACACTTTTAGTATTTATTTTAAACGTTTTTATTATAATAAGATTCACATATAATAAACTGTATTACGAGGTAGAAACACCTAGTATTCGAATTCAGGAGTTCTCTGGTTTACTGCAACGCTAACCACTGAGAGGCCCGGGGTCGAATCTTATCTCCAGCAACCAAAAAGGGGTTACGGCACGTCCATCAAGTGTAGTGTTCAAGCTTATCGGTTAGCGTTATCACCCTAAACTCGGCATCAACACCAAGTGTAGCATTAGGGTTTTTAGTTACAGGATTGGGGGAACGGATATTTAGGGGATGGGCGGGAGTTTACTATTATCTACACTTAGCGTAAAAGTAGAAGATAGGACCAGATGTGGTTAAAGGTAATACACCACTTGAAATTATACGCTACGAGGGAGGTAACTCTACATAACTGATAACTAAGTTGTACGTGTTTATACTATGTTGCTAAAAGATGATTATAAGCTTTTATATATTGATAAATAGTTTAGATGGTGGCCATCTTAGCTTCTGACCCGGGGAGTGTAACGTTGGTTCCGAGGCAAGTCTCGAAGTATTTCACTTCGGAGATCTCAGCGACGTGGAGTCTGGTAGCAGTAGAGGCCAAAAGACATCGCCATGCTGAGAAACCCGGTTTTGAACTAAACAGAAAGATCCATATACTATCGCGGGAATTGCTAAATCACGGGAAATGGGATATTTGTGAAACCGGCAGCGAAAGCACCAGTGGCTATCGGATCGCTAATCTACCTTCCTATTCCTCATGCCAATCAAATATAGGGTATAAGTATAAGAAAAATATAATTCCAGTAAAAAACATAATTACTAAAATTTACTCTCACAATATCTTCTTTATCATCTATGTACGTTGTACGAGTATATACGTGCTAGAGAAAGTAAAAATGTGTTACACTAATCAGAGGCATTATCATTGCGATATTCAGATTTGGTCACGAAGTGATAAGTATATGAAACAAACTAAAATTACAATAAGTAGTCGAGAATGTATAATAAATTCAGAAGGAGATAGACAAGGTGTTCAACAACAACTACGCTTTTAACCTATATTCTGGCAATATAGTTAGATCATGGAACTACCAAAGAATAGGAGGAATTACTTAGGGGTTAAGAATAGTAAAAACGACCTTCTTCTTTGCAGACGACCAGATATTAATAGCGAAAAGTGAAGAGGAAATTCTAAGGATGATATACAAACTACATTTAATATCAAAAGCATATAATATGCAAATTTCAATGAAGAAAACTAAAGGTATGATCTTTAAAAGTACAGGTACAGTCCGGTCTAAAATAATTAGCGTAGAGCAAGTGTCTATATTTAATTTCTTAGGATGCGAAATAACATATGGGTCTGAAATAGATATAAATAAAAAAAACTAAATAAATTTAATTATATAACAGGAACTATATAGAGAAAATTAAAAACTAAAATTAGAAAATACTCAATAATAAAACTGTATAAAGCAATGGCTATTCCCACTTTAACTTATGGCTTTGAAACATGGATATTGAATGCAGGAAATAAAATAAAAATACAGATACCGAAATGAAATTTCTTAGACCTATAGCAAGATACACAAGATTAGATAAAAATGCAAACAATGAAATAAGGCACAACTTAAAGGTAGAAGAATTAGGTTAATAATAGAATATATAACCAACTGAACACATTTGGAAAAAATGTCAGTAAACAGGATCCCCCGAACATCATATAACTACAATCCCTAAGGCTATAGAAATTCAGGACGACCAAAAAGGAGATGGACATAAGATTTTGGAGCCGGAACAAGCTAAAATGGCCTAGAAGAAGAGGTATGAACGTGGTAAGTTTAGAATTTGTAATGTAGGTTTTAAGTTTCTTAATAATATAAACCCTTCCTTCTTTTCAGTAATGATAATTTTAAAGGAAGATCAATATCCTATTCGTAGATAGTTAAAATATGGCGTTAAATGCTGAAGAGACAGCTTTGATGGAGGTCCGTCATTAATCGTAATCAAGTTACATCTCTTTCGGCACAAAGTTTCCGGTTTCTGCACGGAATATTCTCGCCAAGTCATAAAAAAGTGGCCTGGCAGTCAAGAAGGCTCTGGGGAGTTGTCACAAAACGATGGAAGAATGGACACGGAGCTAATTTCCGGTATAAAGAGCGAAGGAGCACTAACCCCGGAAACGTCCGCCAATTCCATCTTCCTTGACACAGTATTCTTAAAAAGATGCTTTAGCTCATAATTTTCATGCTATAAGATAAGAAAGCGCTATGACATCTACTGCAGTAATACAGTATTTTATCCTATCCTATAAACTTCATGTATATATTTCATGTATCCTAGGAAACAACAAGAATGTGTCTTTATTTAATTGCAAATTATTTTAACTCCTTTGGCAGCTCCCAATTCTTTAAATAATGAAAATTCCTTGTCCTTCGACTTGCCGGGTAACAAATTAGGTACATTTTTTTTTAGCATAATTTAAAATTTCTTCGAGAATATCCATTTTCATTCATTTATTCATTTATTTGGTGTATAAACAACCAGAATTGAAAATGTTTATTCCGGCGGGGTTACCCAGCAACGAACAAAGCACTGCCTATATCACGATTAAAATTCAATTCTTTGTAATAACTCCATGGCACGACAGCTCACGGGGAACCTTGGCCTACCGCCCGACCGCTGCGTCCCCCATCTCGGTCCACTACAGACGTGGTGTTGGAGGGTGAGACGTGGTCAGCGCCTCGAGCCCCTCCCGGCCGGTTAATGCGGTCCTCTTCACCTGGAGCCGCTACTTCTCAATCAAGTAGCTCCTCAATTGGTCCCCCAGGGACCTTACGAGGCTGAGTGCACCCCGGTCCAAGTCTCCCAGCGGGGGAAAAATCCCCACGCCGGTACTGGGGATCGAACCCAGGTCTCCCACTTGGTAAGCAGCTGCGCTACCACCGCGCTAAGGAGACGACCAATTCTTTGTTGTGACGACTCAAATAATTGCCTATTAATAATATAAGAATATTTCAGTTAATGCTAGGATAGGAGAGAGCGTTGTATATTACACATGCTCATGAGAAATTACAACTCTCGCGCTTACGCACTCCAGGTGGAATATATTTACAATAGAAACATGAGTTTCATATTAAAGGCCCAGCCCATATTCGAAATACCTATTCACACTGATTTAATTATTTTTAACTTATGCTGAGAGTAGGACAGTAGTTGGTAGAGTCAATGCCATAGCCGGGATTTGAACCACGGATATACCGGTCTTTAGCCAGTAGCTAGAGATAAATTAAATGTTATGCCGGCACGTTGCCATGCTAGCTCAGTGGTAGAGCAACCGACTAGAGACTGGGACATCCATAGTTAAAATCCCGGCTATGGCATTGAATTTTTCACTCTGACTGTTACCTACCTATTTACATTATTCGTTATAAAGAAAGGTGCCCCAGAGAAAAAAAAAACAAATAAGAGTGTTTTTGTGTGATGTCTTAAACACTATTTATTACCAGCCACACCAGAGTGTGTTCCGACTGTTCAGGTAAACAGTCACATGTATTTGATACTCAAACTTAATCGTACAATTTACATTGGGATAAGTAATAAGTAGTATATTAATTTAACACTAAATTACACACGTTTCCCCCGTTAAAAAACAAAAGAGATCTATGTATATAGTGTATAGAGAAGGGTTTTGTATTGCACCCAAAAATTTGAAACCGATATTTCACCGTAAATATATGTTTTAGGACCCAGTAAATCAAAAAAATGTATTTTTAGAAAAATGCCGGTATGCCTGTGTGTGGTTGTCTGTGGGCAGCATAGCTCAAACGCGAAAAGTCCGTTAAATACTATATTTGACACTTAAGTTCAATATCTTTCAAGAAAATCCCCCCACAAACTACCCATTACATGGAAAAAATTTAGAACATTTTGGTTTTTTCAAAAATGGCTCTTTCGATTTAGATGAAAATCTCTAATATTTAAGATATTTACATGACAACTGTATATCTTCGAATTTTATAGGAATAGCCTCTGAAGGCCTCTTTATTCTGTATGCATTTTTCTAAATTTTGCATAGCTGGTAAACCGTAAGAGATAGACAAAAACCTACCACGCAAAAGATGTAGATATGCTTATAATACACAATTTATGTCATATACATTTTTTTCATGAAGTTGACCGTTTTCGAGGTATTACTTGTTGTTAGTATACGTTTTTAAATACTTCTATGTTTCTAATATGGGAGGTTGTCAACTCCTGGCCACGCAAAGAAACGGATTTCAATCCCATAGCCACCACATTTTAAAGCATTCGATGTCGGTTTAGCCCACCGTATTGTCTTATTTCCCTTCTACTTACAATTAACTAAGTAATAAGACTGTTTCTGCTGTTGTTTATCTCGATTGGCATGAAGTAGATTAAGGATAAGCTTATTAACAATAATGTATTACTGATATGTAGAGGAGTTCATGTGAATGGAACACATACATTTTTTGAGATGTCATTCCTCAATGGATACTTAGAAGCTCAGGAAGTACCTTAAGTACCGGACTTTATAGTTAACCAACTATTAGGCCACTTAATGGGTTTAGTGCCATGTTGGCATGTTGCCAAGGACAGAGCAGAGCAACTGAATGGAAACCAGGAGATCCGTGGTTTAAATCCCGGTCATAGTACAAACCCATGGGAGTATGCTAAATAGGGTATTTGTTAACCGTGCTTGAATACAAATATCTACAAAAGATTATGTCTCATTTCATTATTTTCTCTATTATCTATCTAACTAATCTTACAAAAGCTTATTTTCCTCTATTGCTAATCCATATAAACAATATCAAAAATATTATTACTTAGTTCCTTTTAAATAGAAGAAGAATAAGGGAATTCACTAGTTAAAGCAATAGTTACATCTTTTAAAATCTGGTCGCTATGTGATGCAAGTAGTATTATCTTTTTTCTTATTTTCTCTACACGTATTATTCACATAGTTTATAGAGAATGTATTGTATTCAACCAAAAATTCGATACCAAACTTTCTCGGAAATATGTTTTGGGACTCCCTGAATCCAAAGAAGCATTTTTAGAAAAAATAAGTGTCTATGTGTGTGTCTGTGAGCAGCATAGCTATAAAACGGAAAGTTCGTTAAATAACCAAACTTGGTATTTAAGGTTAGTGTCCTCCAAGAATGCGACACGAAAATTTTCATGAAAATTCCCCCACTCCCAACTACTCTTTACGTGAAAAATTTCGAATCTTTTTATTTTCTCAAAAATACCGCTTAAAACTGTTATCTAAATATCGTATATTAAAAATGTCAAACAAAATGTATATCTTGAATTTTCTGGTAATAGCCTTTGAAGACATCTTTATTCTGGATGAACTTTGCGGAATTTTGCATAACTGGTAAACCGTAAGATATAGACAAAAGCTTACTTAATAAACAAGGTAGAGCCGTTAAAACACTCAATGTATGTGTTTTACGTTTTTTTCGTGGAGTTGACCATTTTTGAGATATTCGTTGTTATTGGTCTCAGCTTTAAAATACTTTTACTTTTCTCATATGAGGATTTGTCATCTCCTGTCCATACAAACAAAGAAACTTTAATCACATAGCAACCATCTTTTAAAAGATTTTACTTTTTCTTTGGCTTAGTGTATTTCCTTATTTCCCTTTTACTTACAAGGAAGCAAGTAATAAGACAATTTCTGATAATTTTTTCTCGGTTAGCTTGAAGTAAATAGAATATTAAGCTTTTTAACTATCATTTGTTGCAGAGATGCAGAGAAAGTAACAAGCAACAACAGGAATATCTTGAAAATAGTTATTTCCACAAAAATGTATATTATATAAATTGTGCTTTTTATCTTCTTAAACTTTTTTCTATAAAGATAACTTACCGGTTTTGCAAAAGTCCTCCAGAAAGAAGAGGGCTTCAAATGCTACTCCCATAAACCTCAAGATATACATTTTAATTTCCGTGTAAATATCTCTAATATATGGAATTTTAATCAAATCCGTTAGAGAACCTAAATTTTACAAAAATTGTACATGTAAAGGGTAGTTCGGGGTGAAGGATTTTATTGAAAACCTTGGAGCTCACGTCATCTAAACTGAACATAGATACCAAGTTTCGTATTTTATGGATATTTCGGGTTATGGCGTTACAAACACACATGAACATTTTTCTTTGATGTTTTTTTCGACTCATGACCTCAAAACATGTATTTACGGTGAGCATGTTTACATGGAATGCAATACCTACTTCAATACTATATACAGAAGGTAAAAAGGTATATGTAATCATTTGAATACAAATTTTATTTATTAATGTTTTTGGTGTATTATATTACTCGTTCGCTTCATAGCGGGGCCACAGATCTTAAATATGTATAGTTCGTTTTCACTAAAGTGACCTCGGTATTTTCCCATTGCGCAATAGTGGGCCATGACCCACTTAAAGATATTTTTATCAGCTGCATTATACGGTACAATATTTTTCTGAACAGATAACCCTGGTCACTCCTCTCCCACACGTTTTTTTGAAGCGAGTACTGCAAAGCCTGTGCACAGTTATGATAAATTCTCAATCTTTTCGGTGATTATGTTGAAAAGTAACCATAAGTGTACAAAACTTTTAGTAATAAAATAATTGCTTTTATGAACTGGTATTTTATTTATAACCTATTGGAGGTTGAAAAAAAATCTGATCCTTTCCATTCACATGACTTTCTCTACTTTTGTATAAAAATTATTGTTAATAGGCTTATTCTTCTATTTACTTCATGCTAATCGAGAAAAGATTAGCAGAAATTGTCTCATTACTTGCTTTCTTGTAAGTAGAAGCGAAATATAGGAGTATCATAGGTTAAAATGAAATCAAAAGCTGGTGAATGAAGTTCCTTTGTTTGTATGAACACGAGTTGACAAATTCCTGTATGAGAAAGGTAGAGGTTTTTTAAACCTGAAATTAAAAACAAGGAATATCTCAAAAAAGATCATCTCCTCAAAAAAAAGGATATTACATAAATTGTCTGTTTTAATGTGCTCTACATTTTTTGTGTGGTAAATTTTTGTCCACTTTTTACGGTTTAGCAGTTATGCAAAATTTCTTAAAATTCATCCAGAATAAAATAGTCTTCAGAGGCTATTCCCAGAAAATTCAAGATATATAAATATATATTATTTTCCAGGTAAATATCTTTAATATGCGATATTTTAATCAAAATCATTAGAGCCAGTTTTGAGAAAACCAACATTTTCGAAAAAAGTTCCATGTAAAGGGTAGTTGGATGTGGGGAGATTTTCTTGAAAATCTTCGTGTCGCATCCTTGGAAGCTACCAAACTTAAATACCAAGTTTGGTATTTAACGGTATTTTCGTTTTTGAGCTATGCTGTCCACAGACACATAGACACACACACACATAGACACACACACGGAAATTTTCCAAAAATACTTTTTTTTTTGATTCAGGGGGACCAAAACATGTATTTCCGGTGAAATCTCAGTATAGAATTTTTGGGTGCATTAGAATACCTTCTGTATACACTATGTACATAGTACGTGTAGAGAAAGGAAAAAACGGCCGTCGTAGTTCATGAAATACAACCTCCTGTCAACAAAATGAGTCAATTTCTGTACAGAATATTGTTGACTTAATGTTGACCTATATTTTGTAATTTGATAGGCATGGTTATCATGAAAACAGTGTACAACGAAAGGAAAGAGAAGGATGTGGGATGTCACCAACATAAAGCACCTGAAAAAATAATCAATCCATAATATTTAAATAAATTAGGATAATAATGTTATGTATATGCTGTTTGAGATATTTTAATTTATCTATCCAATACAATGTGCATAATATGTAGAGAAGGTATTGTACACCAACCAAAAATGTAACCCCGATATTTCAACATAAAGACATATTTTGAGGTCCCCTGAATTCATTCAAATAATGTTTAAAAAGGTGTTCGAGTATATGTGTGTGTGGACAGCATAATTCAAAAAAAGTCCATTATATACCATCCTTGATACTTAAGTTTAGTATCTCAAGGATTTTCAAGAAAATCCTCCCATCTAAAATTATCCTTTACATGGAACAATTTTCAAACATTTTTATTTTCTCGAAAATGTGGGAAATAATTTTGATAAAAATACCGTATATTAAAAATATTTACATAACAAATAAAATCTATTTCTTCAATTTCCTGGGAATAGAGTCTGAGGTGCTTCTGATTTGGAGAAACTTTTGCATAACTGGTAAACCGATACAGCAAAATATTTACTGCACAGTAAATGTAAAGCATGTCTAAGCAAACGTTTATGTCAATCACATCTTGTGCAGCTAATCATTTCCAGAAATTTCCCATTATTGATTTCAATGTTAAAAACTTGTAGTTTTCTGAAACTGGAATTCGTCCGTGTTCCTTTTGTTTTACTCCGGGCCATGCAAGCCACAGCTTTTAAAAGATTTGACTGTCGCTTAATCCTGGTGTGTTCCCTTATTTCTCTTTGACTTATAATTTTACCAATAATCTTCTGAAAGAAGATGGAATGTGAATGGAATGCATCTATTTCTTGGTTCAGCATTGGTACAGTGGAATGAATATCAATGATCGCTTAATGCAGAATTTATTATTTGCAATTGATCAGGTCGTAATAACTCACGTCAATGATGACTAAAGTACATCGTCCGTTAATGAGTGAGTACATTTTAACTTGAAAATTAATGTCATTAAAAAAGAGTAAATGGCAGTTTTCAAATATTCTAGGAAGTCTTATAATTAAATGATATATTGACAAGTAAATATGTAGAGGAATTTAAGCTTTTTGACTCTACTATTGATAAATCCAGTACTATTGTAAAATATATTATTAGTAGATTACTTTGCGCATGAAAAGCGATTTAATTTCTGAGGAGTGTTTTGTGGAGTAGGGACTTAATAGAAAAATAAAGCAGCATATTCTAAAAGCAATAATAGAAACTCTATTAACATATGTTTCTGAATGATACTTCATATGTAAATAAAATGCAGCTTGTAAAGACATGTGCCATCGACAACTTTATTTGTATGAAACAATGTGGGATATACGTGTTTTCTAAGCTGTGGTATGTAGCACAATTACTTCCCATTACGAGGCAACATCATCGTCAAATTACTGTACCTGTTAATTGCTGTATTCGACAAGGATAGCTATTCAAAATGCCTGTAACAACCCTTAATCTTCAATCGCGAGAATGTTGTAGTTGTCTTTGGAACAAAGAGGTGAAATGCAAAGCGTTTTTCATCAATCGGAATGACATAGTATGGTGTATTTTCCAGTAGGTGGTTATAACTGGATTGATGTTGTAGGAATAGATAATCTACCAGACATTAGAAGACTACCTGCAACTTTAAATTACATGCGCCTTATATTTAAGAAAGAAGTTATCTACCGCCAGAACAAAGCAGCACTTCAGATGCTCATGCTTTACTCTAATACGCCTGAGATGAGAATAATGAAGGTTTTGCTTCTGGACCATTATTTTTCAGATTTATTTCAGAATATCTCTTTGAAACATCTTCCAGCTAGAATTCTTTGAATCTATAATAATATTAGTTACTGCAGTTTCAAGTAGTGAATGATATCGTGTCCACTCGTAGTAGTTTACATCAAATTCATCTCGTAGATTTTAGTAAGTGCTCGTATTGCAACGGAGAGGACACAGTAAAGCATATGTTGTATGAATGTTCTGTTGTACAGCCCATTAAGGTTCACTTTATAGATTCTTTGAAGAAACTACGGTTGAAAAAGCTCTACGTAAACAGTGTACCTCAAATAGTCTTCTTCGACCAGACTTTGTCTTAATTCAGCCATCAAGACCTAACTTTGCATTGTGGTTAATAGCAAATACAATGTGTTATACGCTGCAGCATTATAAAAACGTGAAACTAATGGAGTATCTCTATATGAAAACAAAGCATTCCAAGCTCTTCTGTAATAGCCATTCTAAAAAATGTTACGAGTTGTATTAAGAAGTACTTGATTGATCATCATTAATTAACTGCAAATAGAAAGTAGTAATGTGCTTTGGTATCAACCAGCAAAAGTTTGACTCCAAAGTGATGTATACTTAAAACTTTCATTGTAAAGTTTAATAAAAAATAAATAATTGAAAACATTTGTGGACAATAAATGAAAATACGCAAAGAAAATGTTGGGGACAGAAGCGGATAGACTTCGAAGAAAATGAGAATATCCCGATTACAGCATGTAAGATGTACTTATAATAGAAAAGCAATCCTCCGGGGTCTAGAGGGAAAACATGCTAGTTTCTGATTCCCAAGGTCGCGGGTTCAAACTCGGTGGAGAGCAATTTTCCGGCGAAAAAATCTATGACATAGCTTCCTTCGCAATAGGAGTGGATCCGTTTGTCCCGTGTCTTAAATATATGGGACGTAAATAACTTCCAATCTGATAAAGATGCCTCTGAGCAAAATTAAGCCACATAACACGCCCAGTATAGAATAGTACGCTGAGAATCACAGCAGTTAAGGAGTGTCCACAAATAAATCTCAATATAATTTAATTTTATATTAGATAAAAAATGGATGTACAGACGTTATTAAACGACTAGAGGGGTGTGTTAAGTAAAATATAACAAATTCCTACACTCTTCAATTAATCAAATTTGATAAACTTCGATTTTAAAAGTATTTCAAATCATTTAGTTGTTTAACAATAGGTACTTTTAGATTATTTCATATTCCGCAGATTTAATATATGATGAAAGTGCTTTGGTTTGTACATGTGCAACTTGCGAGCTGCAATAAAAAAACAGGGTTTTTAATTTTGCGGTCTTTATAGAACTGATTTTTAAAACTTTTTTTTTTTTTATCTTGTAGGTACACATGTTTTGGGTGTATGTTTGCATTCTCAGCTGTTTTAAATACTTAATTTACTGTTGACAGTTAAAAGTGTTATAAGTGTTTTTAAGGCTCAGAGAATTTGAATTAAATATTGCTTGAAAATAGAGTAAAGTGTTTGAAATGCTGGCTATGGCTTTTGGAAAATCCACTCTGAGTAAGACAAGGGGTTTCGACTTTTCAAAGAGGGTCGAGAAGACTCCGAAGACGATCCCCTGGGCGCCCTAACACATTAATTACTGACACAGTGTAGAAGATGCAAAGAAGTCAATAAGGAATACTGCCTAGTAGTTATGCGCCATTTGCATGAAGTAATCTGAAGAACATGACCAAAATGTTTGCAAAACCGCTCTCACTGATAGTGCCCCTGGTCACACCTCAACGCTTGTTCGTGATTTTTTGGCAAACACCAGAAACGTTATGTTGCCTCAGCCACTTGTTCGCCGGACATGGCCCCCTGGCTGAAGAGAACATGAAAGCACGTGGTTTAATAAGTTCAAGAGTTGCCTTCCAAGATTGGAAAAAGTGCTGACACAAGTGTATTATATCTGAGGTAGTTTATTTTAAAGGGCAAATAATTGATGTAGATGCATAAATAAATAAAATTCCCGTTATGTTTTCATCACAGCCCATATGTCAGAGCCGTGGTGGCACATGCCTACCATTAGCTGGATTGAAGCGTGAAAAAAGCTAGAAAAACATGGCAGGAAGGAATCCACACAGGCATAGAGAAAGGAGGTATGGGAAAACTATAGTAGGAAGATAGGAATATATGGAGAGCAGGAATTAACGGCAACAGCCGCAAAAAAAAAAAAAAAAAAAAAAAAAAAATATATCTGATGTGTTCCATTCTCATGACTTTCTGTATATCTCTGTAACAAATTGTTGTTAGTAAGCTTATCTTTTATTTATTTCATGCGAATCAAGTAAAATTAGCAGAAATAGTCATTTTTCTTGCTTTATTGTAAGTAGAAGCGAAATAAGGGAGTACCATAGGTTAAAGTGAAAGCCAAAAGCTGGTTGCTATGTGACTGATGTTCCTTTGTTTGTATGGACAGGAGTTGACAAATTCCTGTATGAGAAAGGTATAAGTTTTTCAAAGCTGAAACCAAGAAAAAGGAATATCTCAAAAACGATCAACTCCACGAAAAAAATGTATATAACATAAATTGTGTGTTTTTACGTGCTGTACATTCTTTGTGTGTTAAGTTTTGTCCATCTCTTACGGTTTAGTAGTTATGCAAAATTTATCCAGAATAAAGTAGTCTTCAGAGGCCATTCCCAGAAAATTCAAAGTATACATTTTATTTGTCAGGTAAATATATTTAATACCTATATGATATTTTAATCAAAATCGTTAGAGCCATTTTTTAGAAAATCAAAATTTTCCAAAAAGTTCCATGTAAATGGTAGTTGGGTGTGGGGGGGATTTTTCTCAAAATCTTCGTGTCGCATCCCTGGAAGATACTAAACTTAAATACCAAGTTTGGTATTTACTGACTTTTCGTTTTTGAGTTATCGTGTTCACAGTCACACGGATATACGGACACACACACACACGACCTTTTTCTGAAAATACTTTTTTTTGGATACAGGGTCCCTAAAGCATATATTTCCGGTGAAATCTCGGTATCGAATTTTTTGGTGGAGTGCAATACCTTCTCTATACACTACGTACATAGTGCGTATAGAGAAAGTAAAAAACAACCAACCTGTAAAAGTAAGTATGAGGCACGGTTTCATTTGAATTGTCTGTTGCTTCACCAAACAATAGGTAATTAAAGTTTGGTTGTGTGACATCAAAAGCAGTGTGTGGTGTTCTGTAACAGCAATACTCATTTTTCGGCGGTTTACAACTTTTAGTCTCCCCTAAAAAAATGTTTATGTTTTTCATACAAACACTAAGAACTACTTTTCGTTAGAAAAGACATCTTCATTGATTCGATTTCACTCATTAGTGCGCAAAAAGCCGAGAGACGTTATTTTAGCGCGATTCAATCGATGTGGAGTCGCTACAAAGTTTAGTTCAGATCAAAAGAAGACTACAAAATACACTTCTTTGAAATATATTGCCTTTTCCCTTTCGTTCCTCAACTCAAGATGGTGAGAGTGAGAAACGCTGCAGGAAATATTACCGCTCTCTTAAACTGTCATTTCAGTACACTTCGCTCTCGTACAGAATTAGCAGCCCGTTTTATAAACACGTTTGCGTAGGAGCGTTGCTAATTAAAATTTAACTTTCATAAAACTAACAAACTTACATATTTGCTTAATTAATGTAATTTAGTGTTACCTAAGAATATGAACCAGCACAGTTCTACTTCAGAAACCAAAAGGAGCTGTGCTATAAACCATTTTAATTTCTCTAGCACGTATGTGAGTGTACATGGTAGGTAGAGAAATTAGGTATCCTACCCAAAAATTCGATACCGAGATTTCACCGGAAATACATGTTTTGAGACTCCCTGAATATAAAAAAGGCATTTTTAAAAAAATATCCGCGTGTGTGTCTGTCTGTCTTGTCTGTCTGTGTGTGTGAGTGTCTGTGGGCATCATAGCTCAAAAACGAAAAGACCGTTATAGCCCAATCTTGGTATTTGAGTTTGGTATCTTCCAAGGATGCGACACGAAGATTTTCAAGAAAATCCCCCCACCTCAAACTACCCTTTACATGGACAAATTTTTGAAAATTTTGATTTTCTTAAAAATGGCTCTATTTTGATTAAAATAGCGTATATTAAAGATACTTACCTGACAAATAAAATGTATATGTTGAATTTTCTGGGAATAGCCCCTGAAGATACTTTATTCTGGATGAATTTTACGGAATTGTGCATAACTGCTAAACCGTAAGAGATGGGGGTAAACTTACTACACAGAAAGTGTAGCTCACGATAAAACACACAATATGTCATATACATTTTTTTTTCGGGGAGTTTATCATTTTTAAAATATTCCTGATTTTTTTTAGCTTTAAAAAACTAATAATTTTCTCATACAGGAATTTCTTAACTCCTGTCCATACAAGCAAAGGAGCTTCAGTTGCATAGCAACCAGCTTTTGGCTATCATTTTAACATACGGAAGTACCTCATTGCGCTTCTACTTACAAGGAAGCAAGTAATAATACTATTTCTGCTAATTAGCATGAAGTAAATAGAAGCATAAGCTTTTTAACAATAGTTTGTTGCAGAGATGTAGAGAAAGTCATGTGAATGGAACACATCAGGTTTTTTATTGTTTCATTTATATATCCCTCTTTAAAATCTAAGGTCATATCGGGGGCTTTGCATTGGAAACAACTTGTTCTCTGTAGGTTCTTTACGTTGGTTTTAGATCGTTTTGTTTTCCTCTAACACACATATTCACCCTCACACACACACTTCCAGATTCTGTGGGAATAGGGCACACTTCTGTTTAAAGAAAACTTCCCCAGCCCAGCCGGGAATCAAACCCGGGACCTCCGGGTGAGAAGTCAGACCACGATGATAGTCAAATATATGATTTGAATCTAAAATCTCTTTGTCCCTTTCAGAAATTAGTTTCATCATTTAATTGACAATGTCCCTCAAACGACGTCCAAAAAATGTGATTTAATACGATGGTGCGCTGGCTCATTTAAGTTGGTTAATATCTGAGTGATTTCTTCAACTATAATTCTTCGGGTAGATAAATTAGTCGAGGTTTATGTTTAGTATCTTCCAAAGATGTGACACATTAGTGGTGCAATTATTCAAAATGATAAAATAATTTAATATTTATTTCTGAGACACCTTCAACTACTGAAGGTAATCACCGGTGAAAAGTTGTACAATCAGCTTCTACTTTCTCTATTTGGTACGTAACATATAGGTAGAAAAGTAGGTATTGCATTCCACCCAAAATTCAATACCGATATATCACAGGAAATACAAGTTTCAGAGTTCCCTGTATTAAAAATAAATTAGAAAAAGGTCTGTGCCTTTTCTGGATATCTTCGTGTCACATCCTTGGAAGTTTGGTATTTAACATATCTTTCGTTTTTAAATTATGCTGTCCACAGACATACACTCGCGGATCTTTTTCTATTTTTTAATTCAGGGGGCCCCTAAAACATGTATTTCCGGTGAATTTTCGCTATAGAGTTTTCGGATGGAATAAGGTATCTTGTCTGTCTACTATGCACATTGTACATATGTGCTAGAGAAAGTAATAAACATCCCTATAGGAATATAGTACATTAGATTTTTTGTTTCTCCACTACGTATGGTGATCAGGGAAATTATGTTTTCCAACCAAAAATTAGTTGTCAGACATCACCGGAAATACAGAGTGAGGGTTGAATTGATTAATGTGTTCATGAGGAATATTTTACAATGTTTTCAGGATGATTATTGTTTCCTACTTAAGTTATGTTATATGCGCAACAGCTCACACAGTTGATCCTGCTATGCCCTCTACCCTTTGCCCTACTTGACTGTAGATGATGCATATTTAAACACAGTAGACCATGAAATCTGTGCTTCATTTATGATAATGGCATTAGTAAGCGGTCAAAATTAGATACACGCAGTGCTCTCTACTAAGTATAAAATAATTCATAATAATTCACACCCCTGTTTATGCTTTAATACCATCTGAAATCCCCCCCCCCAAAGAATATTATTTAGAGAACGTAGGTGAGTGTGTGTTTGTGCATGTGTTTGTGCATGAACAGCACGACTCAACAAAGAATCGTTTCAATACATTTGTTGTGTGGTAAGTTTTTGTCCATTTCTTGCGGTTAAGCAGTTATTCAAAATTCCGTAAAATCCGTCCAGGATAAAGTAGTCTACAGAGGCTATCCCCAGAAAATTCAAGATATAGATTTTATTTGTCAGATAAATATCTCTAATATACGATATTTTAATCAAACTCGTTAGAGCCATTTTTAAAGGGTAGTTTGGAGTGGGGAAATTTTCTTGAAAACCTTCATGTCGCATCCTTGGAAGATACCGAACTTAAATGCCAAGTTTGGCATTTTACCAACTTTTCGTTTTGAGCTATCGTGTTCACAGACACACGGACCTTTTTCTGAAAATGTTTTTCTTTGGATACAGGGGATCCAAAAACATATATTTCCGGTGAAATCTCGGTATCAAAATTTTGGGTGGAGTGCTATACCTTCTCTATACGCTATGTACATAGTACGTATAGAGAAAGTAAAAAATTGTGTGAATGACACGTCAGATTGTTTAGTTATGGTGTTCACAAACACACGAAACCTACATAGAGAGGTATTTTTCTGGGATTTATGGAACCTCAAAAATAATATTTTTATATTGAATATGGAATTTTTAGGTGGAATGATTACTTCCTATACTTATTAAAGGCAGGGAGTAAGGAAACGAAAAGCGTCACCTGTTATTCAATAAATTCGAATATTCCTCCCTTCTCTTCCGTTTCTCATTGAATCTCCTTGCAGTTCCGTATTTCTCTCCCTCTGCTATACCATTCCCTCTCGTCACGACCTCTTACCTTCCCTTTTTCCCCTTTTACACTGCCACTAACATATTTTTAATTTTCAAGTCTTGATATTCTCGCCTTTTGTGCAACTTATCTCATGTAATGTTATGAAAAGGGGCGTTCTAAATTTTTTTCTCTACTTAGTTCACATTGCATAGAGATATTACACTCCACCCAAAAATTAGATACCGAGATTTCAGCGGAAATATACTTTTTAGATTCCCCTAAAACCAATAAAGAAAAGCAGTTTAGAAAAAAGTGACAGCGCGCGCGTTTGTGTGCGAAAAGCATAACTTAAGTACAAGTCGGTTAAATACCAAACTTAGTATTTTAATTAAGTATCTTCCAAAAATGCGACATGAAGGTTTTGAAGAAAATCTGCTCACCTGAAACTACCTCTTATATGAAAAAGTTTCGAAAATTTTATTTTGTAAACAATGCCTTTGACTATTTTAATACCGTATATTAAATATACTTACAAGAAAAATAAAATTAATATCTTGAATGTTCTGGGAATTTCCTCTGATGTTATGTTTGTTTGACCTGACTTTAGCACAACTGGTAAATCGTAAGAAATGTATTACACAATACATCTAGATCTCCTAAAAACAGAACTTATATCATATATTTTTTTGTAGAACTAACCATATCCGACCTATTCCTTCATATTGGTTCAGTGTTAAAATACTTTAAAGCTTTTCTTCATTCGTTTCATATCTTTCTTATTTTAGTCCTGGTCATGCAAAAGGAACCGAACGTCAATACATAGCGATAAGTTTGAACCCAGCGTATGACCTTATTTCTCTTATGCTTACAAGGAAGCAAGTAATAAGATCATTTATGTTTATACCAATTGGCATGATGCAGATAACGGAATAAGCTTTTGTAAGAATGATCTGCTTGCAGAACAGATAGAGAAAGACATGTGAATTGAAGACATAAGATTTTCAGTACACGCACTGTAAAGCAACCACTTCTCAAACTGCTAACACGACAAAAATAGTTCCTTTAATGACCTATGATTGGAAACCTTTAACGGCGTAATTAATAAAATGCAGGAAAAATGACAATCATGTAATATATCCCATCTCATACTGCTGTAGTGATTTTTTTGGCAGCTGCTTCTGTCCAATGAAATTTCCTCGGGATTTTGGCCCATATTTTCATAAGCTTCTCATTTAAAAACGAGCGCTCAGAATAAGTACCTACTGCTATCTAAACCGAATCACATATTGTTACGGTAAACGCTTACTAGAAGTCTTTGGTACTGCCCAAAGAGTAGGATTTGGGAGGCTGTGATCATATGAAAACAAATGATTGGCTATGTCTTTTTATATTCATAGAGACATTATATTTTTACTTTCTCTACACGTACTATGCTCCCAGCGTATAGAGAAGGTATTGTATTGTACCCAAAAATTTGATACCGGTATTTCACCGGAAATACATGTTTTGAGAACCCCCGAAATCCAAAAAAAACTTTTAGAAAATGTCCCTGTGTATGTCTGAGGATAGCTCAAAAACGAAAGGACCCTTAAATACCAAACTGGGTATTTATGTTTGGTATCTTCCAAGGATACAGCACGAAATTTTTTAAGAAAATCCCTCCACCCGAAACTACCCTTTACATGGAACGTTTTTCGAAAATTTTTATTTTCTCAAAAATTATTATCATTAAAATACTTAAGTTTATGATACTTTATGAGAGACAAAACGTATATGCTGAATTTTCTGGAAATAACCGCTAAAGACCTGTTCATTCTGGATGATTTTGGTATAACTGGTAAACTGTAAGAGATAGACTAAAACCTACTGCACAAACAATTTGATCTCATTAAAATATATGATATACTTTTTTTTGGAGTGTATGTCTTTTGTAAGTTTAACCGTTTTCAAGATATTCCGGATTATTAAACTTTTCTCAAATGTGAAGACATTTTACTTTTCCTTTCTCGTTTGTTTATTCCTGTATGCAAAAAGTTTGAAATTTGAATTATTTCATATAGCGACCGGCTTTTAAAGGACGAGACTATCGCTTTCACCTATGCCTTTTCCTATTTCCCTTCTGCTTACAAGGAGCTAGCAATAAAACTAATTCTGCTTATGTTCATCTTGATTAGCATGTTGTAGATAGCAGATTAATGTTTTGGATAAAACGTTTGTTTACCGAACAACTAGAGGATATCATGTGTATGGAATACATTGAATTTTTCCCTTTCACTTATAAGGAATCAAGTAATAAGAACAATTTCTGCTAATGAATAAAAATTTAAATAATTGTTTCTTAAAGAGGTGTATAAATAGTAATTTGAATGAAACACATAAGATTTTTTATTTATATCAGACAATGCTTTTGTAAACATTCAAAAATCCATAATTTACTTCTGATAGTTTTGTCGCTCTCTACTAAAACTAAAACGTATAGTATACACCAAACGGTCATATTACCTTTTTTTCTTAATTACACATGTTTAATTTCTCTAGCCTGTATGTATAATGTACATAGTGGATAGAGAAGGTATTATATTCCACCCAAAAATTCGGAGTCGATTTTTCAGTGTAAATATACATTTTGAGGTCCCCTGAGTCTGATAAAAGCATATTTAGAAAAACATCCGTGTATTATGTGAGTGTCTATACACAGTATAGCTCAAAAACGATGTCGATGATTTTGCAGAATTTTGCATAACGGTGAAACCGTTACATGTGGATTTCGTTAAAGCGTATAATTTATGCCATATATGTTTTTTTTTTTTTTAAGTTGACCGCTTTAGAAACATTCGTGATAATTTTATTGTTATTGATTTGAAACTACTTAACTTCTCTTAAACAGGATCATGCAAAGTGAACCGAACCTCAATTGTTTCACATAGCGGCCATATTTTAAAATATTTGAATAACGCTTAGCCTTATTTCCCCTCTACTTACAAGAAAACAAGTAATAAAACTAACTCTGCTAATATTTATCTTGATTAGCATTATGTAGATAAAAGAATAATTGTTTGTAAGAATAGTTTGTATATAGAACAGCATTATGTTTCTCATCTGTTGTTTTTTATGTTTAACATCCTTTAATCTGATTGGTCATATCGGACGATGCTCTGATGATCACGGGGTTCCGTGGAGTTTACAATTACTCAACGCTCGTCTTTTCAGGACAAGGGAAAACCCCGACAGAAACCTTATCCGTGTAACTCGCCCTAAGCGATATTAGAACTGGCGAACTATTCTATGTGAGGCAGCTACCCCCACACCACCCAGCGGGGCTAGCTGTTCTTATATCGAGCTTTCGTCAAAAAGCCTCAAAATAAGATGTTACATTTTTACTTTCTCTAGCACGTATGTACAAAGCAGGTAGAGAAGATATTGTATTCCACCGAAAAATTCGATAGTGAGAACATCGGTACACATTTTGAGGCCCCTGAATAAAAGAAATTAAAAACATGTCCGTGGGTGTCTCTGTGCGTGTGAGCAGCATAGCTTAAAAACAAAAACTTAGTTAAATACCAAATTTGGTATTGAAGTTCAGTATCTTCAAAGTATGCGATTCAAATATTTTCAAGAAACTGCCCCCACTGACAACTACTTTTTACTTGCAACATGTTTCGCAAACTTTGATTGTTTCAAAAATGGCTCTAACGAATTCATTAAAATGATATATGTTTAAGCTATTTTTATGCAAAACGAAATGTACTTCTTGCATTGTGTGGTAATACCTCTGTAGACCTCTTCATTCTGGATGACTTTTATAAAACTCGTAAACTTTGTAGGACACGCGAAAACGTAATACACAAACAAATTAAATCTCATTAAAATATCATAGAGTACATATTTTTCGCTTTTTATAGAGTTAATCGTTTCAGATATGTTCCTTGTTATTACTTTTAATTTTAATTACTTAAGCTTTATTTATTCAAGAGGGAAGTGTTGTTTTATCTCTTTTATTTCACTCCCGGAAATGCAAAGGAGATCATAATTTCTTCATATATCTATAGCTTTTAAAGGATTTGACTTCTGCTTAGCCTAACTACTACATTAACTACTTAGATCTCCTGATTTTAGAGAGACAGTACATATCCTCGCTTCATTAGCGATTGCATAAGTGATGACTTTCCTTGCGTAGGAAGTCACGGATAAAAATATAGTATAGTGTACAAGGAATGTCCTTTCCTTAAACCATGCTACTAGGTCATGTCAGACACCACCTCACTCCACAAAAGCTGAAACATGATAAGGAACCCCAACGAAACGGAAATGAGGGAAAGGAAACGTCGTAGTTAAAAAAATACTCCAACATTACTCCATCGACCAGTAATGTCGATGTCGCAACCTCCCGAATGGAAGCTCATGCACTATCACAGAGCCATCTTGGTCGACTGATATTACCTAAGCAATTTTTAAATGCCAAATAGGTAGAAAGAGACTTTTCTGAGGGCGTTAATTAACTAGTTATTATCTAGTATTTTTTCTAAGTCTTTAATAAAGTTAAGATAGGTTATTCATTGGAAAACCACCACTTTCAAGGTCGTATAAAACTTTTAATGAACGAAAGAAGGACTATTATAAAGTTGTGACAGTTCCTACTTTATTATATGGTTGTGAATCTTGGTTCTTAATAGAAAATCTGGAGAAAAGAATAGAAATAAGTGAAATGAAAAGTTCTTAGCCATTTAGCTGGATATACATCAATGGATAAAAGAAAAAATAAATCAGGAATAATTAAAAACCGAAAGTATTAAAGTGTGTTTAAAGAACACCAACAAAATTGGAGAGACCATATAATTAAATATAACGACAAATGCATAAATAACAAGAAAAGTCATTTACTACAATCCAGTACGAAAGAAGAAAATTAGAAGGCCACTAAACGAAGACGAGAGTAATTTAATGGGGAGTAATTTAAGGCCTGAAAGTGTAGAAGCAAGTGAGAAAACGCGAATTAAAGAAGGAAAGAAAAAATGTATAAAAAAGTAGAAATCAAGCAAGGAAGAAAGAAAGAAGGGAGGAACGTGGGAAGGTAGGAGGCAGGAATTAAACAAAGAAGGAACAAGGAGAGAAAGAAAATAAGTAAGTAAGAAACACACAAGCATACAAAAGAAGGAAGGAGGAAGGAAGAAAGCAAGATAAAAACAAACGAAAAAAGAGTGGCTAACTTGTGCATTTTCATTAAAATTCCTCGCTAGATTCTTGTCAGCTGTAATTTCAGGCACTATCAACTGAAAAGGAGGTTTTGCCAACATTAAATAAAGAAAACTATTACTAGAAGCCAAAAGCATAGGCATGTTTTTTTGTGCTCCTTTTTTTTTTCTTTTTTTTTTCTTTCTATGGTCTGTTAATTATATACCGTAGGTAGAGAAAGTAATGCGTTTCATCCAAATGACAAACTGGGGTTATCTTTAGTATCTTCTAAATATGTGGCGCTCAGGTTTTCAAGCATTTTCCCCAAATCTAAACTATACTTTACAGGGTAGATTTTTAAAAATATTCTATTTTCTCAGAAATGGTTCTAACAATTTCGCTTAAATCATCACACATTAAAGATATTTACAACGCAAATAAAATGTTTCTTGATCTCGGAATAGTCTGTGAATTTCTCTTCGATTCGAAATAGTTATTTTACAACCCGATAAAACTGGTAATGTTTAGCAATAAATTAACGTGTACTACCTACATAATGTAGATATCTTTAAATAACAAAATTTATTCCAAATATGTTTTCTGTAGCATAAAGGCCCTATATGAATATGTCTATCGTGAAATTATACCAGTCATAAACATTGTACAACATTTCTTTCAAATGAAGTGGACCCTTCTTGCTAATGCCAGAAAATAAAAATATAATTTGAAAATCGCTACATAGTAAGTAGAGAAGGTTGTATTCCATTAAAAAAATCGATGTTGAAATTTCACTAAAAACACATGTTTTGAGTCCAAAAAAAAAGCATTTATGAAAAAGTCCGCCGGCGCGCATGCGTGAGATATCTTGAACAACATAACTCAAGAATTAAAATCCCGTTAAATACCAAACTTATCTATCAGTGAAGCGACACGAAGATTCTCAAGAAAATCCTCCCATCCCAAACTACGCTATACATGGCAAATTTTTCGAAAAATTGTATTTTCTCAAAATGGCCCTAACGTGTTTGGTTAAAATACCATATTTTAAAGGTAATTACATGATTATATAATATTTATATTTTGGGTTTTCTGAAACAGCCTCTGAAGGCCTCTTCATTCAGGACGACTTTCGCATAACTGTTAACCGTAAGAAATCGATAAAAAATTCTACACAAAACATGCAAATCTCGTTAAAACACATAATTTATACCATAACCATTTTTATGTGAGTTAACCATTTTCGGGATATTCCTTGTTATTTGTTTGTTTTAAAACAGGAGGTAGACATTCGTATTTTATTTGTTTTACTCCGGTCATACAAAGGAAACCGAATTTGAATACCAATTGCATAGCGACAGCTTTTAAAATATTTGATTATGGCTTTAGCCCAGTGCATTCCCTAAGTCTCTTCTATTCATAAGGAAGTAAATAACACGACCATTTCTGCTAGTGTTTATCTCGATTAACCCGGAGTAGATAGATTAATGGTGTTTATAACAACAGTTCTTTTGTAAAACAGGGACAGAGAGTCATCTGAATGGAACACATCGGGTATTTTTTTACTTTCTCTAGCACATATGTAAATAGTCCAGTAGCTAGAGAAGGTATTGTATTCCAGCAACAAATTCTAAGTGAAATTTCACCGGAAATATATGTTTTGAGGTTCCCTGAATGTAGAGAATTATTGTTATAAAAATGTCCGTGTGTTTTGGACAGCATGGGTCAAAAACGAAAAATCCATTTAATACCAAACGTGGTATTTAAGTTTAGTGACTCCCAAAGATGCGACACGAATATTTTCAAGAACGTTCCCCCATCCCAACTACCATTTACATGGAAACATTTTCTCAAAAATGGCTGTAACAAATTTGATTAAAATATCGTATATTAAATATACTTACATGGCAAATAAAATGTATACCTTAAATTTTCTGGGTATGGTCTCTGAAGACCTCTTTATTCTGGATGAATTTTACTGAATTACCTATGCGTAACTGGTAAGTCGTAATAGACCAAAATATTTGCATTAAGATATATATCTCGCTAAAACACGTATAATCTGTCATATACGCTTTCTTTTTTAAGAGCTGGCTGTTTCTGATATATTCCTTGTTAATGGTTTCATTTTTAAAATATGGGAATTTGTCAACTCCTTGCCATACAAACAAAGCAATGTCAATTACAGAGCAGCCAACTTTTAAAAGATTTGACTATCATTTTACTAATTTTATCTCGATCAGCTCGAAATGAGTATAAGAATAAGCTTTTTAAGAATAATTTGTTACAGAGATGGATAGAAGCCACGTGAATGGAACACATCAGGTTTTTTTTTTTTTTTTTTTTTTTTTGGAGCAAGTTGTATGCCATTCACAATGATTATGGAGTTCAGGACACTCGCCAAAAGTGAATAAACCTTCTGCACCACAGAGACAATGTAATCGGATCAGTTAACCTGTTCTGCACATATTTGGTATATAAAAGGTACACATAGCAGAGAGCATGTTTAAACTGCAAACAGACAGACGGATTCCGCCTCTCATCAACGTTAAAGCTAAAGTGACGTTTGGTTGCATATTTTCCCCTTCCATATTTGAAAAAAGCACTACTGACGTAGGCCTTCTCAAAAAAATGTTATCTTCCACCATGAGTAAAAAATGATTTTAGCGTGGCCAACGGATAAAGCGACAGTATCGATGTATCGTAAAACCTGTGGTTTTGTGCTGCAGATGAGAAAACTTGGGAGGTATTAATGACTTTGCCGTCACTTTTTATGTCTACGTGTAATATCTGACAGGTATTAACGCGACGCTAGGAACCTGTGACGTAAAATAAATACATGTGATCAATAACAGTGAAAGTCCATTTCAGAAAACTGTTTCACTTCACTGTATTTCATGAGGCAGTCTCCTTCTGTTATCTCAAGAAATATCGGATATAGAAATGGATACTCTAGAAAACTCTTCTTTTGGTTCTTCTTCTTCTTTTTATTATTATTACTATTATTATTACCTTTTGTACAAATCAGTAGTATTGTAAAATCAGAAAACGTAGAAACTTTTGTAACTATGTTATGATATTCTGTAGAAACTGAGGTGATACTAATTTACAAAACCCTAGAGGGAATCCTTAAAAGAAGATGGGGGGGGGGGGGAAGCATGTTTCCTGAAAGACCTAGGGAGGATGTTTCCAGGATTTTCAAAATTTATTTGGATAAGTTCTTTTAATAAGCGGTCATTTTTATAATGTTTAGCGCTCAATTTTACTACTATGGCACCGTAGGTGGTGATACTCATGATACGTGTTGGCGGTAGAGAATGGATAAACCAGTTAAACCCGCCCCTGTGTACCTTTGTCCAGTACAAATCCTACATACGGTCACTTGGGATCGAACTGGAACCGCCTAGGTAGGAAGCGAGTAGTCTAACCACTTGGCCACGGGGCGGCCAAACAGCCATAAAATATATATCTGATTTTACCGTTGGTGCTTTTGCTTAGAATAAGTTTTACATTCGTTAAATTTTTAAGTTGAAGTTTTAAGTTACAATTATAAGTTAAAAGTCTTGAAGTACAATTTAAACATAAATCTTCTTATGAAAGAAACGCCTGGTTTCTGCGATTAGCAAAGTGGGTTTTGACAATAATAATAATAATAATAATAATAATAATAATAATAATAAAATAATGACAATAATAATTTAGACTCACCTAAATATACATGAACACCGAATTTTGCCCAAGCCGAAAAAAATCCCACTTTTGCCTACCATTGACGGCTTCGTAATAAATCTTCGCTGTGCTCTTAAAGACGATCTGTCCTTCGGCGAGTTTCCAACCAGATTGAATATATCTCTGTCCCACAAAGGGCGGATGAACGGTTCCCACCAGGTCGCAGCTGAATTTCATATACAGGGGTTGTCCAATAAGTCCTTAGAGAAAGATAGATAAATTATTTTTGTGGATTCTTTCTATTTTTCAACATAATCTCCTTTTATCTTGGTACACTTTTCCCAACGTTTTTTCATTTGTTTTAAGCGTTCCAGAAAGTAGGATTTTGGAAGGTCCTCAAAATACGTATCTGTTTCGTTACAGGTAAACCGAGAAACTTTTTCAAATCTGGAAATAAAAAAAAAAAATCTGGCGAATATTAAAATGAGTCTCATGATGCATTTATAAAAATATCCACATAAAAGGTGCAATTTTGCAGTAAATGACTTAAGAAATAGATCAACCATATGATATCTTTTATATTAATACTAATTAGTGAAGAATGATTACTATCTACTCTTCGTACTCTCCAAAAGTCGTAATTTTTTGAAGCGTAATAATTTATTTATCAAATTTGGAGCATTATTTAAAAAAAAAAGTAATATGACTATTTTTATGTGCTTTAGAGAGGCAGTGTAAAACTTTGCTAACAAATTAACTAAATATTGCGTTTTCAAGAACATTTTGAGTACGTAAAATTGTTGGAAAAAACGTGTGAAAGATAATAATATTTAAAGTTCGGGGTGCGTATGAATAAGCATGAGCCTATTTACCTATAGCTTCTTAATTGGCAGTTTAATTTCGCCAGTAGGAAAAACAATATATTTTCTTAAAGTTTAGAATTTATATTATTCTACTGTGAAACGAAATAATGTTTTAATTTCACACAAATTCTGGTCGCCTTAACATATGTGAGCAAACAATGCACAGAAAATTATGCAATTAAGTAAACAGCAATAGGTACATCTGAAAACTATATGAAATGCTATGCAGTACAGATCCTGTGTTTCATATAATGATGAAGTCCATGCAAGACAAAAAAGAAAGCATATATATTTTAAGCGAGAATTAATAAACTGTGAATTAATAATCATTTTACATTTGTTTATGAATACAAAGACTCTTTTTGCAATTAAATTGTATTACAAGGTGTAAGGCATCACATTCAGCATGCACCAGGCAAACGAAGAACCTTAACCTCAAAACAACATTCTGGGGAAAGAAAATTGAGCTTTTATTTATGGATGCTCTTTAGCTACTGTGGTCTTAAGCATCCCTCTCTGTATTGGGCATGAAAGACCTCTTAATTTTGCTCAGAAGTCTCCTTATTAGGCTTGAAGTTCTTTTACGTGCCATAAATCTACGGCACAGGACCAATGGCTTTACTTTCCTTCCGAAGTAGGCCATGCTAAGAATTTTTACGCCTGAAATAATCCAGTTGTGTGTTCCTGTGCACTGGATGAGAACTGGATGTCTATTCAATGCATGGAAATACAATAATGGAGGTTTTACGAATTCAGTTTCCAGAAGTATGAATAAAGTATCCCGCATTCGCGCTTTGAATAGATCTAGGCAATGCATGACGCATTCTGCAAACGCTCGGTCAAACCCCAGATTTTCAGCACAGTCTAAATGCTAAATTGCGAGATTTGTTAACTCCGTCGATAATATTTGATATATTTGAACCTTTAAATACAGCTAAACAGGTTAATATACTGTATTTTAGATTAAATACACAAATAAAACATATGGAATGTGCTAGGCACATGGAAGCATAACTTAGCTCTTCAATATTAATGTAGGCGACAGTTGCAATATGACGGAATGCACATAATGTTTATTTCTGCAAATATTATATTTGGATTTGTAAAGCTCCCCAACTTTACAAGTTAACACATTTTAATATGAAACAGAGTTTACGAGCAGGTTAATATTTTCTTAGAACATGTGTACATATAATGTACACAGCAGTTAAAGAATTTATTCAATAAATTCAATGTCGAGATTTTACCGGAAATGTGTTTTATTGGGCTCAGGAGACCTCAAGAGCAGTTTTAGAAAAAGGTCCACGGGCGTGAATAAATGTGTGTGGACAGCGTAGCTCAAAACGAAAACACATTAATTACCTCACTTGTGTTTGTGCTTAGTATCTTCCAAGAACGCAACACGAAGGTTTTCTAGAAAATGCCCCACCCCCAATATACTCTTTACACGCAAAAGTTTGGAAAAAAATAAAAAATGAACCTATTTAAAAATATTTACATCACAAATAAAATATATATCTTTAATTTTCTGGGAATAGCCGCAGAAGACATCTGCTTTATAGTCGAAATTTGCTTAATCTTGAATAGCTGGTAAATCGTAAGAGATAGACAATAACATACAACACACAAAATATAGATCCCGTTAAAGTACATAATTTATGTCATACGATTTTTTCTGAAGAATTAACTGTTTCCGGGATATTCTTTTTATGGTTTTAATTTTAAGCTAAGTAACTTTTCTCAAACGGGAAGATATCAATCATTTCATCTTTCCTATTCGTCTGTTTGTTATGGAAAGCGAACAGGACTTCAATTGTTTCATATAGTGACCAGCTTTTAAAAGTCTGCTAATTTTTTATTTCAATTAATATGATGTAGACAAAACAAATCTTTTGTTACAATATTTTTATGAGAAACAGCTAGAAAACAGAATTAAACACAATAGGTTTTTCTCCCAATTAATTGAATCGAAAATATTGCGAAACAAGCTCATGCAGGTCTAAACTTTTTAAATATCTTATTATATACTATATAAATTTGTTGTGAATATATCTAAGAGAGAACCATTTAGTGATAAAAATTCTAAAGTTTACTACGTAAATGATGTGCTGTGAGGATAAATAAAGTTTATCTCAAGTTTCACTGGAAATGTTTCTCTGCTTCAGGCGTCTGTCTCTTTAAAGGAAATGGGCAAAAAAAGGAAAATGAAATAACAGAAGGAGAGAAAAAATTAAAGAAAAAGACCTGAGGTAAGATGAAAACAGTAAATTCTTAGGAAAGCGACTTAAGAATAAGGTATTTTCAGTAGCACACAAGCGAAAACAAGGAGTATATTCTTGTATTTCCTTTTGTCATTCAAAGATGATGTACTACAATTTCCAGAAACAACATTCTGCTGTTATTCAATATCTCTTTTGTTTAGAATCGTTAAGTATACAAATTCAGAAACACAACACTATGGAAACAGGCAAATGCTCGTTCGTTTGGGTAAATATTGAATTTCACCAGTAACTAAATTGGCTACACCAGTAACCAGAGCATCAAACCGTTTCAATTCTGAACACAAAATAACGTTTGAGTGATCCAGACATTGATCCGCAGATTTCGTTTGCGACCTTGCCAAGGGACTCCATTAAAATGTACGAGCATTATCGAGCTGCCAATCATCTGTCAATTGAACAATGCCAGCGGATATGGAATCTTCTCGTTACAAATTCGGAATGAACTGCGACAGAATTCCATTTCGGGAACGATTACATGTTTCCAGAAGAAAGTCGTAAGGCGGGTAGAAGTAAAATAAAGCAACAATTTTCTTAACATTTTGAAGCTTCCTGGATAATGCAGGACCATTATCCAGGAAGCTTCAAAATGGTACTACTTTCTCTAGCACGTATGTACAATATACATAGTAGGTAGAGAAGGTATTGTATTGTGATAAAATTCTATTATATATGTTTTGAGAACCCCTGAAGAAGCATGTTCTAAAAAGTATCACGCGCGCGCACTTGTGTGCGTGTGTGTGTGTGTGTGTGTTATGTGAGTCTGGACAGTTTAACTGAAAAACAAAAAGTCGGTTAAATACCGATGCTGTTATTTAAATTTGGTGTCTCCCAAGGATGCTACAAGAAGATTTTCAGAACCATCCTCACACTACAAAAATACATGTAACATTCTTTGAGATTTTAGCTTTATAAAAAATGTTATAACGATTTATTCCCTGTTACCGGTTCAAGTTTTAAAATACTTAAACTTTTCTCATACGGAAAGTATCCTCATTCGTTTCATATATCTTTTGTTTTATTCATGGCAATGGAAATACACCGAATTTCAATGACAATCACATAGTGTCAGCTTTTAAAAGATTTTACTTTCACTTATTACTTTCTCTATACGCACTATGTACATAGTGTATAGAGAAGGTATTGCACTCCACCCAAAAATGCAATACCGAGATTTCACCGGAAATATATGTTTTAGGGTCCCCTTTATCTAAAAAAAAGCATTTTCACAAAAAGGTGCGTGTGTGTGTGTCCGTGTGTCCGTTTGTCTGTGAAAACTATAACACAAAAACGAAAAATCAGTAAAATATCAAACTTGGTATTTTACCGACTTTTCGTTTTTGAGTTATCGTGTTCACAGACACACGGACACACACACACACACACGCGCGCGCGCGCGGACCTTTTTCTGCGAATACTTTTTTTGGATACAGGGGACTCTAAAACATATATATCGGGTGAAATCTCGGTATCGAGTTTTTTGGTGGAGTGCAATACCTTCTCTATAAACTATGTAAATAGTATGTGTAGAAAGTAAAAAAGGGAATTCCCAAACTAAGTCGACAGTCAAATCTTTTAAAAGCTATTGCTGTGTGAAACAGTTGAAACTCGGTTCTCTTTTGAAATCCCGGAAGTAAAACCAAAAGATGGAGCAAAAGTTTATCTCCCGGTAGGGAAAAGTTGAGAGAGTTTAAAGTTTAAATCAATAAAAAGCAACATCCCAGAAACAATTAACTTTACAAAAAATGTATATGACATAAATTGTGTGTCCTAATGAGGCATTTATGTGCGGTAAGTTGTCTATTTCTTACAGTTACGAGTTTATCAAAAGTCTCCAAATTGAAAGATCTCTAGAGCCTATTACTATAAAAGTCAGCATCTATATTTATATTGTCATGAAAATATCTTAAAATAGTCAAGGGCATTTTTGAGAAAATCAAGTTTTCGAAAAATGTTCTATGTAAACGGTAGTTGAAGGTAGGGGTTTTTCTTATACATTTTCGTGTCCCTTCCTTGGAAAATACTGAACTTAAATATCAATTTTTGTATTTAACCGACTTTTTGTTTCTGAACACAGACCCGTACTCACATACAGATATTCATTTTTCTAAAAATGCCTTTTTTATTCAGGGGGTTTCAAAAATGTATTTCCGGTGAAACTTCGGTACCGAATGTTTGGATGGTATACAATAGGTAGCTTCTCTACCTTCTATGTACATATTACCTGCTACAAGAGGTAAAAATAAAGATCAGATTGGGGCAGAGAGGAATATGAGAACTTATGTGATGGAACAGGGAGAGAAGCATATACTTGGGCAAGAACAAGTGTTTTATAATTAAGGGGGCTTAGAGGGGATTATGAAAATATAAGCCCAGTGTGTGGGGAAAATGTGGAAGTTCTATATTGTGTTTTACATGTCATAAAACAGAGGTATGGAACCTCTAGAGATATAGGAATTAACAAAAATAATATTTAACAATAAGAGAAGAGAACTTATTCTAGCCCGTGGAAAATATTAAGGAAAGCTGTCCGAGCCGTAATATACAATTATAAGGCAGTGCAAAGACGATAACATGAGCAGAGGAAAGAATGAGATTATCTAATTCTAGTTAAAAATGTACCAAGCGGGAGACCTGGATTTGATTCCCAGTACTAGCGCGGGGATTTTTCCCTCGCTGGGAGACCTAGTTCGGGGTGCACTCAGCCTCGTGAATGTCGCTGGGGGCAAACTATTTGATGGAGAAGTTGCGGCTCCTGGTCATTAGGACGGCATTAACTGGCCGGGGGGGCTGACCATGTCTCACCCTCCAATATTGTACCCCATCCATGACGTCTGTATTGGACCGAGATGGGGCACACAGCAGCCGGGCGGTAGCCTAAGGTTCCTTGAGAGCTGTCGTGCCATGGAGTTAAGTTAGTTAAACATATTTTTATACACCAATAGCCATTGAGTTAGTGTGTATAATGTCCAAATCAAGTGTCAAGAATAGAAATTTAGCGGAATGTGCTTAATGAAATATTTAATGTGTTCACATGACCTTCTCTACTTCTCTGCAACAAATGATTGCTAAAAAGCTTATGCTTCTATTTACTTCATGCTAAGTGAGAAAAAATTAGCAGGAATAGTCTTATCACTTGCTTCCTTGTAAGTAGAAGAGAATAAGGGAATGCCATAGGTTAAAGTGGCAGACAAAAGTTGGTTGCTATGTGACTGAAGTTTCTTTGTTTGTTTGTACAGGAATTGACAAATTTCAGTATAAGTTTTTACTTTCTCTAAACGCAGCATGTACATAGTGTATAGAGAAGGTATTGCACCCCACAAAAAATCCAATACCGATTTCACCGGAAATATATATTTTAGGATCCCCAATATCCAAAAAAAACATTTTCAAAAAAAGGTCCGTGTGTGTATGTGTATGTATGTGTGTGTGTGTGTCCGTGTGACTTTGAACACGATAACTCAAAAACGAAAAGTCAGTAAAACACCAAACTTGGTATTTAAGTTTAGTATCTTCCAGGGATGCGACAGGAAGATTTTGAGGAAAATCCCCCCCAACTACCCTTTACATGGAAATGTTTTCAAAAATTTTGATTTTCTCAAAAATGGCTCCAACGATTTTGATTAAAATGTTGTATATCAAAGATAATTACCTGCCAAATAAAATGTATATCTTGAATTTTCTGGGAATAGCCTCTGAAGAGTAGTTTATTCTGGATGAATTTTACTGAATTTTGAATAACTGCTAAACCGTAAGGAATTCACAAAAACTTACTACACAAAAAATGAAGAGCACGTTAAAACACAAAATTTATATTATATACATTTTTTTTCGTGGAGTTCGTCGTTATTGAGACATTCCTTATTTTTGGTTTCTGTTATGAAAAACTTATACTTTTCTCATACAGGAACTTGCCAACTCCTATCCTTATAAACAAAGGAACTTCATTGACATACCAACCAGCTTTTGACTATCACTTTAACCTATGGTAGTCCTACCTATGGTAGTTCTACCTATAAATACCTATTAGATATTTATTTTACTGCTTTACAACTCTTTGAATATATTGAAGCACCTTTCACTATTGCAGATTCACTTATTTCGGTTCTACTTACAAGGAAGCAAGTAATAAAACTACTTCTGCTAATTTTTTCTGATTAGCATAAAGTAAATAGAAGTATAAGCTATTTAAGAATAAATTGTTGCAGGGATATAGAGAAAGTCATGTGAATGGTACACATCAGATTATTTAAAGCTGAAATCAAAAACAAGGAATATCTCAAAAGCGATCAACTCTATGGAAAAAAATGTATACAGCATAAGTTGTGTGTTCTACGTGTTTAGTATTGTAAGTTTTTGTCCATCTCTTAAGGTTTGCAGTTATGCAAAATTCCGTAAAATTCATCCAGAATAAAGTAGTCTTCAGATGTACATTTTATTTTTCAGGGAAATATATTTAATACAGGATATTTTTATCAAAATGGCTAGAGCCATTTTTGAAAAAATCAAAATGTTCGAAAAAAATTCCAAGTAAAGGGTAGTTGGGAGTGGGGGGAATTTCTTGAAAATCTTCGTTTTGCATCCTTGGAAAATACCAAACTTAAGGACCAATGGTATTTTCGTTTTTGAGGTATGTTGTTCACAGACTTACACACGCACAAACACCAACTTTTTTCAAAAATGCTTCTTTTTGGATTCAAGATGACCCAAATCATACATTTCCGGTGAAATCTCGGTATCGATTTTTTTGGTAGAATGCTATACTTCTCTTTACACGATGTGCATATTAGGTGTAGAGAAATTAAAAAGGAAAGGTACATATTAATGTAATGCAACAAACGTCTGTATTGTGATTAGTGGTTATTCCTTTATAGAGAAAGATCTGCGTGTGTGTGTTTACATGAATAGCGAAAACAAAAAAAAAATCGCTTAAATGCCAATTTGACACTTAAGTCCAATGTCCTCCAAAGATGCGACATACCACAATAAACTACACTTTACATGGTGCAGTATTCGAATGTTATGATTTTCTTAAAATTATATATAAGAAGTTTGATTTTAATAGACTATAATTAAACTTTTTCATGACAAATATAATGTGCAGGTATCAATTAATTTTCTTAGATTAATCTCTGGTAACCTCTTTATTTTTGCATAAATGGTAAATCATAGGAGACAGAAAAGTCGTGCTGCACGAGAAATGTGGATCTAGTCTAAGTGTTAAATTAAGCCAATTGTGAATTTTATCTTCCGAGATATTCCTTGTTATTGGTTTCGATTTTTAAGTACTTATACTCTTCTCAAACAAGAAGTTTTTGCAGTATTCCACAAAAAATGTGTAAAAATAATTTTACCACACATAATACCTGCCACTTTTTCGCATTATCACATAGTCCTTTCAAATTCTTAAAGTAATAATCCGTTGTGTTTTAGAAATGGTTTTATTATTTTTCTGATAGCTCTGTCAGCAGCCCACCGTACTGGAAGACTATGTGATAAATGTGAAAAAGTAGCAGTCATTAGGTGTGGATGCTGTACAGTGAAATAATGTTTTATACACTTTTTTGTGGGACACCAATTACTGCAGGGTACATGTTCAGGAAGGTCGGCTCCTTAGCGCAGTGGTAGCGCAGCTGCTTACCAAGCCGGAGACCTGGGTTCGATCCCCAGTACCGGCGTGGGGATTTTTTCCCCGCTGGGAGACCTGGCCCGGGCTGCACTCAGCCTCGTAAGGTCCCTGGGGGACCAAATGAGGAGATACTTGATGGAGAAGTAGCGGCTCCTGGTCATGAGAACCGCATTAAACGGCCGGGGGGAGCTCGAGGCGTTGGCCACGTCTCACCCTCCAATTCTGCACCCCAGCCATGACGTCTGTAATGGACCGAGATGGGGGACGCAGCAGCCAGGTGGTAGGCCAAGGTCCCCGTGAACTGTTATGCCATGGAGTTATGTTACATGTTCAGGAATAATAACTGCAAATTCAATCAAGGTAAGAAATTTGATTTCTTCTCACATGAAACCAAACGTCACCCCTCCCCCGCTCTTATTAATATGCAAATAACTCGCGTTATAAACATTTGTATCAGCACTTATTTTGACATGTGTTTTGGAAGAGAATGTTTGCTTGTCAATACTATACTTCCTCTACTTATTATATATAGTAGAGAAGTAATATTATTGAAATGACGAATGAAAATAAGTGACCAGAGTATCAAAGTTTCCTACAAGATTGGTGTCCTTTTAGGACCAATAGAGGGTGCGGTTAAGTTTTAAATGAAATTCTACAAATAAGATATTTTACCAGAAAAGTTTCCCTTTTAGTTACACATCTTGTTAAAAGTTTATTTTCAAAAGTTGGCACCCTTGTACGAAAGCAATTGCCTCGTTGTGAATGAAACCAGCCTCCCCTTCAACCCAACATCATTTCGCATAGATAGGAGAATCTGAAGTCAAGTTTTCAGTTCACAGTAATGATTTATTCATTCCAGTGATGCTGGGAGTGTTTGGCGGGGAGATAGCGGGTTATTGGTTTAGAGACGGAAAGTATAGGATGTTTCACAATATATGCATGACAACAGGAAAAAGTATGCCATAATCTGAGCAGGTTACCTTTTAACCTTTAGTGATTCTTCTGGATTTTAGATGGGCTAAGGCTGAATTTAATCACGGAATTACTAGCTTTTTATTGTACACAAAAATGTTGTAATTTCAAATTGAAGTTCCGGTTGACTGGTGAGCAAGAATTATATCCCATTTTAGTTTCTTTAAGAAATCAATGTTTATATCTCTAGATATGCGTTCTTTTCAGAACTGCTCAAATTACGGATATATTGTTCTTTTCTTTATTATTTTTAGCGTAATACATGTTATATTGTATTAAGTTCTAATAATATTACGCATGTTTATAATATTTGATACATTACAATAATTTTACATTTTATTAATATTTGGTGGAGCTTTTACTTTCTCTACGTAATAATACAAAGTAGATAGAGAAGATAGTGCATTCCACCTAAAAATTGTATGTCGGGATATCACCGGAGAGTCCAAAATATCACTTTTAGAAAAAGGCCTGTGTGTGTGTGTGTGTGTGTGTGAGAGAGAGAGAGAGAGAGAGAGAGAGAGAGAGAGAGAGAGTGTAGAACGTAAGTCAAAAACAAAAGGTTTGTTAAATACAAAATTTGATAATTAAGCTCAAGGATGCTAAAGAAGATTTTTAAAAAAATTCTCCACCCCAAGCTACCTTTACATGGAAAAATTATCGAAAACTTTGATTTTCTAAAAAAATAGCTAAATCGGTTTTGATTAAAATACCGGACATGAAGGGTATAAATAAAATGTATATGTTTAATTTTCTGGGAAAAGCCTCTGAAGAGCTCTTCACTCTGCATAAGTTTTGCATAACTAGTGACAAGTAACAGATAGGCTAAAACTTACTACGCAAAAAAATTTAATCTCGTTAAAACCCACAATTTATGTCACATATATTGTTTGTTTGGAATTAATTATTTTCAAGATATTCCTTGATTTTATTTTCAAATTTAAAATACTTTAACTTTTCCCAAACGCGAAATCGGCATTCCTATTTTTTTATACTCCTGACCATGCAAAGGGAACCGAACTTCAATCACATAACAATTAGGATTTTAAATATTTGACTATCGCATTAGCCTGGTGTACTCCTTTCATTCCTTTCCACTATAAGGAACTAAATAATAAGTCCATTTCTGCTAATGTTTGTCTCGATTAGCATGCTAGAGATAAAATAATGATTTTTGTATAGTTTTTTTTTGCTAAATAGGTAGAAAAAGTCGTCTGAATGGAACATATCATACTTTTTAAAAAGCACAGCGTACACAATTCTTGTGCTACTCTTCAAAATTGATAATTATCCCCATTAACTACTGTATATTAGAATAAAAAATCAGATGTTTTACATTCGCATTACCTTCTTTAGTTCATTCTGCAATCTATGCATGCAAAAATTTCTTCTTTTATCCACTTTTTTTTTTTTTTTTTTTGTAGTTTAAGTCCTTTAACCTAGTTGGTCATATCGTAAAATGAATGAAATTGGTGAAATAATGCTCCAATGGTCTCGGGGTCCCTGGAGCTTAAAGTTACTCGGCATTAGTCTTCCCAGGATAAGGGAAAACCGGGAAAACCGAGTAACTCATCCTAAGCGAGATCTGAACTGACGTCCTTTCGAATGTGAGGCAGACACGCTACCGCCACACTACCTAGGCGGGCTATTATCTACTTCTTGTTACTTAGATAAACTGCATTACAGTTTCATTTAACTTACAAGATTAATACACTTAGCAAAAGTATAGATTTTTAAAAAACGGATCGCTGTGTGAAGGTTTTGGAATCCAATTTTATGAGTACGAGATAAACGAATAGCAGCTGATAGGTTGAAAAGTATATAATCTCCTATATCAGGTTGTCTAACGGCCCCATATTCTATGTGTGCAGTTATCGATTTGAGCATTAAAAGATTTGTATAATTCTAGGGGGCTACTTTAATATAAACCCCCCGAGTTCTACACTGGAGAGCGTTGATTCGAAATAACCGCGCTTGCTTCTGTAATTCTCTCAACACACCAATGGATATTTGCATACATCAAACACAGGGAAGTTACTTGGTACTTGAAAATCCAGACTAATAAGAGAAGAAAATCTCAGAAATTGATTAACGTCCCAAAAACGTATAATTTACATTATTCATTTTAAAAACTTTGAATTTTTTTTTGTGTAGTTATATTTGCCTGCATCTTACAATTTACTAGTAATGCAAGTCATTCAGAATAAAAGGTACTTTACAAGTCATTCATAGAAAATTCAAGAGATGTATTTTTTTTGCCATGAAAGCATCTTAAACACATAGTATTTGAATATAAATTGCTAGAGGCATTTTTTAAGAAATATATAAATTTGAGTCCCATCATTGAAAGATGCCAAAGTTAAATATCTAGTTTATATTTCATTTTTGAGCTATGCTGTTAATAGGCATTCGCATAGACTTTTCAAAACTTTTTTTATGAGTTCAGAAGGCCTCTAGGTATATATTTTCAATGAAATCTGGACATCTAATTTCCCCTACTTAGGAGAGTAAAAGATAAATTAAAAATGTTACCACCATACTGTAGAACAATCCTTAAACTTTTCTTCGGAGGGAGGGCCAACCAGTGTACTGGGCACATTCGCACCTTAGGAAAATCCACCCATCTTTACACTCCCCAAACATATTTAACACAAAATGTCTCCCCTGGTCATTTCAAATGCATTCAATTATCTCTTGTTAATGTAATTTATATTATACTTATAATAATTTCAAAAGGTGCTAGACAGGTCGCCTAATATCGACCACGCTTTTTAACTATATTTTGAGATATGATTAAACCATTGAAATACCACACAATAGTAGGAATTAATTTGGGGTCAAGAGTAGTAAAGAAAATGGTCTTTGCAGAGTTAGATATTAATAGAGAAAAGGGAAGAGGAATTTCAAAGAATTGTATACAAACTAAATTTAATATCAAAAGCATATACTATGCAAATTTCGATGAAGAAAACTAAGGTTATGGCATTTAAAGGTACGCCCCCGCCCGACCCAAAAGAATAATAGAAAACAACAGCATAAAACAAGTGTCTATATTTAATTTTCTAAGATGCAAAATAATATGTGTTTGAAATATACATAAATAAAAAAGTTTCATTAGATAACAATAACTATAAAGGGCATATTAAAGAACAAAATTAGAAAAGACTCGATACTAAAGATATATAAAGCAATGACTATTCTTTCTTTAATTTATGGATCTGAAACATGATATTGACTGCAGAAAATAAAAAAGAATACAGACAGCTAAATAAACTTTCTTAGACCTATAGCAGGATACACAAGATTAGATAAAAATATCAAACAATGATATAATGTAGCACTTACAAATATAAAATTAAATAAAATAATAGCAGAATACAGAACCAACTGGAAACAACATTTGGAAAGAATGTCAGTAAATAGATACCTAGTGCATGCATCATATAACTACAAACCACATGGCTATCGAAATTCAGGACGACTAAAAAAGAGTAAAATCAAGATTTTGCAGCCGGAACAGCCTAAAAATGCAAAAGTAGAATAAGAATGTAACTTTTCTCACTTATAAATTCATTCTAATTCCACGAGACTAATGAAGATGGCAATAACAAATAAAAAGCCTATACAAATGCTTGAATTGTATTCATATTAGTATAATGCAATAGGCAACGGCGTTTGAGAACTAAGTTCAACAAAGACACACTCAGTGTCAGCTGTATTCAGTAAAGGTATATGTAGTTTAAAGCTACAAGATGCTTCTGTAAGCAAAAATCAAGGGGATGTCTTTCGGTGACTGCAGAAAAGTTGATAAGAAATTCTTGTGATGGCTTCCTCGCTCCACTGATTTAAATCCTGCGACTTTTGGCGTAGGGTTCAGTGAATGATTCAGTATTTGTGTTTCCTTTACCCGCTGACCTAAAAGACCCGCTGAGCAAACACCAGGGAGTTTTTATATAAGCGAGAGAAACATATAGTCTTAGTCTTGATATCTACAGCATCGCTAGAGGGAATTTATAGAGCATTTTTAACAACGTTGTGTTAATTTCAACGAAATGTCCTTTGTTCTTATACTGTAGCTTTTACAACCCCTTCCGACGAAAGTCTGTTACTTTCTCAACCATACACATCGTTAGAATAGTGTTGCTTTCCACCCAAAAATTGCAGTTCAGGTTTCACCGTAAATACACCGTTTAATTTACACCGTTTTGTGTAAATTAAATTAATCTGAGTTTTATTTAAAGACAGCGCCTTAGCAGAGTGGTTAGACCGCACGCCTCCCAACAAGGTTCGAGCCCAAACGCCTTGATGTGGACGAAACGGCGTCTGGGCGAGTTTTCTCCGGTCCTCCGGTTTCCCCGCCACTCATTCCACCAATTACTCCATCATCACGTTTCCTATCATGCATTTTGCTTTCATTTCATTTCATCCACTTCCTCACTCTCATGCTGGCTACGGGCCGACCACTCGTTCCAGGTCCTTTATTCTGTGGTTACGTACCGTTGGCTCCCCGACATTATTTTGACCCCTAGGCACCCGCTGGTAGTCCTAAATAAGGTGAGGATAAGCCAATATGAAAAGAAATATAATGTTAATGTATTCCATTGTTTCCCTTCCATTTAAAAGAAAGCAAGAAATAAGACAATTTCTGCTAGTTTTTATTTCGATTAGCATGGCATTGATATTAGAATAATCTTTTGTATGGAAAGTTTGTTTGTGGAATAGCTAGAGAAAGTTACGTGAAACAAATTGCTTATTATTGTTATAATTGTATTTTATGAATTACTTTCCTTTACTAGCATTCCCTAAATAAGTTACCTGTCGGCTGTTAACACCCGAAAAACAGTATTTAAGCGTCTAGATCGCCAAAAGGCGCATTCAAACCTTTAGTAGCATGCTGAAGAAAATCCATACGTCAGTTATCACCATATGGGTATTGAGAGGATTCTAAACAAAATACATGTTACAGATACTCTCCTCTAGGAAGAGTTGTCGCCGCGGTATTGCGTACCGCATTTTTTTAATGCAGTTCCGGAGTCTGGTCGGGACTCCGGTGCTGTATATCCTTTTTCCTCTTTTTGCATTTTCCTAACATTTAGTTGTTGTTTTTTCAGTTTGATTACCGTTTTGCTGTTTTCTTCCAATACTCACACATATATACACATTTTACAAACATATAAACACCCATGCCCAAGGCAGGACTCGAACCCTAGATCCCCTGCGCCACGAAGTACCAAAGTGAGGCACGTCAGGAAGCGTGGCCATGGAAACCGGCGCATTCGGTAGGTCTCGGGTTGAATTCCTGGCGACTCATTGAAATTCATTCGGGGTTTTCTGGTGCACAAGGCAAATGCTAGAGTGGTTTCATCCATATTCTGAAGTTCATTCATCCTTCACGCGTTTGTCTGTTTCCTGGTCGGCGATGGTGTTTCATTATGGCATGGAGAAAGAATGTGCTGTGAAACTCTCACCTTCCCTCGGCTGTTTGCTGAGGCCCCTGTTGAACTCTGTGAAGCGTGGGGTCTCTAACCGATTGGGGCGATTCATTCTGGTATAGGGATCCTAAATTGCTGTGCCGTTACAGTTGGTTCCGGCGGCCTCGTGTCCCCTCTCAGTTCACCCCTCCCATCCTAGTGGGTACTTGTGGGGCTCAAGTATAAAAACCGCACAAGTTCGGTGCGGAGTTCAATCCATACTTATCATATTTTATTCATTCCTATTCATATTGCATGGTAGCAGCTCCGATTCAACGTCTCTGACTCAGATTAAAATTTCCTCGAAATTTTTACTATATTATACACTTACAAGCTTCTTGTGGAGAAACGAGCGTTACCATTCACATCCACATCTCATGTTATGTTAAACGCTACCTCGTATAGGTTATAGGAGGCGTTGGTACGTTCATAGCGTAGGTTTAAGGTTTCTGTAAGAATAAACCAAATAGCTGACTTCTTTCTCAATTTAATTATGGAGCACCAAATTTATGAATTTTATTTTATATGGCTTACAGAATTTTTAATATAAATTATTGTGTACATCTTTAAAGGAGTGATCCAAAATTCGGACTATATTTACCTACTTATTTCGTCCGCTAAATGATTATTTGTGTTCTTGATTCATATATAGTTTTTACAAAAAAAATTGCATATACGCTTTTGTTATTACTTCAGCAAAAAACACAACAACAACAAAAACAGTCCAGATATGTAAAGCCTCTCTTTTAGGTACATTTTCTTTGTAGATGGAGTATCAACCCATTAGCTTCAATTTGGCTTACTTTTCTTTTCTACATATTTTGAGTGTAAGTTGCACACATATTTTTGATATATTAGGAAAAATAAAGTTGAATGCAAGTTTATAGAGATTACTAAAGTTAAAATGAAATAAACAGACAAATAAAGAAAAGAGCTGGAAAACCAAAATCTCGATAAAATGAAAATCAGAAAAGCTGAAGACTATATGCCCTCAACAGCCATATTGCAAAATAAACCGTATATCACCGTTTAGCTTTTTCTACCATGTACTTACAATGTTCTTAGAAGGTAGAAAAGGTATTGTATTCCATCCAAAATTAGGATACCGATATTTCTCCCGACATACTTATTTTGAGATTCCTAAATCCCCAAAAAAAGGTTTAAAAAAAAGTACCTTGTGGGTCTGTGAACAGCATAGCTCAAAAACGAAAAATCAGCTCAATTCTAAACCTTTATTTAACTTATTTAAGTTCAGTATTTTCCAAGAATGTGACACGAAGATCTTTAAGAAAATCCCCTCTGCCCAAGCTACCCTTTATAAGAAATACTTTGATTTTTTTTTCTCAAAACTGGGTCTAATGATTTTGACTAAATCTCATATATTTAAGATATTTTAGGATGAATTAAAGATATATCCTGAATTTTCTGGAAATAGTCTCTGAATTTTGTTCATTCTGGATAAATAACCAATAAAGCATAGGAGACCGAGAAGACCTTAAAACATAAAATTTTAGATCCTGTTAAACCACACAATTTATGGCAAATTCATTTTTCGGAGTTAATCGTTTATAAGACATTACCAGTTATTGAGTTAATTTTAAAATATTTATGCATTTCTAAAAGTTGAACTCATCAATTTTGTTTTCATGTTCAAGTAATGAGAATGGAATGTCAATGTATGACATAGTAAACAGTTCTTTAAAGATTTGGCTATTGCTTTTTACTAGTGTATTCCCTTATTCTCGCGTATCTACATGTTTAGTTTCGTTTCGTAGTCGACTAACCCTCCCCACACTTAGGAGGGTTATGACTTAAAAACGAATACCCAGGGGTCAGGAGCCTACAAGAATGTATGTAATAACAGTATTTCTACAAGTGTATGTATCTATATGCCTGAAATCGATATATTTGATGTTCCAAATAGCTGTTCTTACAAGAGATTACTCTTTTATCTACATCATGCTAATCGAGATAAATTTTAGCATAATTGCTCTTACAGCTTCCTCCCTTTTAAGTAGAAGAGAAACAAGGGAATAAATTAGTCAAAAGTAATAGTCAAATTCTTTAAAAGATCCTCGCTATGTAAAATAATGGCTTCTGCTATGTTTTTCTGTATTTCTAGTGATTTGTTTTTGTTTTTATAATAATTGTGTTTTGAATTGTACAGCATTTCATATGATTCATAATAGGAAATGAACAGTTTGGCTGTAGCCACTGAACATGTGCAATGTCTGCCATTTTGTTTTCTATCACATATGTGATGAAAGGTGTGATGGTAGGTATAACTTTTATCACAGAAATATATCACAGCTATATATAGTCAGAGATGCTATATTACACTGTAAAATGTTTTATCATATCTATTTGAACACATAGCCTAGAGGCACACAATAATCACATGTGATTCGAACCGAAATTACGTTAACCATATATAGTACAGGTTCTCCTGTCCAGTTTTCCTTCACATTTTTAAGAACCATTACATAATTCAAAGATAATTAAAATTATTCTAGGAAAGAATATTTGTTTTGTTTTAAAGCGTATGTTTTCATACACGTGAAGACACGTTGTAGGATTTATCCAAGCGTAATGCAATACCACAAGCAAAAGCTTATGCAAAAAATGAAATATGCAACAAAAGGGGATACCTAACCTCACTTACGTGAAAACACACTGCGGCTTAATTAAATACGTGGCCCTGTGTTAACAAACGACGGTATAACAACCACCGTAGGCGGTTCGGTTACACGATAAACAACCTAAGTACATAATTGTAAAACTAATTCATGCACAACGTTGCGCTCGTGTTTCAACAAGACTGCACAGCGCTATTCGCATTAAATTGCAGTTTTTAAAACTCTCTCATTACTATTAATGAAGTTGTTTCTGTGTGTAGGTCAAGGCTGCAAAGGTAAACTTATATGAAAAATATGATGATGTGTTCCATTTACAAAACCTTCTCTAGAGATTTCACAAACACATTTTGCTAACAATATATTATTCTCTTATCTACGTCATGCTAATCTAAATAAACATTAGCAGGATTGGTCTAATTACTTGCTTCCTTACAAGCAGAAAACCAATAGAATATTACACTAGGCTAAAGCGATAGTCAAAGTTTTTAAATGCTGGCTGCTATGTAAAGCAATTGAGGTTTGGTTTGCTTTGTATGGACCCGTTTAAAATCGAAACCAATAACAATGAATATCCCAAAAACGGACAACTCTACAAGAAAAACGTATATGACATTAATTATCTGTTTTAACATCTACTTTGATTGTGTAATAAGTTTTGTCTATCACTTACTGTTTAACCATTATTTAACAATTTGCAAAGCTCAGTTGGAAAAAAGAACAATTAAGATATTCTTCTCAGAAAAGTAAAAGAATATATTATATTTGTAATGTGAATATATTTAATGTAGGGTATTTTAATCAAAAGCGTTAGAAAGTTTTAAACTCCTAGCCCAGCCTAAAAATGAATTTCATCCAAATGGCAACCAGCTTTTAAAAGATTTGACTATCACTTTTCCCCTTATTTCCCTTCTACTTACAAGGAAGCGAGTAATTAATACAATTTCTGCTCGATTATCATAAAGCAAATAGAAGAATGTGATTTTTAACAATAATTTGTTACAGCGATGTAGAGAAAGTCATGTGAATGGAATAAATCAAATTTTTACTTTCTCTGCATGTACTATGTGCTTAGTGTAGAGAGAAGGTATTGCATTACACCCACAATTTCGATACTGAGATTTCACCGGACATATGTTTTGAGGTCCCTGAATATAAAAAAGCATGTTTAGCAAACTGTTCGTATGTAGGTGTTGGTGTGTGCCTGCGGCCAGTATAGCTCAAAAAACTAAAACACCGATAAATACCAAACTTGGTATTTATGTTTAGGATGCGACACGGATATTTTCAAAAATTCCCCCCGGCTCAAACTATCCTTTACTTGGAATACATTTTGAAAATTTTGGTTTCTCAAAAATGGGTCTAATGATTTTGATTAAAATATTCTTGTTATAGATATTTACAAAACAAAATAAAATGTACGATTATATCTTAAATTTTCTGGGAATAGCTTATGAAACCAGTTTGTTCTGGGTGAATATTGCGGAATTTTGCATAACTTGTAAACTATAAGAAATAGACAAAATATATTTCACAAAAATGTAACTCTCGTTAAAACGCAACACTTTAAGTTGCATGCATTCTTGTTGTTGAGTTCACTGTTTTCAAAATATTCCTTGTTATTGGCTTCAATTTTAAACTATCTAACTTTTCTTAAACTGGGTTACTTTTCTTTTATCGCAGTTTTATTTAAGCTGGGCTTGGAAAGCGAAAGGAACTTTAATTGTTCACATATAGCCCAGCTTTTAAAAGAACTGACTATTGCTTTAGCCATATTTACCTTCTACTTACAAGGAATCAAGTAGTAAGACCATTTCTGCCAATGCTTATGTCGATTAACATGACGTACATAAAATGTCTTTGGAAAGAATAGTTTGGTTGCAAATCAATTTTTTACGTTCTACTTCGTAATCTGTTCTTCTTTTTCTCGGCTTTTCTTTTATTATTTATTAGCGAGTACCTGGCTTGTATTGCTGCCACACAAGGAAGGAAGTGAAGAAGGGAAGAAGGGAGGCGGTTATGTTTTATATCTATTTATTGATTTGTTTTTAGACACACAATTGCTATTTTGTTGTGTTTTACTTTCTCTATACGTACTATGTACATAGTGTATAGAGAAGGTATTGCACTCCACCAAAACATTCGATACCCAGATTTCACCGGAAATATATGTTTTAGGGTGCCCTGTATACAAAAAGAATTTTCAGAAAATGTGTGCGTGTGTCTGTGAGCACGATAGCTCAAAAACGAAAAGTCGGTAAAATATCAAAGTTGTTAATTCTTATTTTATAGTTCTTATTTTATCAAAGTTGTTATTTAAGTTTGATATCTTTCAGGGATGCGACACGAAGATTTTGAGAAAAATCCCCCACCCCAAACTCTCTTTACATGGAACTTTTTTCGAAAATTTTGATTTTCTCAAAAATGACTCTAACGATTTGGATTAAAATTGCGAATATTAAATATATTTACCTGTCAACTAAAACGTATATCTTCAATTTTCTGGGAATAGCCTCTGAAGACTACTTTATTCTGGATGAATTTGACTGAATTTTGCATAACTGCTAAACCGTAAGAGATGGACGAAAACTTACCATACAAAAAATGTAAGTCACCTTAAAACACTTAATTTATCTTATGTACTTTTTTCTTGGAATTGGTCGTTTTTGAGATACTTCCTGTTTTTTTTTTGTTTTTTTTTCAGCTTTAAAAAACATTCTTTTCTTATACAGGAATTTAAAAATTCCAGTCCATACAAACAAAGGAACTTCAGTCACATAGCAACCAACTTTTGACTATCACTTTAACCAACAGAACTCCCTTATTTCGCTTCTACTTACAAGGAAGCAAGTAATAGGACCATTTCTGCTGATTTTTTCTAGATTAGTATGAAGTAAATAGAAGCATAAGCTCTTTAACCACAACTTGTTGCAGAGATATAGAGAAAGTCATGTGAATGTAACACATCAGATTTTTTTCCGTCTGATGCATACTCGATTAAGTGAGAAGCAGGTCAGATACATACGACCATATGAGAGGTATGGGTTTTCCAAATCTAGTCTGCACATTTGCAGAAATGTAAAAAGATTTTATCTGTTGCTGGTCATTACATACTGTACCTAGATAATATGCATAGTACCCAGAAATTACATACAAATTGATTAGGAGATTAGGTAAGCAATAAAATAATGCACTAAAAAGATATTTTGTTTGCTGAAAATTAACTATGTTCAAACAATTTTAGAGTTAAATCCAACATGAGGTTGCAAATTATAACTTACTCTTGTTTTTAAAAGTATAATATTGTACCAAATGTGTTTATTGTTACAAATACAGTCTTTGATTCAATGCTGCAAATAATTCATTCTACGTTTCGCCGCGTAGCTATACGCCATACATGACTCGTGCCCTAACACTCCAGCCACTCACGGCTCAGCACAATTAACAACACAACACTCTGCACTGCAATCTTTCCTCCTTTTATAGCCAGAAAATGAAGACACAAGTTTTTTAGAAACTTTCCAAATTATTAGAAGCTGGAGCTTGGAGAAACATCTCGAGTATCGAGAAGAATCATGATGTCTCACGTTCCGAAGGACCCTGTTACGTCGCGCCGCTCTTCAGTATTGTTTACGCATCCCAACCGCGATAAACCGTATACCAGGCTAACATCTGAATCGTTGCACGAGGCAGCCCTGTCAGAATATAAAACAATTATTGTTTAGATTAAATGACAATAAATATATATATGAATTAATTCGATGCTATCATCCGATTGCCATTAGTACAACCATTTTACAATAGGTGGAAAGCGCGAATCATTTCAACAAATGATTTTATTATGTATATGTATATATGTTGAAACGACTCGTACACCACCTATTGAAACATGGTTGTACTGATAGCATCAATAGAATAATACTGTTGATACAAAATACATTTACAAAGATTGGGTACTGGTTTCTTACATCGAAAGAACAAAATATTCATAAAAACAAATGTCAGATTTAGTTTTCGATTTATTAAGGTTCAAAATGTTATTAATCAACATTTTAAAGTGACGAATTCTATATTTGACTTTTCAGCCTGTGAGGAAGTGTTCCAACAAAAACACTACTCACAGCAAATGCTCGAAATGTCTTCCTCTTTTTCTTGTTTATACTTCTGGTAGTGCAAACATAATGAAATATCAATGCCATTCACATAGAGATAGGTTTTTAAAGATTTGGGTATCGGTTTACTCTAGGGTATTCCGTTATTTCCCTTCTAGTTACAAAAAGACGAAGTAATACAATAATTTTTGTTAATATCTATCGTAATGAGCAGTAGACAGAAGAATAAGTTTTTCTAACAATAGCTTATAAAAAAGATAGAAAAAGCCTTGTGAATGGAACACATCAGATTTTTACTATCTCTGCTTTGTACGTTGATGGTGAAGGTATTCCATTGCACATAACATTTTTCCGAGACTTCACTGGAAATATGCGTTTTAAGATTTCGAGCAGAATAATCAGATTTCGTATGGTGTAACTACTTTCTGGTCCACCCCATTAATAGCATCCATTTACTTTTAGCAGAATAATCCGTTTTCGTGCGCCACTACTCTGCAGCTCATCCCTTAATTAAAAAAAAATCAGAAAAAGCATCTCGTGCTTGTTTCTGTGTGTGTGTGTGTGTGTACATATGCGAACAGGCATAACTCAAAAACCAAAAGTCAGTTGTTACCAAATTTGATGTTTAAATTAAACATCTTCCAAGGATACGACACGAAGATCTTCAAGAATATTTCTCTTTCACAAAGTACACATGTTTTCGAGAATTTTGATTTTCTCAAAAATGGCTCTAACAATTTGTGCTACAATACTGTAAAATAAATATGTTTACATGGCAAATGCAATGCATATCCTGAATTTATTGGGAATAGACCCTGTAGTCATCTTCATTCTGGATGATTTTTGAATAATTGGTAAACCATAAGAGATAGAGATAAACTTTCTACATAAAAAGTGCATATCTAATTAAAAGGCATGATTTATATTATATGCAGGGTTTTGGTAGAATTAAACACTTTAGAAATATTCCCTGTTATTGGTTTCAGCTTTAAAATACTTTGCTCAAACTGAAGGTCATCATTTTGATTTGATTCTAGCGGTGAAAAAGAGACAGCGAATTTCAACATAAATGCTTAGCAACAGCTGTTAAAATATTTGTTTGTCGCTTTATCATAAGGCTTTATCTTATTTCGATTTTGCTGTCAAGTACGAGGGCGTGCTGAAAAGTAATGCCTCCGTTTTTTTCCGGTAACACCTTAAAACGCTTAGAATAAAACAAACTGCATTACCATTCTACATATTTATTTCTCAAAATAATCACGAACACATTTCTCCCAACGAGAGACCACTGTAGAATGCTTGATGGAGCCATATCCTCACCCACGAGGGTGTTCTTTAAGTCTAGGAAACAGATGAAAGTCGGGACTGTATGGAGGATGATCGATGGCAGTGAACCCAAGGCGTTCGATTCTTGCAGATGTTGCAGCGACGCGCTGTCACCGTACACAGTTTTTATTCTTCTATACGTTTCAATTGGAGGCACGTTTTCTGCGGTTTGAAGCTCGACTATAGCGCGCTGTTTCTGACGTACTGACATAGTGATGTTGCACACCGCCATGTTTCACGCTACAAATCGGAGCCTTCTATCGCCAGATGGTTATAACTTGTGTTAGAAGCGGGAAGGATGACCAAGTAATATGCATGGCATGTGATACCTCCACCAATATTGCGAATACAACAAAGTTTTTGGAAGCATTACTTTTCAGCATGTCCTCGTAATTAGGTAATAAGACTATTTCTGTTATTACTTTCTCTATACGAACTATGTACATAGTGTGTAGAGAAGGTATTGTATTGCTAAAAAATTCGATGGCGAGATTTCACCGGAAATACATGTTTTGAGACTTCCTGAATCAAAAAAAAAAAAAGCATTTTTATAAAAATATCCGTCTGTGTGTGTGTCTGTCTGTGTGTGTGTGTCTGTGTGTGTGTATGTGTGTGTGTCTGTGGGCAGCATAGCTCAAGAACGAAAAGACCGTTGAATACCAAACTTGGTATATAAGTTTTGTATCTTCCAAGTATGCGACACAAACATTTTCAAGAAAATCCCCCCACCCCAAACTACTCTTTAGATGAAAAAAAGTCGAAAATTTTGATTTTCTTAAAATGACTCTAACGATTTTGATTAAAATGTCGTATATTAAAATATCGTATATTAAAATATCGTATATTAAAGATATTTACCAGACAAATAAAATGTATATCTTGAATTTTCTTTTAATAGCCTCTGAAGACTACTTTATTCTTGATGAATTTTACGGAATTGTGCATAACTGCTAAACTGTAAGAGATGGACCAAAACTTACTGTACATAAAACGTAACTCGCAATCAAACACACAATTTATGTCATATACATTTTTTTCGTGGAGTTGATCATTTTTAAGATATTCTTGGTTTTTCGTTTCTGCTTTGAAAAACATACTTTTTTCATACAGGAATTTGTTAACTCCTGTCCATGCAAAGAAAGGAACTTCAGTTACATAGCAACCAGTTTTTGGGCTATCATTTTAACCTATGGTACTCCCTCATTTCGCTCCTACTTACAAGGAAGCAAATAATAAGACTATTTCTGCTAATTTTCTCGATTGGCATGAAATAAATAGAAGCATGAGCTTTTTAACTAAAATTTGTTGCAGAGATATAGAGAAAGTCATGTGAATGGAACACATCAGTTTTTTCATCTCAATTAGCATGAGGTAGATAGAAGAATAATGTTTTATAAGAATAGTTTGTGTGCAGAGCAAGTAGTGAAAGTCATGTGGATGGTTCACATCAGATTTTTATTTCCTCTCCCCTGCTTTCCTTCTATTTGTACTGTCCATTTCCTGCTAATTATCCAGGTTTCTCGCTAACACCTGAAGTGCTTTACTGAAAACCACAAAGGTAAGATGTTCTAACGAGGGATAACTAAGTTAAAGTGGTACTATGTTTGCTGTATTCTACAGATCCTGGTGTGGTGCCCGCTACAAAGGAGGGCGTTGCGGTCGCAACCACTCTCGTACCTTGCAACGCAACTGATGGCGTCTTTCACTGTGACCTTTACTCCTGTGTCCCCAGCTCCAGTCTCTGCAACGGCATTCCCGACTGCGCCAACGGCGAGGATGAAAGCGTCGCTCAATGTGGTAAGCTAGTAACAACTAAAATAGTATATTTTACTTTAGGCGTTATACATCTAAATATTGTCCAGAGTCATGACTACAGATATCATAAAAAATAAAATAAAAAGGACATTAAGGGCAGATTAAATGCTGGAAACGACCACTTTTTGTGAGGGACGGATATATTTTAATTTTACATTTCCTATGTTAGACCCGAAACACACGTTCCGGTACATTGGTGAGGTTTACCTGTACAGGTGACCTGCGCAGCCGTGTAGACCTGAGCCTGTTGCTAGTTTCTTGAGTAGAGTGTGTTGGTCGTGTTTAGCTGACTATTTTAGTCGTTAATTATTATTTTATATACAAGTATATATTACAATAATAATATAGACTCCCTCAGTGGTCGAGGGTTAACGAGCTGACTTCTCACCCGGAGGTCGCGGCTGGGGCGGGGAATGTTACTTTAATAGAATGAATCCCTATTCCGACAAAGTCTGGAAGTATGTATGTATGTATGTATGTATGTATGTATGTATAAGTGAAAGTGTGGGTATTTGAGGAAAATAAAAGGATTTAATCCCAACGTAAAGAATCTAAAGACAAGGAGTTGTTTCTAATACAAAGCCCCCGATGAGACCTTAGATGTAAAAGGGTGCTATATGAATGAAGTAATAAAAAAATAATAAAATGAATTATAAATAACAGTTAAAAACTCTTTTAATATTCTAGTATTCATTTATCTTTTTAAGACAATCAGATCTTGCGTTTTTTGCTTCATTTTACACTTCGTGCCGCTACAAACCGATTAAAGCGACCACGTCGTCTTCTTGCTTGCTTGCCGTCTCTCGACTGAGTTAAGATCTTTCAGTTTACCATAGCGTGTGTTTGCTGTACCTTTCCGGGTTACCTGTGCCGGTATATCGTAACGTGTGTGCCGGGCCTTAGTTACTCTACGCGGCTATCAGATGAAGCGACTAGCTGTTAGTGGCACTTGGGTATCGGGTACACCCTTCTTTCTGCTGAGAGTTTAGTCCCCGCAATTGCGTCACATATGCGAGTCCTTCTGACTCACACCATGTATATGATAATCGAAGACAGTAGAGAACCTTCCTTGGTGATTTTCAGCTGTGTGTTAGTGCAGGCATGGTTCCAATATGCAAGGTCGATTCAATAAATAACCGGAAAGATTGTGTACAAAATACAAAGCCTCGACAAAGCATGTGCCTCTTTGTTATGTTTTGGTATGTACTAGAGCTATTATCAGATGGCTTGGCACCCCTGTCTCACTCAGTGAAAACAAGTTTAAGGTTTACACCAGCAGAAGGGTTGAAACCAATCGAAATTCACCGTTGGATATGGTAGTGCAACATGGTGAAAGTTGTTTGAGTCGAACACGCGTATGTGTGAGCAAAAAAGTTTCAAAGGAAGAGTTTCAAAACCAAAGTACTGATAAATCATGTTGGGACCATAAACAATTAATTCTTGATGTTTACATGCCGAGAGGTCAAAATATAAACAGTGAGACGTACACAAATATTGTGTATCAAAATTTTGAGGAAGCGACGTGGACTGTTGTCCAATGGCGTACTGTTACTGCATGACACCACGAGACCACACATTGCTAGAGTCACATTAATTACCATCAAAGACCTGAATTTTGTCCGCTTGCTCCATCCCCCGTATACTCCGGCACCTTTAGATTATCACATTTTTAACCCCCTGAAGTGGTTCACGGTTCGCAGATGATAACGAAGTTGAGGCGACAGTGCATAACTGGTTACGAACAATAATTTTTTTCACGTAGGATGGAGAAGTTTATTCAGCGCTGGCATAAGTCCATAGAATTTGGGGGGGGGGGAGATTACGTGAAAAATAATAGCTGACGTATTCTGATAATAAGATAATTAATATATATATATGCGATTATTTATTGCATTACCCTTGTACTACTGAACAAAAAATTTTCATTTGTTGCCAATTTATAAAACACGTATCTTCGCCTCTGTGTCGAAGAGCTTTTCCGGAACACTTTCCCGATTTTGACCCTCCTAACAGAAGTACAGCTCATAAAATAGTCAAAAACATTGAAAAATTCACGTTTTATCACAGCAAATGATTGATGATTTCATTGCGCGGTTAGAATGTTCGAAAGAAAGTCTCTTTCGAAATTAGCAAGCAGGCAGGAGTGAGCTATGGGTCAGAAAAACATCGGCAAAGTGTATAAATTTCAACCCCAAATATTACAACAACAATAACCAAAGAGAAGAAATAACCGACATTTTTGAAGACGCTGAGAGTCCTGCCTTCAAGCAGAAGGAGAATATTTTCAAAATTTTTATGAAAAATAAAGTAATGTAAGAGGCATTCAATATTGTAACTTGTGGGATAATAATGGTTCTAGTTAAACTTTGTCCGTTCATTCTATTCGTTTCGATGCATTAGACGGTACGCGCGGGGGAAAAGGGCCGGGAGGGAAGCGCTGCGTGACCGCGAGCTAGGTGCCGTTAAAAGCGTGGCTACTTAATCTGATGGTCTTGTATAAACTGTAGCTAAGTGCACACTATTTATATTTTAAATACATTTTTAGTTTTCTCTATATGTACTATGTACATAGTATATAGAGAAGGTATTGCACTCCACCCAAGAATTCGATGCCGAGGTTTCACCGCAAATATATGTTTTAGAGCCCCCTATATCCAAAAAAGCATTTTCAGAAAAAGGTCCGTGTATGTCCGTGTGTCCGTGTATCCATGTGTCTGTGAACACAAAACTCAAAAACGAAAAGTTCGATAAAATACCAAAGTTGATATTTAAGTTAACTATCCTCCAGGGATATGACACGAAGATTTTGAAAAAAAATTCCCCACCCCAAACTACCCTTTACATAGGACTTGTTTCGAAAATTTTGATTATCTCTGAAATGGCTTTAACGATTTTGATTACATTTTCGTATATTAAAGATATTTACCTGGCAAATAAAATATATATCTTGAATTTTTTGGGAATAGCTTCTGAAGAGTACTTTATTCCGGATGAATTTTACGGAATTTTCAATATCTCCTAAAGAGATAGAAAAAACTTACTGCACGAAAAATGTAGAGCACGTTAAAACACACAATTTATGTTATATACATTTTTTTCGTTGTGTTTATCGTTTTTGAGACATGCTCTATTTTTGGTTTCTGATTTGTAAAACTTATACTTTTCTCATTCAGGAAATTGTCAACTGCTGTCCATGTAAACAAAGGAACTTCAGTAACTTAGCAACCAGCTTTTGACTATCACTTTAACCTTATTTCGCTTCTTACAAGGAAGCAAGTAATAAGATTATTTTTGCTATTTTTTTCAGATTAGCGTGAAGTAAATAGAACTATAAGCTTTTTTATAATAATTTGTTGTAGAGATGTAGAGAAAGTCATGTGAATGTTACACATCAGATTTTTAAAAATGTGTCTACAATTATCATGTTGTGCTCTGAATTCTGCACTTCAAAGAAAAGTTTATAGCTCCTATATCCTCTGCAGCAACAAGAGAAACTTTAGCTTATCTTTTAGAGAAAACTATTCTCTACAAATTGGTACCTGCGCTGAATATAACAAGCTTTGTGTTTACTTTTTCCTTCAAATGTATTTCTCCTTAGGGTTTCTTAAAATTCCTCCTAAGCAGGCACAAACATAGCAGTTGATGCCTGGAAGTTGAATTGCTTTCTGTTTCCGAAATTATAAACTGATACACGACACCTATGCAAGGAAGAAAGGCAATTCTTTCTGTCTCGTGTTTGTCCACTGCATGTACGGAGCAAGCCTTTCTGCTTGGACACAAAAGCAAGCGAGTGGTGACTCTGATTTAAAATATTTAAAATTAATGAGATGCCCCTCTTAATCTCCTCTTAATAAATCGGTCTCTTTCTATCACAAATGCTTATCAAAATATGTATAGTTTTTGCTTTCCTATTACAACATATGGAAATATAGACTTTGAGATTATAATTATAACAATACTACTAATGTATGATATAAATGTTGCAAAAGTTGAATATTAACAAAATAATGATTTTGATGACTAAGGTTAGTGTGTAGGTGAAATTTGACAACAAATTAGAAAAATTGACTTGTTTTTATTATAAAATAGTACGAAATAAACCTTTTGAGAAAATATATAGTTTTTCACTTGGTACATGTGATTTACTTACTAAGCGAAGCTATAAATAGAGAGGCGCATGCATATAGCCAGCCATACTGAACTTTAAATCTTGTTTTCCAGTAAACTTTCTTTCAATATTTATGCATACTTAAAATGAACCAGACGATGCAACTTATTAAAAAATGTTACTGATCTCGCAAGTACATTAAAGATAAATGACCATATACTTTTTGTTTGAGGTACTTTCAATAAATAATGCACTTAATATTTTTCTTACTCTAGGTTTGTTTTATTACAAATCCAAATTTACCTAATTAATTCTCAATTTATTGTTTAAGTACCTTTATTCCACAATCTGTTCTCGAATATATGGCCCTAGGCCATCTAGATATCACATTGTGTCTAACAGTTCGGTACCATTCAGCTGGTCTCGCTCCCTTAAGTGTCGGAGATCTGACAGTCTTGCTTTACCTCGTTCTGCATCTGAACTGTGCTCACCATACGACTGATAGTACTCCTGTCCAGCGGTTGATCTCCAAACATTTTGTAAGCATCTGTGAATGTTTGAAATTGTCTCCTGCTTCACTGAAAGAATTTGATTTGAAAGGATGTGTATTGCTTTGAACGGCAGTTGCCGTTCTGAAACTCAAGTGCATTACAGCCATGTGTAGAAAAACATGAAAATTCCTAAAGCACACATTCAAGTAACAACTTCTAAAATTTCGTTCATCTACAACAAAAGCCTGTAGAGAAATGAAATAATATGCATTACTTATTGAATGGCATAGAAAATAATGCGTTCTCAAATTTGACAATTAATTTCACGTTTTATGTGTAAAAAAATTAACATTTTTTTCCAATAATTGAAAGTTAGCATATGACTTTTATATGATAGAAGTATTTGTAAACTAATTTACTTTATAATTTGAATTTATATGAATATTTTTAAAAATCGTGAAGCGGAGCATATAATTTAAAACAATGAACTTAGACAGCTTACTTTCTCTACTTAGTACCTGGTACATAGATAGAGTAGGTATTGTATTTCACCCAAAAATTACATACCAGGATTTCACTGGAAATTCACATTTTACTTCACCTGTATCCACAAAAAGCATTTTAGAAAAAGGTCCGTGTCTGCATGTGCTGTGCGTGTGTGTGTTTATCTGTGTGTCTATGTATAACACAACTCAAAACAAAAATTCTGTTAAATGGAAAATTGAATATTAAGTTCAGCATCTTCCGAGGATGTGACACGAAAATGTTCAAGAAAATCCCCACATTCCACACTACCCTTCACAAATAAATATTTTAGAACATTTTGTCTTTTTTAAAGTTGGCTCTAACGACTTGATTAAAATACCGTATATTAAATATATTTACATGGCAAATAAAATGTATATCTTGACTTTCTGCGAATTGTCTCTGAAGGCCTCTTCATTCCGGATGAATTTTGCGTAACTGGTAAATTACAAGAGATTGACAGAAACTTATGGCATAAAAATGTAGTTCTCGTTAAAACATAATTATATCATATTTCTTAAAAATGTTTTAACTTTAAAAACCTGATGTGTATCATTCATATTACTTTCTCTACCTGTTCTACACAAAACTTCTTCAAAATACTATTCATCTTTATACTTCATGCTCTTCGAGATAAACATTAGCAGAATGTCCTTATTGCTTTTTTTCCTTATAAGTAAAGGGTACTAAGGGACAAGTCAAATGTTTTAAAAACTGTAGTTTTCGATTGTTTCTTTTTATGGCTGGGAGAAAAATAAAAGAAACACGGACAACTTCCTGTCTGAGAAAGTGTGTGTGTGTTTTAAAATTGAAACCAATAACAAGTAATATCTCGGAAATGGTTAGCTTTAAAACAAAAATATGAAAAACATAAATTGCGTGTTTTGACGAGCTTTTTTGTGCAGTAAGTTTTTGTCTCTCTTACGGTTTACCAGTTATGTAAAAGGCACCCAAAATGAAAATGTCTTCAGAGGTAATTCCCATGATATTCAATACATACGTTTTATTTTCTATGTAAATATCTTTAATATATGCTATATTAATCAACATCGTCTGACGCTACCTATCCAACTCTTGTCCTGCACATGGCTTGTGTGAAAAAACAATTAAATCATACCAACATCGTTAAAGCTATTTTTGAGAAAATACAAATTTTCAAAAAATGTTCCATGTAAAGGGTAGTTTTGGGTGGGAGAATATCTTTGTTTCTTATACTTAGGAGATATTAAAATAAATACCCAGATTGATACTTTTCGTTTTTAAACTATGCTATCCACAGACACATATACACACAGATTTTGTTTTAAAAATACGTTTTTTTTAATTCTGGGGATTTCAAAATATACCTATATTTCGGTATCGATGTTTTTGATGGAATACAATACTTTCTCTATCTACTATGTACATTGCACATATGTTCTAGAGGAAGTAAAACACGTAAACCCTTCTCAAAAGGGAATTTTGCATTCCTTTTTCTTTTGTTTAGGCCTGACTATGCAAAGGTAAGCTAATTTCAGTCACATTAGTAACCAGTTTATAAGAGATTTGACTATCGCTTTAGCCTATAGCATTATCTTATTTCCCTTTTACTAACAAGGAAGCAAGTATTAAGACCATTTAGGCAATGTTTATCTTATTAGCATGAAGTGTATAGAAGGATAAGCTTTTGTAAGAATATTTTGTTAGAATAAGTAGAGAAAGGCATGCGAATTGAACATATCAGATTTTTTATTTAAATAACCAAGCAAGCAACAATAGCAGCTGTTATTGTGTGCATAAAGAGGTATACATTTACAAGATATCCTAAGAGTTAATTGTATGAATTTTACAATTGTATTAGCTTAAAAACGTATCATTCATAAAAGATAATAATTTTACGGTATTACTTCTGACCAAAAAAATGAACGCACCAAAAATTTAACAGTAAGCATAAATTTACCACCTTCTTCAAATTTTTAGTTTCTTTATAGTGTTTAACGCCCGCTTTTACTACTTATGGCACTGCAGGCGATGACACTTACGATACATGGAATGGACATGGAGCACCGGTGAAATGCAGTGGCTGGGGTAACTTTGGAACCCGGAAAAAACCCGCCCCTATGCCGCTTTATTCACCACAAATCCCACATACGGTCGCTTGGGGTCAAACCCCGACCGTCTTGGTGAGAGACAAGTGGTCTAACCACACGGCCACGGCGCGGCCTGTTTTCAGAAATACGTTTTTTTTTTTTTTTTGAGATTCTTACACTTCAAAGTTTTCAGCAACGCGTTTTTACCCCAAGTAATTACTGCGGGGTAATTTACATAAAATATGTAAGGAATTAATTACCTTAGCAAACCTTGTGGCAATAATGATATTCCATAAAGCAAGAGGCGTTCTGCCGCCACCCTACTCCATTTCTCGTTCAGCGTCTTCTCTAAAATGTCTTCCAGAACGTTGCCAACCTTGTAGGAGAATGTTCGACACATAGTCGATAATAAATCGTTCGCGGAAACAGCAGCTGTGAGATTTCTAATGTAGGTGTGCTGAATTTAAAGAACCACATTAAAGTACGAACGTGATGCATTCAGTATGGCTATCTAAGACTTTTTATTTTCTCTGCCATGTACATAGTAGGTAGAGAAGCTTTTACATTCTGCCCAAAACTTCGATACCGAGATTTTACTGGACATATACGTTTTGAAATCCCTGAATAAAAAAAAAATAGAAAACGTGTCCAAGTGTGTCTCAGTTTAAAAGTATATTGTGTTACATTGATATTTCTTTTTCTGCCTGTTTTGAACATACATTATTTTTACAAAACATTATTCCTGTATCTACTTTGTATTAATCGAGTTTGCGAGCTGACTTCTCACCTGGAGATCCTGGGTTCAATTCCCGGCAATGGCGAGCAATTTTTCTTTAATCAGAATTATTCCCTATCTCCCACTGAGTCTGGAAGTATGTATTTGAGAGTGAATATGTGTGAGTGTGTGTGTGTGTGTGTGTTTTGGGAAATAAAAATACCGATTTAAAACCATCGTAAAGAAACTATACACAACGAGTTGTATCTAATACAAAGCTCCGATAAGACCTTAGATGTTAAAGGGGCTATATAAATAAAACAATAAAAAGATAGTGTCATTATTTACTTCATTATAAGTAGAAGGGAAATAAGGGAATACACAGGCTAAATAATAGTCAGATATTTTAAAAGCTGTTGCTTTGCGATGGCGCAGAAATTTGAAATTCCTTGCTTGGCCAGGTGAAAATAAAAGACATGAAATAAATAACAACTTCTCATTGAAGAAAAATAAATAGTTTAAAGCGATTAATCTGTGAAAAATTAAAACCATATTTTCTCATAATAAAATAATATGATGCCTTAACTTTAAGAAAATATTATATACGATTACCGGTCTTGTAGCCATATTCCAGATAATTCCTTTACCGACGTCTTGTCCGATCTCCGGAGCTGCACTAATAGCTTTGTCTACCCTGAAGATGCCAGGTGCAAATTTCAGTGAAACGTCGGTAAAGAAAACATCTGAGCTACACCCTACTACCCCGCCAATAGTATGATACATTTGACAATGCCGGCCGTGAAAGCATAAGCATTTATTTAATAAAATACATCGGCTTTTCTGATTGCCTCAATTTAACTGCTATTAAGTGGAGCTATAATAGGGCAGCCGCATGTCTATTAATAGGCACTCCCAGCTTTAAACCTTGTTTTCTCTCACACGTTTCTCAAAACTTTTCCATACTCAAAACCCTTCACGCTATGCAATGGTTTACTAATTTGCTGCAAAATTATTACACTGCCTCTCTAAAGCATACTGAATAACGTGATCATATGGTTTTTCCGAAATAATATTCAAATTTGAAGAAATGAATGATTAAACTTGGAAAAATCAAGAGGTTTGGAGAGTACAAAATTGGTTCTATCATGGGAATAATGTAAGAAATGTGATATTATGAATATATTTGCAAACTCATTTACTGTAAAACTTGAATTTTTAATGTAGGTACATATTTTTAAAACTGCAAACGTGCATTAGAATTATAACAATGCTTTTTGCAAATTAATTTACTACAAAACTTGCATTTTAATGCAAATATTTTTAAAATGCATCAAAATGCTCTGAATTTTATAACTTTTAAAATTGAAGCTATTTCAGCGAATATTTCGGAAATGCTAATTCTACAAAATTCTCTGTTATGAATAATTTTAATGACCTCTACTACTTTTGGGTAGCAAGCTATTGTCTATGTTATGTAAAAATCCTCCAGAATGAAAAGGGTTTCAGATTCTATTCATAGAAAATTCAAGAAATGCATTTTATTTTACATGTAAAGATAGTTGATAAAAGTTAAGGTAAATATGTTTTAATATGTTAATAAAAATCGTTAGACCCATTTTTGAGAAAATCGAAAAATTCAAAAATAAATTTTATGTAAAAGGTAACCTTTTCTGATAACATTCGTGTCTTTAATTCTAAGTTTCGTACTTAAACGGCTTTTCGTTTTCATGTTATACTGATCTCTGACACACAGACACACACATATAAATATGGACTTTTATTTTCTGAAAATGCCTTTCTTTTTGGTTTCAGATAACCTTAAAACATGTATTTCCGGTGAAAACTTGGTATCGAATTTCGGATGGAGTGGAATGCCTTCTCTGTTTATTGATAAGATTGTCTAATTTTCGGTTTTAAATTGATTACAATTCATTTTGGAAGAAATCCTAGAAAAATACATGGTCATTATTATTTATATGGGCGGGAATAGCAATTATGCAATCCTTAATGTAATTGCAAGATATTCGTTTTATAGGACATTTATATATTTTTTTTTTTTAGTTTAACGTCTTCTAACCTGGTTGGTCATATCGGACGATGAATGAAAATGGTTAAATGATGCTAAAATGATCTTGGGGTCCATGGAGCTTACAGTTACTCGACATTCGTCTTCTCAGGATAAGGGAAAACCCCGAAAATATCCTTATCCAGGTAATTCACCCTAAGCGGGATTCGAACTCACGACCCGTGTGAAGCAGACACGCTACCACCTCACTACTCAGGCGGGCATTTATCAATGTCATATGTTTAACTTATGTACATTTTACGTAATGGTGGATAAGGTAAAACTTATTTCTTTGTTAACAACGCTGTTAATTGCCAAAATCAATTCAACGCCGCCTATGTGCCAGAATTTCGACCCACCGGAGACCTTTTACATTCCGGTAAACACTGACATGAGACTATCGATTTTAAAGCACATAATAACAGCTTTTTCCGAAATTTCTGTATTACCGATTTTTTACTGACACAAGAGAATTGCGATAGACAAATAGCCAGAAGTGGATACTTTGTAGTGACCTTATAAATCCATTAGTTTACTATCTATGGAAAGAAACAACTTAAAACCAACATGACTTTTAAATAATTACAAAGCATTAATTAGTCAAAACTAATATTAACTGACATCTCAGCAGTACCTGATGTAACAACAAGCTATTTGAAATAATTTGTGGTTTACAGAGATTTCCAATTTTGGTATAGAAATCTTTGCTTCTTAAAATTTGCTAGGTATTCAAAATATTTAAGATTCCTTCCAAATAACGCGGACTTCATATGTTATTCCCAGATAATTCAAATTATGTGTATTTTTATTTTTCATATAAATATATTAAGTATATTGACATTATAATTAAAATCGTTAAACCATTTTTAGAACACAGGTTATTCGAAAACTGTTCTATTTAACTGATAGTTTGGGTTAAGAAAACTTCTTAGAAATCTTCGTGTCATATCCTTGGACGCTGCTGAACTTAAATATCAAGTTTGGTATTTAAACAAATTTTCGTTTATGAGTTATGCTGTTGATAAACAACCGCTCGCTCGGCCACACACAAACACACCATGTTCTAAAAATGCTTTTTTGGTAGGGGGGTGCAAGGAACCTCAAAACATACAGGATTTCAAGCTGAAGTATTAGCATTCCTTAATATGCTTCTTCATAATTAAAAAACAAAAAAACTTTAGTGTAGTTGTTTTTAAAATGTACTTAATATTAACTCTATTTTATATAAGGATTTTACAAAACTTAAATACGTTCTCAAATATTTCTTAGTGAAGATAAATATTTTCTGCATCTTTAAATGCATTTGTACTTTCTCTACACGTACTATGTGCATACTGTATAGAGAAGGTATGGCACTCCACCCAAAAATTCGATACCGAAATTTCACCGGAAATATATGTTTTAGGGTCCCCTATAACCAAAAAGCGCATTTTCAGAAAAAGTTCCGTGTGTGTGTATCCATGTGTTTGTGAACACGATAACTCAAAAACGAAAAGACGGTAAAATGCCATTGTATTTAACTTACTATCTTCCAGGGATGCAACACGAAGATTTTTAGAAAAATCCCCTTACCCCAAACTATCCTTTCCATGGAACTTTTTTCGAAATTTTTGATTTTCATAAAAATGGCTCTAACGATTTTCATTAAAATATCATATATTAAAGATATTTACCTGACAAATAAAATGTATATCTTGACTTTTCGGGGAATACCCTCTGAAGACCACTTTATTCTGGATGAATTTTACGAAATTTAGCATAACTGCTAAATCGTAAGAGATGTACAAAACCTTACTATACAAAAACTTTAAGAGTACGTTAAAATATACAATTTATGTCATATAACTTTTTTTCGCGAAGTTGGTCGTTTTTGAGGTATTTCTTGTTTTTGGTTTCACCTTTAAAACTTACTTTTCTCATACGGTAATCTGTCAGCTCCTGTCCATATAAACAAATGAACTTCAGCCACATAGCAACCAGCTTTTGACTATCGCTTTAATCCATGATACTCCATTATTTTGCTTCTACTTACAAGTAAGCAAGTAATAAGATTATTTCTGATATTTTTTTTAACAATAATTTATTACAGAAATGTAGAGAAAGTTATGTGACTGTAACACATCAGATGTTTAATTAAAACATTCTCACTATTACTATTATGTTAAGCTTTTGTTGTTTGTCTCAGTTGAACCTTACATTTGTCACAAGATTAAACAACACGATAACACTGTAAAATAGCAGAGACGCACTTCAGCTGGTTTTTTCATTGCACTTTATCTTGCCTTCGAAAGAGCGGATCATCAGTTATAAAATGGCTTACATTACTAACGCCAAGTGCCTTGAAGTGTTACTCATTTAAGAAGAAACACCTCCTAATGAGGTAGTCCCGACAAGAATTTGTTGAGAAGGGTTTCTAAAAAAGACGAGCACCTCATCATAGGACTTTTATTTTCATCTATCAGAGAGTTCTATTGGGGAAGCATATCTACTCATATTGAAAGTGTTGGCTAAAGATATATTACACAAGAAGAAATCCTTATTTAGGTGGAAGATAATCCTGGAAGCAACAACCGTTGTATAGCTCGCACTATCGACGTATATCAACAGTAGTTCTCAATAATTTTCATCTCTATCATCCTTTAATCAGGCATTTTTGTAATACACAAGGAAAGAACAACGTTTCTGAAGTTTTTATTTACATTTACAAGTAGCTGTTCTTATTAATAATTTCCGTAATACTGTAAATGCTTCTTCAGTTCCAAATTCCGTATCATATTTGGTGTGTGTTTTTAGTTTATTTGCTCACCGGAAGTGTTTATTTGTTTGTCAATATAGCAACAAAATCTGAAGAATTAAAAGTTAAACTGTTAAATATATAGTGAGACTTTTTAATATCCTCTGTTTTGATATGTAACAAAAAAATGTTATTTATCTCAAGAACGGAAAGCTTTATGGAAAAACTTTATTAAGAAAACACATTCAAAATAAATTACTTGTTATAGATTTGAAAGAGGATCTAACAAGCAAACCTCTCAGGCGGCAGATAAAAATATGATGTTTTTCTTCCAACAATGTTTGTAATGTCAAAACAAGTGCGTATGTGATTTTTATAACGCGAGTGCGATTATTTGGCGAGTTATTGCTATATTAGTAAGAACTTGGGAGGGGTGTCGTTTGGTTTCATCTGAGAAGAAATTAAATTCCTTACCTTAATTAAAGTTCCTCGGGAGTACTACACATCTCCAAATGCGGTTATTATTCCTGAACATACCCTGCAGTAATGGTATCCAGTATCCACACCTAATAACAACCACTTTTTACTTTCTCTACACGTACAATGTACATAGTGTATAGAGAAGGTTATGCACTTCACCAAAAAATTCGATACCGAGATTTCACCGGAAATATATTTTTTTAGGGTTCCCTGCATCCAAAAAAAGTATTTTCAGAAAAAGGTCCATGTGTGTGTGTCCGTTTGTCCGTATGTCTGTGAACACGATAACTCAAAAACAAAAATCGGTAAAATACCAAACTTGGTATTTAAGTTTAGTATCTTCCAGGGATGCCACACGAAGATTTTGAAGAAAAAAATCCCCTCACCGCAATCTACCCTTTACATGGAACTTTTTTCGAAAATTTTGATTTTCTAAATAATGGCTCTAACGATTTTGATTAAATTATCGTATATCAAAGATATTTACCTGACAAATAAAATGTATATTTTGAATTTTCTGGGAATAGCCTCTGAAGACTACTTTATTCTGAGTGAATTTTACGGCTTTTTGCATAACCGCTAAACTATAAGAGATAGACAAAAACTTACCACACAAGAATGTAAAGTACATTAAAACACACAATTTATGTAATAAACATTTTTTTCGTGAAGTTGATTGTTTTGGAGATATTCCTGGTTTTTGTTTTCAAGTTCGGAAAACTTAACTTTTCTCATACAAGAATTTGTCAACTCCTGTCCATACAAATAAAGGAACTTCAGTCACATAGCAACCAGCTAGGTGCTGGTTTATTTCGCTTCTACTTACAAGGTAGCAAGTAATAGGACACTTTCTGCTAATTTTTTGCCGTTTAGCATGAAATAAATAGAAACATAAGTTTTTTAACAATTATTTGCTGCAGAGATCTAGAGAAAGTCATGTGAATGGAACACGTCAGATTTTTCTCATTTATGACATAGTCCTTTCATATTCTTTAAGCAATAATCCGTTGTTTTTTGGAAATGGTTTTGGATTTTTTCTTATAGTTCAGCCAGCAGCCAACTGTACTGGAAGGACTAAATGATAAATGGGAAAACGTGGCGTTATTAGGTGTGGATGCCGTATAGTGAAATTACGTTTTACAGACTTTATTGTGAGATACCATTAATGCAGAGTTTATCTTCAGGAATAATAACTGTATTTGGAGATATGTAGTACTCCCGAGAAGCTTCAATTAAAGTCAGACGTTTGATTTCTTCCCCCCCCCTGTTTTTATTAATATGTAAATAACTAGCGAAGTAATCACAGCCGCGTTATACAATTTTGTATAAGCACTTAATTTTACATTAAAAACATGATGGAAAGAAAGCAAAATCACATTTTTGTCTTCCCCATGAGAATTTTTGCTTGTATGATCGCTTTCCAGGCTGTATAAACATATATTTGCAGAGAAATCTCAACATAAGGTTTGGAGTGGAATGCAATACTTCACCTATTCACAATATGTAGTGGAGAAAGAAACAAGAGCTGGCCAGCGAATAGAGTGTTCTAGGAAAGGGTATATGGACTTGGTTTATTACAACGTTGCACTTAGGTAGCTGGTGGCTGGAATCCTTCATACAAAGTTTGATTCATCTCAGATGAGTATTCCGTGTATACTTCCATTATTTGGACTAATGCGCACCTGGCCTAGCTGCGATCGTTCAAAAACCCAGCAAAGAGCGATTAAGAGAGGTGGAAGATGTTTCAGTAGTAAAACACTGAGTTTTTAAAATATGACCAGGCAGTAGTATACAACAATTTCCGCCCGCTTCAGGCGCAGATTTTAATTTTATGTTTGTAGTACTTGAAACTTAATAAAGATTAAAGCAAACAAAAAGCTTCCTGCCCGTAAAAAAGAAAAATAAAGTAAAGGTGAAAACCGAAACACTTAAGAGACCGACAGAAAGGATAGGTAGTACTGGAGAAACATAATCTAATGTTGCTTATTATTTTTCAACAACAATAATTGAACTGAATCAGATAACTAATAAATATTATAAAACCAAACAAAGAATAGGGAGTTACAACTTACATAAGGCATTCCAAGAGAGGAGAACGGAGATAGAAGTAGTGGGAGAAGTGGTAGGGCCTACACCCCTCAACAGAGATGGAGGCTTGGTCTCATCGGATTCCAAACATTTGTCACCCCTTCCTTATCTACCACTGTGCTTGTTTAGTTGAGTACATGACGAATGACAAGATAACGGTCAGTCAGTGATGTTTCATTGAAAGAAATTATCAGTATGGAAAGCATATGCAACTATTTTGCAACCCATGCTTTCAACGTAATGGAGGCCTCATTACAGATACAATTATAGCTGTACATCAGAGAACACAGCTTGCAACTTTATCTCATGTTGTCAGCCAATGCGTACGCCATATTGAGAGATTTTACATACCGTATTGTTGCAATGTTTGGTTCTTCTGAGCATTTAGTTTGTAGATTGAACTATAAGAGTGATGCATGCTACAGTTTTGGTGATGATACTCTTCTATCAATACTACGATACTATAAATCAAAATAAGTATTGATAAGGAATTGGATCTCCACGTCCAGTGTTCTGGAAAAGATGATCGAATTATTGGGAACCAGAATGGAGAGATAGGTTGTTCTGTGTTTACATTAAACCTGATATTAATAAGTTAATGCCGAGAAAAATTTGCCGGCATTCTACTATAAAACAACTGTTTGTAAAGCTTTATTTGAAGAAATATTGCAAGATATATTTTAGTACTCGTACACTCACCGAGTTGGCTCCGCCATTGTTGTACTTTGCACAGTGAGCAGCAGCCTCGATAACAACTCCAGAGGAATGGGATAACGTCACACTTCCCCTCCGTTCAAGCCTGATAAAAGAGACCTCTGAGCAAAATTAAGCGTTATTTTATCCACATAGAATGGGCGTGAACGCAACAGTAGTTAAAGAGCGTCTATAAATAAATCTCCATTTCCATTTCACAACTGATAAGGAAATCCTGACAACATTATCTATATAAAGAAGAACGCTATAAGAAACAAAAAGCATAGACACGGTATTTTGTTCTCGACTGTACAACAATATTGAACATCAATTTTACAGCCCAAAGCGTTTCAGTGTCAAACTGTGTCACAAAAAATTTGCGGTGCCACTCTAAAAGCAACTTTTATTACATTTGAAAGCGTTGTGGAGAGAGATAATTAGCTGCTACTTTATTTGTTGGATGCAACTCTTGTGTTAATCAAAGCACTTGTGTCATCACATTTCACAGCCGCAGGGGGATATTGGGGCCCGTCGTGAACAACCTGGGCTACTACTACACATACGTTACAGCGCTGATTTCATTATTGCTGGGTTCGAAATTTCGTTTCGCTTTCTGCTGTGCATTTACGGGCCGACTCCTACCGGCATTAATTCCGTACTCCTCGGAATTGCTTGTGTGAGGGTCTTCCAAATTAAATACAGACCCAAAACAGGAATACATTATTCAGTTAACACGATGTAGCAGAATGCCAGTGATATCAAAGGAACCTAAATAGCCTATTATATGGAGCGTTGCATTTATACGAGAGCAATCTCTTGTAGATTAATAAACACCTTAGATGTCAATGAATAACTTAATGCACTGGAAAATTATTATCTATAGCAGTAAAATGTTTAGTTTTGTTGCCCAATCTATTCACTATTGGCTGTCTGTACATTCGAATACATGAAATAACTCATGAGCAAGAAGAAAAAGTTAGACTACAACAATCAGTTTTAAATGCTTGCAAAATTATGGGAGTATATAATTGATTATTCATTAATTCACGGTTTATAAAAGTTTCATATATACATGGATATAACTGTCAAGGCCGCGCCGTGGCCGTGTGGTTAGACCTCTCACCTCTCACCTAGACGGACCGCATGTGAAATTTGTGGTGGACAAAGCGGCACAGTGGCGGGTTTTCTCCGGGTTCTCCCGTTTCCCCCGCCATCGCGTTCCACCGAGGCTTCATCTTCATTGCATATTTCACCAGTGTCATCGCCTGTGGCGCCACAAGTAGTAAAAGTGGGCGTTAAACACTAGCAACAACAAAAAAATACCTATTCGATTCATAACGAAAGAAACTAATATATTAGTAACACAGACTAAAAGATTAAGAAAACGTCAAATAGACAGAAAATAGAGTAACGGAACTAATTAGGAGCTTAGGGAAATAATAACAATGTAAATGGACGTGCTATAAAATCATAGAAGAAAAGAAATAGCGAATTAAAGTAATATTGTAGTCAAATATATAGAGATTATATTATATACAGAATTACTTTGAGAAGGCAAATTTTGTAGCCTCAAGTTTTAAGGTTCATCTCGTACAAATTACGGTCGGAAAGCCATTAGCTGAGTTTCTTAGCCAAATAAGTTAGAAATTCAGAAGCGTGGGAAAAACAGCTCAGCGCTAGCTGAACTTTGATCACATTGTAATGTCAGAAAAATGACATCACGCCAATTTCCTTCCGATATGTTGCCAAGTTTATGTACACATCTGGAGCGCTGGAAAAACTCAATGAGTATAAAATGAGAACCAGCTGTAAACTTCGTGTAAGATCGACTCATAGACTAGAAAATAGGCAGTGCTTAGGAAAGACATGTGAATATGAATCGAGAAACTATTTCTGAAATACCTGACGATCTGAAAACTAAAATATTCACAGAAATCAAAAAGTTTTACAGGAAATAAGTATACCTATACATTGATCTGTCATTTTATATTTTTTTTATATTGACCCTAATTAAAGCAGAAAAACTATTACCTTTCGCAGTCTCCAAAACACTTACTTTTTTATCTAATAGTTTATTTTTTAATCTTGGAGCGTTATTTTGAAAAATTATATGCATATTTTCTTTAAAATTCTTTTGAGTGGAATTACAAAAGTGTTTCAACAAATTAATAAAATAAGTGCATCGAATGGAACATTTTAAGTATGCAAAAGTGTTGGGAAAATGTTTGCGAAAACATGAGCTTTATATTTGGGAGACCTATTAATAAGCATGAGCCAACCCATTTATAGTTTCGGTTATTTGGTAGCTTAGGTGCACCAAGTGAGGAAGTTATATACGGCTAACTCAAAAGAATAGAAAATATTGGAATGGAGATTAAAGTATGAGGAAAATTACTATACACATATTTATTTATGTGAATGTATAGTACAGAGTATGCCATTATTGAATATCGCAATCATATATATTTCTTAAATATCATATCTCATAGATGAGCTACCTCTCAGCGCACACATTTCTGAAACCTGATAGGAACGTTATTAACATTTCAACAGGAATTCTGGAGATTTCCTCTCTTATTCTGGTTTTAAGTTCTTCGGTGGTAGCAGGTCGAATACGGTAAACCGCGCTCTTAAGGTGGCCCCAAAGAAAAAATCACAATTCGGGCGATCTTGAGGGTCATGCAATGTCACTGTTCCTTGAAATGACACGGTTACCAAATAACTTACAAGATATCCGTGTTGTATGTACTATTGTTCCGTCTTGCTCAAACCAACAGTTGGCAGGAAAATGGGGCAGCTCTTGCGCTCATGGGCTTCCATTCCTGAAATAGGCGTTTACGACAAAGGTACGCTGTACACCGTTTCACTACTCCATGTTTACTAAATGACAAGGTCGTGTGAGCAGCATTCTGTGTCATTCAGTGCTATCTATTGCCACAATTTTCAAAATTTCCCATTCTTTTGAGTTATCCTATAGTTTCATAAAGTTCAAAATCCTTATCATCTTATTATGGAAAATATTTTTTTTAATTTGTCACAATTTTTATCAAATTTCAGATGCATTTCCTTAAGAGTGCATTTCATTTCCTGTTTTGATCCATCCACTTATGGATATTTAACCCCAATCTATTACGATCCTCAAGGTGTCGGCTTTATTATACGAGAATTGTCCCAGAAGTACCTGATCTATCAAAGAAAGCATAAAAATGTTGGGGAAAAACACATTTATTTCTCTACATAGTCTCCTTTCAGCTCGATACACTTTTCCCAGCGATGTTCAATGGATTCGATACCCTGTTTATAGTGAGTACTATCGAGGTCAACAAAATAGCCATCAGCTGCAGACTCCATCTCTTCATTGTTGGCAAATCTTCTTCCACCAGCCATTTCTTCAAGTTTGGAAACAGAACATGATCAGAGGGGGCTAAATCACGAATAGGGTGCATGAAGAAGCATTTCAAACTTTAACTCATTTGATTTTAGCCATGCCGATAATGGACGTATGAACTAATGCATTGTCTTGATGAAACAAAGTTTTCTTTTTCGCTAAATGCGGCCGCTATTTGCTCGATTTCATCACTGAAACGATGTAACAAGTTCGCATGACATTCGCCATTGATTACTTCTCCTTTTTTGAGATAATAAAAATTATTCCGCGAGCGATCCATAAAATTGACGCCATGACCTTGTCTGCAGATGTAACTGTCTTCGCCTTTTTGGAGCCGATTCTCCCCTTCCAAATCCACTGTTTTGATTGTTCCTTCGTCGCAGGTTTGAAGTGATGGATCCAGGTTTTATCCATTGTTATGAATCGACGCAAAAACTCAGCTTTATTGCAGCGAAACATTGCCAAACACTCGACCGAAACATCCTCACGACGCTGTTTTTGTTCAATTGTGAGCAAACGACGCACCCACCTTGCACACAACTTTCTCATATCCAAATTCTCTGTCAATAGGGGATGTACATACCTTTCTGAAATGCCTGCAATGTCTGCTAGCTCGCGACTTTCAGTCGATGGTCATCCAATACCATTTTGTGGATTTTCTTTACAATTTCTGGACTGCTAACATTATTTGATCGACAAATGAGGTTACGTCTCGGCAGATCGTACTGCCGCGCTTAAAGTCTACCTCCCAATATTTCACTATTGTAAACGAAAGAGCAGCTTCCTCAAAATCTAGCTCAGCTTTAATATTAGCTGGACTAACACCTTTCGAATGAATGTATTGTATCACATAACGATGGCCATTTATAAATTTGCTGCCAAACAAATGTAAACAATGTAAAATCGTCAGACTTCAAACTTAAGCTTTCTAAGCTTGCTGTTGTTTGAAACAAACCACTACCTATATGTCAGATCGGGAATTTCTGAGACAGCCTAAGTACATGGAATGTTTGTGGTATTCACGCTAAAATAAGTCATTTTACGATTTCATCTAGGCAGCTGAACTCTTGGTAACGGTATAAATTCTAGATTCGGTGAAAGAAATGTTTACGCGAAAGAGGGCTTGGACGTCAACGCCGTGTGAGCAAAGCTCTTGGCTATACTGTTCTTTTGATGCATTATTCATGGAGCGCGGGGTGGCAAAGTAGGTTAGGTTGCTGCCGAGGCGAATATCACAATGCGTTGTGGCACACAAGTCGTCCTTTTAACAGCAGAAACAAATTCCATTTGCTGCCTTACTGTAACACATGGGCATAAAATAGTTTCCACCTTATTTCCTTTTCTTCTGGGGAAAATGCAGAGAACATTTAAAACGTGCAGCAAGAAGACTGTGCCGAAATGTTAAATGATCAAACCAAGGTGGTTATAATAAAATTAGCGATCAGTAAAAATCCTTAAAATGCTCAGAGAGAAAAGAACTTTTGTATTCCATTCACGTAACTTATTTTTTTCTTTCTCTACATGTATTAAGCATGTTTGTTTCGTAATCGGCTTACCCTCCCCGTATTCCTATGACTTACAAGTCAATGCCTAGGGGTCAGAAGTCCGTCGGGGGCCAACGACACGAAACCACAGAATGGAGAACCTGTTACGAGAGGTCAACCCGCAGACAGGCATGACCATGAGGAAGTGGATGATATGAAATGGAAACGAAATTGATGATGAAGCAATTGATGGGGTGAGTGGCGGGGAAAACCGGAGGCCTCAGAGAAAACCCGCCCAGACACCGGCCGCTTCATCCACCACAAAACCCACAACTATGCATATACCGAATGAATTACTTAAAACTTGCACCGCAAATATTTCGAAAACGAAAATTAAATTGATATTCGATTTTCACAGCGTTGATTATTAGTCTGTGTCTCGTACTTTTAGCCTACAAACAGATTTTAGCAATACTTATAAAGTGTATTTTTTTGAGAGTACATATATTTTTTTAACTGAGCAATGTCTATTTATATGAACAAAATAAAGATAGGGTACCTAAATTAGAATCTCATCAGTGTTTGTTGCAAGGTTCTAGTGCAAGTAGTTTGCCAGAAATATTATTTTGAAATTCTTACACACCTAGCCTTTTTTAAGAAAAATAAAATGTTCAACAACTTTTCCATGTAAAGAGTAGTTTGGGGTGTAGATTTTTTCTTGAAACTCTTCGTATCGTATTCTTGAAAGACATTAAACTTAAATACAAGTTTGGTATTTAACGTTATTTAGTTTTAAAGCTATTCTGTCTAAAGACATATACACACAAATATTTTTCTAAAAATGCTTTTTTGGACTCGGAGACCTCAAAATATATATTTCCGGTTAAATCTCGGCATTGGATGGAATGTAATACCTTCTCTATATACTGTGTACCTAAACAGTAGTGTAGAGAAAGTAAAAGTTTCTTTTTATTGCTCGAAAATTCCATTAACTAATTACAAAACACAGTATACATGTTATTTACATATTTAATGAAAGTGTATTTTCTTAAGCATCGGGAAATCGTCAGGACTTTTCTGTATTAGACCAGTTTTTCAATACGTGGCACACAAACAATAATGTACCAATAATGTTTGTGTACCGGTCGTCTCCTTAGCGCGGTGGTAGTGCAGCTGCCTACCAAGCGGGAGACCTGGGTTCGATCCCCAGTACCGGCGTGGGGATTTTTCTCCCGCTGGGAGACCTGGACCGGGGTGCACTCAGCCTCGTGAGGTCCCTGGGGGGCCAATTGAGGAGCTACTTGATGGAGAAGTAGTGGCTCCAGGTCGTGAGGACCGCATTAACCGGCCGGGAGGGGCTCGAGGCGCTGACCACGTCTCACCCTCCAATACTGCACCCCATCCATGACGTCTGTAGTGGACCGAGATGGGGGACGCAGCGGCCGGGCGGTAGGCCAAGGTTCCCCGTGAGCTGTCGTGCCATGGAGTTATGTTAATGTTTGTGTACCACCTAATCCCAAAAATGCCTTCAAGCGCTCGTCATATGGTTTCTATGCAGTGATTTTGTAAACTCCATTTAAGAAAAACAGCAGTTGATACAATTAGATTGTCCTAAACGTGTACAAAATTCCTGCTGCGATATTGTGGACATTAGAAATCTTATTCGTGGGACGAAAGTGTGGAAATGGTTTATTGTTTTTAAGTTCTGATATCTTTTAACGCAGTGTCGTTTTATAAATCACATATAAGGGATATCGAGGATATAGCAGCCATAACAAGTACATGAGTTACAAGTGGTTACATGAGAGTGAGTATTAAACATTACTGCCCGCAGTGACGGCTGTAAACAGTCCTGCACACCTCAAGCGACTTTGACTGGACTTGAGGAAGCCTGCAGTAAATAGATAATTAAAAACATTCAAGGGTATTCGGTGTTTGTTCATTTTTAGCAGGTGATCCATTGTTGTCGGTATGCGTCAATAGTATCTGTGCAAGATCAACAATTAAATGGTCATTCGTAGGTACCTGCTTCGAATGAATTACTATATTGCCATACGTTAAAGTCTTAGTTATTATCACACAGTAACAAGATGAAGTGAAAATAAATTGTAGGATGAAGAGATAAACTTGGTATGCATTGCAAAGCTATAAGTAATATAAATTGAAAGTCATATTCTAATAGCAGTAATGCAAAACTTCGCAGACCCAGCAAAAAGAAGAAAGGGTATACATTATGAATTATGTCCCCGTTTCAATGACGCAAAAATATTACTTTCTCTATACGAACTATGTACATAGTGTAAAGAGAAGGTATTGTATTGTGCCCAAATATTCGATACCGAGATTTCACCGGAAATACATGTTTTGATACTCCCTGAATAAAAAAAAAACATTTTTAGAAAAATGTCCGTGTGTGTGTGTGTGTGTGTGTGTGTGTGTGTGTGTGTGTGTGTCGTGGGCAGCATAGCGTAAAACCGAAAGGACCGTTAAAGCCCAAACTTGGTATTCAATTTTGGTGTCTTCCAAGGATGCGACACGAAGATTTTCAAGAAAATCCCCCCACCCCAAACTACCCTTTACGTGGAAAAAATGTCAAACATTTTGATTTTCTTAAAAGTGGCTCTAACGATTTTGATTACAATATCGTATATTAAAGATATTTTCCTGACAAATAAAGTGTATATCTTGAATTTTCTGGGAATAGCTCCTGAAGACTACTTTATTCTGATGACTTTTATGGAACTGTGCATAACTGCTAAACCGTAAGAGATAGACAGAAACTTATTCTACAGAAAATGTGGCTCGGGATAAAACACACAATTTATGTCATATACATTTTTTCATGGAGTTGATTATTTTTAACATACTCTTGGTTTTTCGTTTCTGCTTTGAAAAACATACTTTACTCATACAGGAATTTGTTAACTCCTGTCCATACAAACAAAGGAACGTCAGTTACATAGCAACCAGCTTTTGGCTATCATTTTAACCTATGGTACTCGCTGATTTCACTTCTACTTACAAGAAAGCAAATAATAAGAGTATTTCTGCTAATGTTTCTCGATTAGCATGAAGTAAATAGAAGCATAAGCTTTCTAACTAAAATTTGTTGCAGAGATGTTGAGAAAGTCATGTGAATGGAACACATCAGTTTTTTTTCTTTGATTTCACTATTTGTACCCTGTTCTTTAGATTGTTTTATTTGATCACCAATAACACAGTAAAATCATTATAATTGAACCACAGAAACTGAAATTACTAACCTGAAGGCAAATATTATCTATTAAAGCTACAATTGCATCAACTTAGAAGCATTTTCCTATCTTATATATTACCTCTTGCTGATTCAGGTATGTTTCGAACCACAAGTAGGAGGGTACAAAGAGAATTGGTGTGCACTTCTTTCCAGAAATCCATTTTTAAAGAAAATGTAATCCACACCCTTATCTCTGCAACCAGTTAAAGTAGGATGTTTGTTTTTAGACTGCATAACAGAAAATTACATCACTTTGAGATTAGGCAGCCGCACAAAGCACTAGACCGTGAGGCTTATATACTCACACTTCAATCGTGTACTTAGCAAGCACGTGTAAGAGAAATAAACAAAACGTGCTTCTCCTTGTATAATAACAGCAAACTTGTCCTAGTTTTCAGGTAAAGGGGCAACGGGTAGTTATTTACTCAAAAAAACTACTTATAAGTCGGAGAGTTTCGAGATTGTTGAATATCAAGCATACGTATTTTACCCTAACCGCATGTATTTTGTACTTATTATCTGAATAATATTAATATTATTCAGATAATATTGAACTCTGAACAGCTTACTGTAAATATTAACAAGAAATTGCTGTTACATTTTAGCATGCTTTATTTACCATTATACTTAAAAATTAAGATACCTTTCTTGTCTCACTGCAGAAGGGATTTATTTTGGTTAAACTTTGCCTACAAGCCTTTAGTAGTATTCTGATAGCATTTTTGCCTCTGATATATTTATTAGTTTGCTTCCATTCTCCAGATCATTAACGTTAACTTGCCTCTAAAAGATAGTATTTACGACGTATGTTGTTGCTATACAAGTCAATAACTAATCAACAACTGTGTATTATGAACACACCATGGAGGCCTTTGACTTGCTCTTCTTGTGAGGTACCGAGAATACACTGAATTTAGTAGGCCCATATACAAAAATCTGATGTGTTCCATTCACATGACTTTCTCTACATCTCTGTAAGAAAGTATTGTTAAAAAGCTTATGCTTCTATTTACTTCATGCTAATCGAGAAAAAATTAGCAGAACTAGCCTTATTACTTGTTTCCTTGTAAGTAGAAGCGAAATAAGGGAGTACCATAGGTTAAAGTGATAGTCAAAAGCTGGTTACTATGTGACTGAAGTTGTTTTGTTTGTACGGATAGGAGTTGATAAATTCCTGTATGAGAAAAGTATAAGTTTTTAAAACATGAAATATAAAACAAGGAATAACTCAAAAACCATCAACTCCACGAGAAAAATGTTCATAACATAAATGGTGTGTTTTAAGGTGCACTACATTTTGTGTGTGTTAAGTTTTTGTCCTTCTCTTACGGTTTAGCAGTTATGTAAAATAGCGTAAATTTAATCCAGAATAAAGAAGTCTTCAGAGGTTATTCCCAGAAAATTCAAAATATACATTTTATTTGTCAGGTATCTTTGATATACGATACTTTAATCAAAGTCGTTAGATCCATTTTTTAAAAAAATCAACATTTTCGAAAAATGTTTAATGTAAAGGGGTGGGGGGATTTTTCTCAAAATCTTCGTGTCATATCCCTGGAAGATACTAAACCTAAATACCAAGTTTGATATTTTATCGATTTTTCGTTTTTGAGTGATCATGTTTACAGACACACGGACACACACACACACACACACACACACATGGATCTTTTTCAGAAAATGCTTTTTTTTTTAAACAGGAGACCCTAAAACATATATTTCCGGTGAACTCTCGGTATCGAATTTTTCGGTGGAATGCAATACCTTCTCTATTCACTATGTACATAGGAGGCACAGAGAAAGTAAAAAGGAGAAGCTAAACAGTATACAAATGTAAATGAAAATGACGTGTTATTTATGGACGCTCTTAACTGATGTGGTTCTCAGCGTCCCATTCTAAATTGGGTGTGAGAGATTGCTTAATTTTGCTGAGAGGCCTCTCTATCAGTTTTGAAGTTCTTTTACGTGCCGTAAATCTACGACACGGGACCAACAGCTTTACTCCCCTTCCGAAGGAAGCCATGCTAAGGATTTTTACACCCGAAAAAAATCCATCGTCATCCGCCGGGTTTGAACCCACGACCTTGGGTATATGAAGTTAACATGGTAACCACTACACCACGGAAGCCGACCAATAAAGCAGTATGCGGGTACTATACTACATAGATAACATAATAATTATGTAACTTTAAAATACAGGTGTAATAATCTTATTTTTTCATCTGATATATCTGATGGCCGGAGGTTCTAGCAACAAATCTTATCTCTTGTGTGGCTTCACAAGGGTCTGTTCCCGCTAACCTGGTGAGATTCCATTCAGCGCCGTTAAGATATCTTCTGCGCGTGGGCACCCAACTTGGCGTGCAAAGTTTAAATTAAACTGCCTACCCAACGGCTTCCAATGACTATTATCAGCCATTAGCGTTCTCTTCAATACAGCAATGTTTACTAATTAACTTCCTGTATGCTGTATGCATTTGTGCTACATAATGTCCTATATGCTATAATATATCCAGCTTATTTGTCCAATAATTTCCTTTTAGTCGCTGCCTGTTAAAATAACTTACCTAACCACTGTGCGCATGGCAGTATGTTTACTTTCTGAACACTGTCCATAGATTACTCTAGGACAAGTAAATCAGAAGGTTGTTTGATTTAATCGCACTGGTGTCATTTCATGTATACCATTGTTTAAGAATATACTTCCAGGTAATTTTCTAAGTATAACATTAATTAAAACACAGATATTACTGATTCAGTCTTCGGATCAACTTTCTTTGCAGCTACAGGATTTTATGAACTTCATGTTATTATTGGAACTACATTCCTCATTACATCATTACCTCGTGCGACGCGGTACTTCTGTAACCTAAAGGCGTCTATCAGTCACGTGGCTTTATTCCTTGGCAACTACGTATCCACGATGACCGTGAAGCATTTTGTTGCTATATTTTATTGATGTTAAAAAATATATTTTAGTATCGCGCAGGATCTAGTCAACAGCATCCACATCTTGGTTCGATATTGTTTTGAAACACAAGGTATAAATTGAATATTAAGTTCGGAAGGGATTTTTTTTTTATTTTTATGCTATATCCTTCAATTGTGGTCTTAGCAGTTTTATTTCTACAGCTTAGTATCCTGAATATAAAACCGTTATGGTGTAAAATGTTTATGTATATCAGAATTGTGAATTGAATACATTTCCTTTACCTATGCTAGGTAAGACATAAAAGAAGTAAAACACCACCAAAAGAAAGGAATTGAGTATAAAGAAAAGCAATGAAAGTTCTAACAGACAAAAGGACGCATATAAAGGGATTGAATAATAAGTAAGAATTTCAGAAACGAATTCAAATATAATATACTCAACACATTGCATTGGAGCTACTGTGTGCCACATATAGTTAAAATGGAAGAAACGAAAAAAGAAAAGAGCACACATAGAAATTTGGGTTATGAATATAGACCAACACAATCCCGAGATGTGAGATGACAAGAAGGGAAGATGGCAGAACGTGTTGTGAATTCTGAACAGGCGAGCTGACTAAACCAATAAATGTAAGAAAAGAAGGCTTCATAGGATGTAAATAACTTAGTACCTTATATATTGAGACAAAACATATCCTTATATTAAATTAATGTTAGTTGATTAAGTATTAATAGAAATATGTGTTAAGGGTATGTAAATAAGTTGAGGAGATTTTGTGCTAGCTTATAAGTTATTAAGTGTTGAAGTTTAAGAATTGGCTGGAATTAATCTGTAAAAGTAACAAGGTCAGTCAGAATCGCGCAGGTTGTCGGCATTTTAGTTCAATGAGAGTAAAAACGGATTCATCTTTGTTTAAATTAAGACCCGTACTGCAGGGTGAACTAAAATCACGCAGGCCGATGAACTTGTGCAAAGTAATGGTCATTAGAGAAACTAAACAGACGAATCGTGTGATGGGGATAAAGTGACGCCAAAAAGAGCGCGAAAAATCCACCAATTCCGCTAAAGTAAAGGCATGAACGTCACTAACCTCAAATTCACATAAAAAGAGAGGTAGAATCAGGGTAGCTCGCACTTCTTCTGGATGACATCGGCGGTGAAGCTATGTCCAGACAGGACAGGGACGTGCGTGCAAAGTGTGTAGCTTAAGTTTAAATTCTTGTAAGTTTCGAAATCATTAAGTATGGTGAACGGGTAATTAGCGTGGAACGCGCGATTCTATACATGTATTGGTCTTGATAATCCCGAAATTACCACCAGAACAAGTTTAAATAAATACTCAGGCAAAGTTACAAAAGTGGCGCAAACCGCGGAGTAAAGCAAATAGAGAAAACTAAGTGCTGTGCCTCTCACTCCACCATTGAGATCTCCGGTAACATGCTTACTCATGCTATACTGATCCTGCATTCCCAGAAACTATTCTAGCCTTCTGCAGCAAGCGAGATTCGAACCTGAGAACAGCCGAGGACGAGGAAGAGCAACGCTGCATACCGGGAACCAGGCAACAATCTGTTGGGCATTTTGGGAGCAGCTTCAATATGCAATCTCTATATTATATACAGTTAAAAAGAAATTAATACTTTAATTTTACTAATAACAAACGTCCGTGGGTGTCAAACGTGCATGTGTGAGTGAGGGGGGGGGGAAACAACATTGTTCTGATTGAAAGATGGAATCACATAAAGTGACACAACATTTTCAATATTTCGGTTTCCTAAAAAGTTTTGCACACAAAATGAAAACATACTATTAGGTTATAACTGGTTAATCGTAATGTATAAAAGTAATGGAGGCAGGCAGACCAGACAGGCATGTTTGTTTATTTGCTTGTTTGTTCTTTATAGGCTTCTATACCGTTGCAACGATTTCGAACAAACAAGGCATAGATTAACTTTTTCACAAGGCATAAATTACTGTCTAGCTTAGAATTCGGGATTCCGTCCCATTTCAGAAGCTCTCAAGACCTTCTGTATCTTTCTCAATGGTTGTCTTAACAGCTTAACATTACTAATATAAGAAAAATAATTACCTACTTAGGCTTTCACGGCTTTTGAAAATAACAAAGTAACACGAATTCACATATTATTCGTTAACCTATCTGATATTGGTCATGGAGCAATAAAACACTTTTATAATTATAACAATTATGCTTGTACAAATACAAAGAGATGTAATTGCATGTATGAAACATAAGCAAAATTACTAACTACATTATGTTAGCCCGTAATTACAGCAACGACATCAAATCAGAGAAAACAAACTTCCTTTTCTTCATTATCATACTATTTATCTTCATATCATTATTGAAGGTATATTGATATAAAATAACAGAAGGATTTAGTGTAATCCCATTGTTCACTCACTTATTTTTCTTTTTTTATTGTATCCTGCTTTTTAATTAACTATTTATTTACTGTGTTGTTTATTAGTTTCTAAATACGTCCGAAGAAACGCACTGCTGTTGCAAAAGTGCAACCTAAGGTGGCAAATATATTCACGGGCAAGGTCGGGTATTTCAGCTAGCAGTAAACACGTTTCAAAACACCCAAATGTATTTTATTAGAGCTAAATATTAATATTTTAAAATATATATATAGACCTTAATCATTATCATGCTATTAATTTTTATATACAACATACGCTACTGTGACTATTAAAAATAAAATTGCATTTCCTAGCGTAGTAGATATGTAATTTATTTGTAGAAGTTATTCTTAGCAATTTGTTTTCTACATCATGCTAATCGAGATAAAAATCAACAGAAACGGTCTTATTACTTGGTTACATAAAGTAGAAGAGAAATAAGGAAATATATAGGCTGATTCTTTTAAAAATTGATCCTTATATGAAACAATTTAAATTCGATTCTCTATGCGCACTACCAGGAATACGGTAAAAGCGAAATGAAACGATAGGTGACCGCCGTTTAAGAAAAACTTAAGTAGTTTAAGTCAATAACAAAGAATATCTCGGTAACAGTTAACTCTACGAAAATGTATATGACATAAATGCTGTGTTTCAACGAGATATATATTTTGTGAAGTAACTTTTTGTTTATATCTTACAGTTTACCAGTTTTACAAAATTCAGCCAAAATGGATGTCTTCAGAGGTCAGAAAATGCAGGATATACATTTAGTTTGTTACAAAAGTATCTTCAACATATTGTATTTCAATCAAAATCGTTAGAACCATTTTGAGAAAATCAAAATTTTCGAAGCAAGTTACCTGTAAAGCGTAGTTGGAAATGTGGTGATTTTGCTGAAAATCTTCGTGTTGCGCATCCTTAAAAGAAATGAACTTAAATTCCAATTTTAGTATTTAACCGACTCTTTGTTTTTCATCAGCGCGCAGGAATGCTTTTCCATTTTTTTTTCTGGGGACCCTAAAATATGTATTTCTAGTGACATTTCGGTATTGAATTTTTAGTTGGAATATAATACCTTGTCTATCGAGTATGTACATTGTACTTACGTGATAAGAAAGTAAAAAGTAGTTCAACGTGGTAAGTACTATCGGACAATGAACGAAATCCGTGAAATGATGATGGGGTTCATGGAGCTTAAAATTAATTGACAGTCGTGTTTTCTGAGAAAGCCCTGAAAGCAACATCATCCAACCGAGCTTCGAAATCGAACACCTTGAATGTGAGGTAGATACGCTACCCCTACACTACACAGGCAGCCATTAGCGATGTTATTGTTCGGTTGATATAACAAAGGTTCATCTTCTATTATTTAAGTGTTTCCCGTGGAAATATATGCTGTGCAAAGCAATTGATAGCCTGTAGAATCACATTTGGGCATTGATATCAATTGTCAGATGGTATACAGGCAATTCCCTTATTATTGCCAAAGTAAGCACTAACGTTTTTATCTATAATTACTCATGTCATAGATAATGTTTTCCGTTTCACTTATAACTTCTCAAGAATAACAGGCACCCAAATGTTCGTCAAGTACTTGCAGAGAATGGAGAAATTGGCATTTTAGGTGAACATCAACATGCATCTGTGAACTTTGGAAAATTTAGAGTCTGCAATACATATAATTGAAATATATGCCAGTTATTATACACAATAACAGTGATTGTTTTGCCATGTATGGACATTCTCGCTTGCACGGTTATTTAAACAATTACTACTTTTTCTACACGTACCACATATGTACACAGTATATAGAGAAGGTATAGTAATGCACTCAAAAATTTGATATTGAGATTTCATCGGAAATACATATTTTAAATTCCCCTGAATCCAAAGAAAAAAGCATCTTTAGAAAATTTCCGTGTGTGTGTGTATCGAATTTTTGGGTGCATTACAATACCTTCTCTATACAGTGTGTACCTACATAGCACGTGTGGAGAAAGTAAAAATTGGTTTTCGGTTCGCTTTGTATAGCCCCGTTTGAGAAAAGTTAGTTACTCGTAGTTTAAAATGCATACCAATAACAGTTAATATTTCAGTAACTGTTTACTCAACAAGAAAAGCTTTTATTATGTGTTTTAACGATATCTAATTTCTTTGTAGCAAGTTTTGTCTATCTCTTAAGGTTCAACCGCTATGCAAAATTCTGCAAAGCCCAACCAGAATAAAGAGCTCTTCAGAGGCTATTTCCATAACATTCAAAATATGCATTTTATTTGCGATGTGAATATCTTTAATATAGGATATTTTAATCAAAATTGCTAGTCATTTTTGAGAAAATAATTTTTTTAAACATGTTCCATGAATACAGTAGTTGCGGGAGGGATTTACTTGGAAGATACTGTTGTACCCTTGGAAGATACTGAACTTAAATTACAAGTTTGCTATTGAGTCGAATTCTCGTTTTTGAGTTATTTTGGACCTTTATCTAAAAATGTTTTTTTCAGATTCAGGGGGACCTCAAAACATATATTTCCGTTGAAATATCGGTATGGAATTTTTGGTTGGAACATATCTTCTCTGCTCGCCTAGGTATTGTGGTGGTAGCGTATCTGCCTCACATTCAACAGGCCACGAATTTGAATCTCGCTTACGATGAGTTACCCAGACAAGGCTTTTAACGGGGTTTTCCCTTATTTTGTGAAGACGAATGTCGAGTAACTTTAAGATGCACCCCAAGATCGTTTGAGCTTCATTTCACTAATTTTATTGATCGTACAATATAATCAACCAGATTAAAGAACGTTAAGCTATACAAAAAAAAAAAAAGAGGACAAAAAATCTCTATCCACTTTTTACATTGTACATACGGGCTAGATAAAGTAAAATTTATGTGAATATTACACATCAGATTAATTAAAAGAACTTGCAGGTGGCAAACAAACAAAACCTCTTGGAAACATGCCTTTTTTTTTTCTTTTTGTTATTTTTTTTTCTTTTCCCTAAATTTCCTGTGTTTACCGTTTTCTATTTTGTGATAAATATACATACACATTCACACAAACAGACACCCATGCCCAAGGCGGGACTTGAAACCACGATCCCCTACGCCACGAAACACCAAAGCGAGGCGCTTTATCCTTCAGTGCTAATGAAATGATATTATTTTGTAAGATGCACAGTCGTGCAAAATCTTCCTCACAAATATTTCGTTCCAACAACCCTGCATCTTTGTGGTATTCAGCATTTCACATTGTTCGGATATCTAGTAATAGGCGCGGAGCTTTTGTCGAAAGAAGAGAATAGAAATAGATTGCGTCTAAGATTAAAGGAATATAAAATTGCATTGCTAGGACTCGCGCATTTTCAGAATGAATCTATCGCTCTTACAATTTGTCTTTCAGTTGGTCGTGGAGCTGTTCCCTTAAGATAAGATCTAAGGGGGAGTTAAGGAGGGTTGTAAAGGCGAGGAAGTAGATTACGATAATAAAGTTGTCTCACTTCCCCAAGAGAAGCTTTCATCTCGAGCCGATTCTGAGTGCATCGTTAGTGGAATTGCCTTCTTACCCAGATATTTTGGGACTCGACTGCCGTCACTTTTACACCGCCCTCTTGTGTTTAATATCAAGCTAATTCAACGTTTTCGTACCATTCTTTGAAATTAGTTTATGATTTCAATTCCAAGTCAGTTATCAAAGTTGCTAGAGTCTATTATAAACCAGTCCAAGTGAATTGGGAATTCCAATAATACGTATTTCTTAAAACAAATAGCTAATAAATTAGGAAACCAAAAAAATCTCATGTGGATTAATTGTTTTTTCCCACAAGCCGTGTGTAGGACAGGAGTTGTATAGGTAGAGTTAGAATGAAAAATTCCATGCCACAGCCGGAATTTGAACCGGCTCGCACGTTTCCCGGCAGACCACAAGGTGTTCTCAAATTATTTTAAGATGACAACCACAACCCCAATAGCGACTTACAATGCTGTAAGTACTTAAGTCCCAGGATTCATAGTATAGCCAACTATTATGGTCAATTGAGAGCAACCGGCTAGAAATCGGGAGATCCGTGGCTCAAATCCCGGCTATGGCATGGACTTTTTCAATCTCTCTCTACTTATCCAAGATCTGATGTGTTTACTTTATTCTGATTAGCAGAAATAGCCTTATTACTTGCTTCCTTGTAAGTAGAAACAAAATAAGCAAGTGCCATAAGTTAAGGTGATAGTCAAAAGTTGGTTGCTATGTGACTGGTTGTTTGTTTGTATGGACAAGAGCTATCAAATTCTTGTATGAGTTTTTCAAAACTGAAAACAAAAACAAGGGATATCTCAAAAACGATCAACTCCACGAAAAAAATGTGTATAAAATAAATTGTGTTTTAACTTGCTTTACATTTTTGTGTGGTAAGTTTTTGTTCATCTCTTACGGTTTAGCAGTTATGCAAATTCAGTAAAATTCAGAGGCTATTCTCAGAAAATTCAAGATATATATTTCATTTCTCCCTCTCTTTCCCTCTCTGTACATGTGTGTGTGTCTATATATAGATGAGAGTCCTAATAGAACAACTGTTCTTCCAATCATGAACTTACAATAAGTATATTGGCCTAAGAAAGGTGGATTACGTATTTCAAACACAAAATGAGACAATGCTTTCCACGCAGTTGGTCACGCAGTGCACATAAGGTGATTTGCAGGAACATCAAGAAAATTTGCTTACTTTACTTTACTTAAAAGGCAAGCACTTTGTGACCCCTGTTCTAAACTATCTACCCGAAACTCAAAAATAGGCTTCCCGGAAATTATAGAAATATATTTTAAATTAATTTGCTGTTTAATTGTTTCATTTGTATAGCCCCTTTAACTTCTGTGGTTGTATCTGTGGTTTTGACTTGTAAAACAACTTCTTTGATAAAAGAAGAGACGTGAATTGAATCATAAATTACATTACATTGAGCCAAAACAGTCTCTTGCGAAACTTGGGTTCTAAAAGAAATTTAGAGAGAAATCAAGACTGGAATCTGCTCAAATTAGATTTCATGCCCATTGTTATGTCTATATTCTCTTATTTCACTTTTAATTATAAGGAGCTATGTACTAAGACCATTTTTGGTAATGTTTATCTTGATTACTGCTACGTAGGTAAAAGAATTATATTTTTAAGAATGTTTATTTGCAGAATAGATAGATTAAGTCATGCGAATGGAACACATGAGATATTGTATTTACGAATTACAATTAAGTTTAATTAAACAAATATATTGAAGTGTTCTATCTTCACAGCAAGATAAAACAAGATGCTGTGTATGTTTGTTAAGCGATTTGTACCGCTCCAAGGTTTCCAAATTATATTACGGATGATGAATGCTGCATTAATCTATTCTCCATGTGCCAAAAGTGTCGAGGATGCGAAGATGTTGAAGAGCGTTCATCAACTCTAATATTTGCTTTGCTTGTCATTAAGTGCACGCTCAATTATGTGGAGAAAGCTTCAGCTCAACTAAAGCCTGTATAATGAACTCTTCTTCCAAAGCTGGTGCGTATGTGTTAGCAGTTTCAAAAACACGCATTTCGGAATATCAGCTTAAGCGTGTTTTATATGATATGCTTCTTGCTACACGATAGTATCATTTTTGAGCAAAGTTAAAATGTATGTTGCTTCTTGATCATGAAAACATGTTTACTAAAAAATAACATTTTAAAGTTGATAGTTATTTTAAAAATAAAATGCTTTTTTAGGATTCTGGGGGACCTAAAAAATGTTTTTCCGGTGAAATGTTGGTATCGAATTTTGGGTGCATTACAATACCTTCTCTATGCACTATGTACATAGTACGTGTAGTGAAAGTAAAAATCTGATGTGTTCCATTCATATGACTTTTTCTACATTGCTGTAACAAATTATTGTTAAAAAGCATATACTTCTATCTTCTTTAGATAATCGAAATAAACATTAACAGAAATTGTCGTTAGTGTAAGTAGCAGGAACATAAGGGAATACACTAGGCTAAAGCGATAGTCAACTCCTTTAAAAGCCGGTTGTCATGTGGATGAAATTCATTTTTATGCAGAGCAGTATTTTAAATCTGAAACAAATATCAAGGAATATATCAGAAATGGCCAATTTAACGAAAAAACAATTCTATGACAAATTGTGTTTTAACGTGCTTTTTTGTGTAGCACGATTTTGTCTATGTCTTACGGTTTACCAGTTACGCAAAATTGACCAAAATTTATTCACAATAGAGACTATTTCCAGAAAATTCCGTGTATACATTTTGTTTTCCATATAAATATCTTTAATATACGGTAGTTTAATCAAAATTGGTAAAAACATTTTTAAGAAAATATTAGAAATTTTTTCCATGTAAAAGGTAGTTCAGGTTGGGGGGATTTTTTCTCAAAGTCTTTGTGTTACATCCCTGGAATATACTAAACTTAAGTACCAAATTTGTTAATTTACCGACTTTTCGTTTTTGAGTTACGGTGTTCACAGACACACGGACACTCGGAAACACAAAACGGGTCTTTTTCTAAAAATATTATTTTTTATATACCGCGGATCCTCAAACGGTATCTCGGTATCGAATTTTTGGGTGGGATGTAATACCTTCTCTGTACACTATGTACATAGTGCGCGTAGAAAAAGTAATAATATTTGTAGCTATTTCATTTTCATCCATTAATGTTTGGTGTGGCGTATTTTGTACAAAGTTGTTTTGTTGTGGTTTTAGCTTTTTAATTGCTCTAGTTATTATAATCTAAACCTTCAAAAATAAAACTCAAATGTTTATAGTTGATAAATTGTAAAAATATTAAATCGCCTTAAGAATGTGTTGTTTCTTTTTAGAACAAAAATCCATGCAACTACATTCAAATGAAACCGTGTTATCATCCAAACGTGCATTCAATAGCATTTTTTACTTGGACCCTCCCTGTCCTTTTCCAATAGGCATATATGTATGGAGTTTCTGGGATTAGGATTCGAACTCGCGATTTTTCACTTTAAATGGGTGGCCAGCTCATTATCTCTCACATTCGAACCGCTTCCGTTACGGTCCCTTTGAATTCCGGTTTAGGAATTAAAGGAATAGCGGCTTATATATCAAAATAGATACCTGTTTAACAGTATTTTATGATGAATGCTTTTTGCTACGCAGTATTTAAGCAAACTTAAATTCATAATCTTTATTGAGAAAGAACACAAGTTTGCATATATTAAAATGAGTGTCGAAGACGATTTGGGAAATATCATTTTTGGAAATCGCATGAACTATAACAATAACTTCAAGGGGATTCGATTAAAGGTGGAGGATTTCGATAATTTGTCTCTTGTGCCTCCTGAACCTGAATGAAGGGATGAAGCGAATGTCTCAACCAGTGATGTAGACTTTTAGCAAGCCCGCCTGGGTAGTGTGGTGGTAGCGTTTCTGCCTAACATTCAACAGGTTGTGAATTCGAATCTCGCTTAGAGCAAGTTACACGGATAAGGTTTACTAATGTAAAGTTATAATAACTCCGTAAATGTGGAATCAGCACCTAATGAAAACGGCTTCATCAAGTTTGGGTAGTAGGGTTAGTGCCTCAAATGAACAATAATTCACCAATAAAGGAAGCATACAGTGAATTAAGTGAAGTTTCTCTGTTATTTGAGTCTACCAACAGTGTTACATACCCTTGCTATTCTTTCCCCCCTGAGTAAGAGACTCGTGGTCTACTGGAAGAAGCTTAGCCGGGGCACCCAAGGGAATCTGCAAGGTATGTACACTTAATGTAGAGAAATTCACCAGCATTAACCCGCGACCAACTCCAGGTAGACTCACCTGACAGCGTCATACTGACACCCCTACAATATCACAACATCTTGGCACCCGAACATTGACACTACCAAAATAAACTACGATATACTGGCACCCCACCGTGGTGGCCACAAACAAAACTAATACGATAAGCTTTCCGCCTGGATACCGTTGAGCTCGAGATACTTTGAGTACTGTAAGATCTCATTTATAACACTAAATGTGATTCGCCAAAGGCGTATTTAAGACTTAACTTGCTGTCTACGAGTATGTTTACTTTTAAGGACGTCTCCACTTCTCAGTGCTTACCCTTTATTCCCAATGTACATATCTACCATTTCAGTTTGCTTCATCCAATTCCCGTTCATTCATCATCAGCGATATTTGACTCCCAAGGTATTCTAGGCCGACTCCTTTTCCTTTTAACCGTTGGAGACCATTGCAGTAAAATATTTGGCCAACTCTTCTCATCCATCCTTCTTAGGTCACTATACCACTGGAGTGCTCAGCTCTCAATTCTTTCAATCACTGGTTCTTCCATACCCGTTATCCTTCTAATATTTTCATTCCTTCTCTTATTTAATCTGAAACTAACACCTTCCATTTCAACTGCTTGCATCTTGCTTTCTTGACCCTTCCGTAAACTCCAGGCCTTGAGACAGTACATGTCTTGTCCCGGGGCTAAGAGTTATTCAGAAGGAAAAGTTAAATCATAGCTAATAATATAAATTATACCAAAAAGGGAAATATAAATATACATTTAAAATGGGAAGTGAAGAAAGCTTTCAAACACGTCTATGTAGCCGAGTTGTCACGAGCTGGCGAGTAACCCCGCTAGGACTGTACCGTTAGGGGCAGTGCATTGCATCGAGGGGTGAGGTTAAACTGCTCGAGGGTGAACAAAACAGGAAAAGAGAAAACAATTCTCTTCGCTGGCCAGGCGACCGGGGCACTTGGCGTAGAACATCCGCACAACCAATAAGTGATATTTAGAGTCCGTGGTGGAGTCAAACAGGCTACCTTTAGTTGTGAGGAAAATAGTTATTGTAATACAGGCCGGAGTACGGACGATATCTCTGCATCAAAATTAATACGTAACAATAGTCGCGGTCACGTAAAGCATAGTTTCACAGTAGAAAATTTAAGAGGAATGCGTGTATGCTCGACGGCGGAAGAAGGCCGAACTAACTAAATAAAGCACTTGTGTCGTACCACACCCTGAAAGAGGTTCCATGCTAGCCAAATCTGAGCTAGAGCACCCACAAATTCACACAATTCCTAATACCAAAACCCGCGCCTGGGATACGAACCCGTAACCCCATTACCACCCCAGCCTTTGTCCCATATGTCAATAAACTTTTTACTAAAGTATAATTCATGCATAAACTTCAGTAAAACTGCGTTGAAGTCTTTTGAAGCAACTTGAAACTCTTAACGAAAGTCATTCTAGAGTCAATACTTCTCTCGAGATTGCTGGTGAAGGTTTTTCATTGATTGGCAAAACATGTCCGTATTTCTAAAGTCAAAAACTCCATGCATATGCATTGTGGTTAATTTTTTATTTGTTCCTTTTCATTAAAAGATGTATATTTCTTTTCCAGGTTGCTTACCCAACGAATTCAGATGCAGTAACTCCTGTGTAGATCTAGTGAGGCGCTGTGATCGGCAGCCAGACTGCTCAGATGGAGAGGATGAGCAGGGTTGTGGTGAGTAGTTTTTCTTATAAGTTTTAATGCTAAAACCGTATTTCTTTCATTCCTTTCCCCATTGTTCCCAATTATTACCTCATTAAACTATTCATTTGCAAAATTATAGGAAATAGCTGATTATAATCAGCTCCGAAGGAGCTGCAATCATGCTGCTGAAATAATCCGAAACGTGGTGATATTTTAGTGAATATAGTGTCAGTATAGTCTCCTTCTGTCTCTGATTTCTCTCCTCGTATGTAGGACTTAAACCCCTCCCCCGTGACTTGCAAGCGCCTGGGCTTAGATATCTGTTGAACAGCAGAGGCTTTGGATCAGAGAGAAACTAGATTGGGTGATCAGCCCAAAGCCTGGTGTGTAAGTGAAGAACTGGATAATTGCAAATGATGGTGAAATGGATGAAATGAAATATAATTATATAGAGCAAAATGTGGGGAAAACTGAAATAGCCGCCCAGATGCCGCTCTGTCCACCCCCAACCCCAATACGGTATATTGATATATAAAATTACATAGAAAACTAAATAAAATTGTCTCGGTTAAATAAGAGTAAACATGAGTAAATAGTTAGGTGAATATATTCAAGACAGGTTAAAGCTGCTTCATAAAGAAAATGAAATAACACAGGACGTATGGTATAGGGTAGGTACACAACTTTGGGGGACCTAGAGTGCTTCACTTACATGAAATATATTGCTACTACCCCCCTCTATTACAAAGGGATAGAGTAAGGGAATCACACCGGGGCTAAAAGCTGCAGCAGACAGGTCGCAGCGACGCGCGGAAGTCCCGCACTATACTTGGCTCGAAGACCCCGACCCACTACAGGAACTAACCAGATTGGGCGATGAACGAATCATGGAACCAAGCAGCCCCCTAGTGTCTAAGGTAAATTTATTAAGGAGCAAGCATCCTGTCATCTGTCGGGCACCTTGATGCCAGAAATCATAGAAGCTCACCTGAAACACGAGAAGGAAACGGAATGAAAGGGAAATGGAAAAAGTTATGGGAGATGATAACCCAACCCAAGACTTGCTTACCTACCAGGGAAAATTACGAAACTCCAAAACCAGAGTAGGTTGTCCAAATATTTGAATATGTAACCTTCCGAATGCGAGTTTAACACTTAAAGGGAGGCCATTTAGCTTTTTCTACCTAGAAATCCCAATATGCTCCCTCCCATTCCGTTCTAAATAATTTAAGTGTATGTTATGCTTTCCTTTTACCCATTATGGTATGCTGTCAGCATACCACCTATAGTTTTTCTTAAGCCCTGCTTAGTATTTGAAATGTCTATGCTTGCTCCATCCAATTGGCTCAATAATCTGCCCCCTTCCATAGTTCTTTGCTCTTCCCCACCATCCCCCTTGTCTATTTTCTCAACATATAACTCTAGATTAATGAGCCAGTGATGTAATTTCACCCTATTTCCCCACCTGAAAACAATGTTTCTAATCAGGTTTTCAGTAGCAGATATATAATCAATGATATTACCTCCATTTGCATTTATATTTACCACTCCTCCAAATCCTGACAAAATTTGCAATTCAACATTTTAAGCTAAAATCGTTGCAGAAGGCAAAGGGTTGTCTTCGGCTAGCAGTTATTACGTGATCTTTACTACTTTGTCGTGCTCCTCGCATGTCGCTAACCCAGAGCCGGTAAGATAAGCACCTGCAGTGTGAAATGTTCTACCCCTACAATTGCCCCTTCCCTTCTTCCACCTGGCAGAGAAGGGGAGAGGTTAGGTGTGCAACAGTAGCAGTTGTTCTTAAAGATGCTTATTCTCCCAGTCCGATTGAACAGTTACCGTTCACTCAGTTGCACATGCAAGCCACTACCCTGCAACACAACCTGTTTCTTTGGCTCTACGTAACGTTCTCACGCGCTTTGTCTGCCAGGCCTGCTCCCCCCACAAGTCGGTTATGATACCGCAGGCACTGCAAAAACATAGTGGATCTACTGTGCAACACTTTTGGCAAATAATCTTACTTATCTCATTTAAATCTTGCTGTTTCTTCGTGAATCATTGCTCTCATATGAAGTTTAAGACTAAGTTGTACTTCACCATTGAGATATGTTAGAGTTGGGATAATGTGTGAAGGAGTCAAAGGCAGTAACTGTTTAGCTAAATCCTCCTTCACATTAAATTTTAATAACAATGCATATTAAATAACATTTATTTTAATCCATTTTTCAACTATTAAGATGAAATATAATTTTTTCATTTTTTATAATTTGACTTGATTAAGGTGCTCTGGCTATTTTATCATAAATATTAAGCCACAAATCCAAATTTGAATAGCTGCGCCGCTCTCAAGAGGGCGGCGCAGCAAAACTGACAAGTAACATTCTAGCGTTCACAGCGAGATAGCTTTCCATAGCGCAAGCAACAATGGTATCTTCCGACACTACTGACACAGTAGAATCTGAAAGCACATCTAAAACATGAAAGGGAAATGAAATGTGAGGGAATGAAAGAAAGGAGAGTCGTGGCACTGTACACCACACCAGCATTCGTGAAGGCGACCAAGAGTAAATCACATAAAAAAATACTCCATTATCAGAGTGGGCCGTCATCGGGAATCAAATCTGGGAGTTCCCAAATACGAGTAGATCTTTTCTGTTTGGTTTGGGATGCGTTAACGTTAATTTATTTGAGAATACCTTGTGGATCGGTTTGTAGGAGTGTATTGAGTAAAAAATCTGATGTGTTTCATTCACAGCACTTTCTGTAAACAAACTATTCTTACAAAAGAGTGTTCTTGTATCTGCATCATGCTAATGAAGATAAATATTGGCAGAAACAGTATCAGTAGAAGGAAATGAAGAAAAAGACCAGACTAAACCGACAATCAATATTTTTTAAAAACTGTCGCTATGTGACTGTCATTGAATTTCGGTCATCTTCAGGAGTAAAACAAAAGAGGAATGAAATGAACGAGAGCTTCCAGTTTGAGAAAAGCTTAAGGATTTTGAAATTGAAACCAATAATAGGAAATACCTCAGAAATTGTTAACTCATGTAAAAACAATATATGACATAAACTGTGTGTTTTAACAAGATCTATGCTTTTGTGTAGTAAGTTTACCAGTAATGTAAAAGGATTCAGAATGAAAAGGACTGTATGTTCTTCCTATGAAATTCACATTTATTTGCTATGTAAATATCTTTAATATATGGCATTTTAATCTAAATCGTTAATCACTTCTTATAAAATCTAATATTTCGAAAAATATTCCACGTAACTGGACATTTTAGGCAAAATTCCTTATTTTAAAAAGGCAAAGCCCTTCTCAAACCGATTCAATTCACCCCATGTAAAGTGTAATTAAGGTTTCGAGGATTTTTCTGAAAGTCTTAGTGTCGCATTATTGGAAAATATTAAACTTGAATACCAATCTTGATATTTAACAGACTTTCCGTTTTTTGAGTTATATTTTCCAGTCAACAACACGGACTTTTTTCTAAGAATGATTTTCTGGATTTGTGGGACTTAAAAATATATATTTCCGACACCGAATTTTGGGTGGAATATAGTAGCTTCTCAATCTACGCCTACTCTCCCAAAACAATCACATTTTGTAGAGATTTAATGACTGTTGCAATGGCAGCTTCATTAGAGCAGGGGTGGTAGCAAAATACAAAGATATGTGGTTTAGATCGCATTTGAGTTAGCAGTGTATTACTCCGTGTGCTAATTGCACCACGATCATGAAAATTGAAACAAATTGAATTCCAGTAGTCTAACACGGTCAACATGAAACGGTGGTTTAAATACAATGATTTCAATTTACGGCCAAGCAATCCCAAAATAAAATGCTCATGTCTGCAAACTCACTTAAATTAACCAACATGAGTGCCCATCACAATTACGCATTGATAGAAAACATCGTTCATATGTGCAAAAACCAAATTTCCGTATGAGACAAAATCGTGGAAAATCAAGTTACCCCATTTACCTCATTACACATTCAATGAAAGTGGTACAGTTAACTTCATCATAATAAGCATACATCTATTTTCAACTTATTCAACGAATGTGTTACCGTTTATATTTGATTATATCTATACAGTCTAGATTTTACTCGGTGGGCATATCAAAAGATAATTATTATATACTAATGGCGTTCAATAAGTCCTTACAAAATCCTCGTGGCATCGAAAAAGTTTTTATTCAGTAGGCGTCGTCTATAGCTATATTCATCGCGCCAAATGCGCTTGAATCAACAATCTTTAAAATGATGGAAAAAACGCTGAATAAACACTTCTATTTAAAATGCTTAACAACAAAAGAGATAAAAGTCGAGTTGGATGAAGTTCACGGTCCATCTGCTCCTGTATTTGCAACAACTTACAATTGGATAAATGAATTTAAACGTGGCCATCCATCCACTATTCATAAACATCGTTCCGGACGTCCAGTAGAAGTGTCTTCCTCCGAAATGGTTAACAAAATCCTAGATGTGGTTTAGAGTGATCAACGACTTTAAGTTCGCGAAATAGTAGAGGCCACAGACATATCACAAGGTATAATGTTCTTAATGTTACACCATAAATCTTATGTCATCCATTCACATGATTTTCTATACATCTCTGAACAAATTATTTCATGCTAATTGAGAAAAATTAGCAGAAATAGTCTTATTACTTATTTCCTTGGAATTAGAAGCGAAATAAGCGAGTACCATTACTGGTTGCTATGTAACTGAAGTTCCTTTATTTGTATGGACAGGAGTTAAAAAATTCCTGTATGAGAAAAGTTAAGTTTTTCAAAACTGAAACCGAAAACAAGGAATATCTCAAAAACGCTTACCTCCACGAAAAAATGTATGCATCATAAATTGTGTGTTTTAATGTGCTGTACATTTTTGTGTGGTAAGTGTTTGTCCATTTCTTACGGTTTAGCAGTTATGTAAAACTCCGTAAAATTCACTCAGAATAAAGTAGTCTTCAGAGTCTATTCCTAGAAATTTCAAAGTATACACTGTATTTGTCAGGTAAATATCTCTAATATATGATATTTTAATCGTTAGAGCCATTTTTAGAAAATAAAAATTTTCGAAAAATGTTTTATGTAAAAGGTAGTTTGGGGTTGTGGGATTTTTCTCAAAATCTTCGTGTCGCATTCCTGGAAGATACCATACTTAAATACCAAGTTTGGTATTTTACCGACTTTTCGTTTTTGAGTTATCGTGTTCACAGACACACGGACACACACACGGGTCTTTTTCTGAAAATGCTTTTTATAGATACAGGGGACCCTAAAACATATATTACTGTTGAAATCTCGGCATCTCATTTTGGTGGTGTGCAATACTTTCTATATACACTGTGTACATAGTACGTGTAGAGAAAGTAAATATTAGGTCTTCAAAGGTCTCGGCGAGATGTGTGCCGTGTTTGTTCTCAATGGAGAATAAAGGCAGTCGTGTGATCGAATCGGAAGCTGGTTTGGCTCTTTTCCGTCGCAATTCTGAAGAGTGTTTGCGTCGATACATATCTGTGAATGAAACATACATATACTACTACACTTGTACCACTACACAAAGGTACAATCGAAAGAGTAGGTTTTTAAAGTTGAACCGGCTCCAAAGAAGGCGAAGGTGGTGAAATCTGCAGACAAGGTGATGGCCTCGGGTTTTTTTGGAATCATCTATACTTATTGATTACTTGCATAAAGTAAGAACAATAAGGGCAGAGTATTATGCATCGGCCTTGCACCGGTTAAACAGAAAAATCAAGAAAAAACGCACTCTTAGAGCAAAGGAAAGGATTCTCTTCCAACAAGACAATGCAAGATGGCATACCTGCGCAGATTTCATGGCAAAAATTGTAGAATTGAGATTCGAATTACTACAACATCCACCATATTCGCCAGATTTGGCCCTTCAGTGACTTTTTCTATTTCCAAAATTTGAAAAAGTGACTTGGTGGAAAATGATTCACGTCAAACGGAGAGATCATTTCCCAAACAGATGCCAATTTTGAGGACCTTCCGAAATCCTACTTATTAAAGGCTTAAAACAGTCTTAGGAACGCTGGGAAAAGTGTATCAAGCTAAAAGCACATTAAGTTGTTTTTCTATATTTTTCTGAGGACTATAGAACGCCGCTTATGTAAAATAAACAGGTATAAATAGGAGCAGGCAGTACCCTAGTTCATGAAGTGGAGAAGAAGAAGAAGAAGAAGAAGAAGAAGAAGAAGAAGAAGAAGAAGAAGAAGAAGAAAGTGACGATAATAATGGTGGCAGTGTTTGGGACAACGTTTTATAAATATGGTTTATAAACCTTATTGTGCAGATAGTGGAGGAATTTTCCACGGCCGGTAAGAAACTATCTCAGGATAAAGATGAATGGGTTAATTGGTTTTCTGTCTCTTTGTACTTTTGGGAAGAAACGTTTTGAGGCTTTTGGTGATAATATATGTAGTTTGTTTCATAGGTAGGTTTAAATAATATTTCTGTAACTCTCGTATGTAAAGTGAGAGGGGAAGTTTGTAGTATTATATACATTTCTGCTAGTTAGAGTCACTGTTAGCGGGAAAGTAGTTCTGTCGTTCCGCATAATGGCCAGCATATTCTCTAAACCAGTAGAATGATATGTGGTTGATTCGTTATGTTTTTATATCTCTTCTCTCTTTCTTTTGATGATGTCTCCATTTGTCAGCGGTTACTCCATTTTTCCATCCTTCTCTGTCGTTACAATCTTCGTATTGTAGATATTTTTTAATTCGTATAATAACTACGTTCTTGGATCTCCATGTTGCGATTGCTTTTTGGGCTACCTCGACATTGATGGCATACACGTTAGTAGATTTCGGCTTATTTTTAATTCACCTTATTTCCACGTGTGTGCTATGTAGCTACATCTGAATCATCGTATTGTTGGTGGAGAATATATTTTTGTCTTTCTTTCTGTTACAAAAGGCTTCTATTCCTGCCACCCTCCCTTGTTTCCTCCTGGAACAAAGTGAAATTGGCTGATCCAATTTAATTCACAGTAATTCCGAAGATTTGGATTTTTTCTTTCAGTAGAAACTCTGTCTTCAATAATTTGAGTATGACTGGACCAGCGTCAAAGTATAACTTGAATTAGAGCTCGCCCATTTGAAAATCATTATATCTTAACAGAGTAATAACTTCCATTTCGACTATAAGAACATAAATAATGACCAAATCTTTTTCATGAGCTCCTAAGCATAAACCTAAAAGAGAACAAAGTTTTCCTCATGATAAAATAATGTATTTTGACGGGCAGTAGGTTTGCTATGACCACGATGTTTGATTTTCTTATTATTGTTTGTTACAAACACGGATTTAGTTCTATCACCTGTTTGATCTCCATAAGCTTCAGGACCAGGGGACAGTGGATGGTCAGAGGTGGGGGCAAGGTGCAGTTTTTGCTGTATAAAATATATCTTCTCTGCGCTCGAATGTTCAATTTATGTCTCTTCTTAATGATTTACTCCCGGACCACGCAATAGTGATGGAGCAAATATGCTTGCGCTGGTATCACGATTGGGTCACTCTGGAATCGTTAGTTACTGACTGCTAGCGTGCAACTTCGACAGCATTTCTGCCTGCTTCTCTTCCTCTCAGTTATCACGTAATAAACATTGGGTCTACTGAATTAATCTACTTGCGGTGCTAAGCTTCAATGCATGGGTGACCCCTCCGTCTTATTCTCGTATTTATCATTCATGGCATGATTTCAAATAAACGGTATCTAGATTGGTCGGCCGAACTTGTATAAGATGTCTAATTGTTTTAAAGCAAAAGCATATTTAGAAGAGACGGAGACGGAGCTAACCTTTCGAAAAAGTGCATTATACATGGGCCTTTTCTTGTCAACCTCCGATAGACTAGAAATAAAATATAAGTTCTTAGAAAAAAATTATTTTATACTAAAATGTTTATACAATTATGGTTACTTTTCAATAATCACCGAAAAAATTGAGACCTTTATCTTACCTATGCACAAGCTTTGCAATATCTGCTTCATTGCCGCCAATGATATCAAATGAGCATTGGCGTTGTTTTGAAGATCTTCATACTTTAAACGTTTGCGGAAAAAACATTCAAAACAAACGAAGAGGAATTGTGTTGATCCATGGCAGCGCTTGTCCGCTCACTATTGGCACAATCCATCGCTCCTTGAACAATTTCAATGGGACATTTTCGATTATCCGCCGTATTTCCTGACCTGGCACCACGCGACTTACCCTTTTCCCTGGACTGAAGACATGGCTAGGAGGGCAGCATTTTCAAACCAACGAAGATCTTCAAAACAACGGCAATGCTCATTTGAAATCATTAGCGGCAACATTTTTAGAAGCGGGTATTGCAAAGCTTGTGTACAGGTACGATAAATGTCTCAATCTTTTCGGTGATTATGTTGAAAAGTAACCATTAGTGTACAAAACGTTTAGTACTAAAATAATTATTTTCTAAGGACTTGTCTTTCATTGATAGCCTAGCGGAGGTCGAAAAAACAACGGCCCTCATAGTTAGACATTGAATTATCAAACGCTGGGGGGAAGGAACCCGATTACAAACTGCTGGAAGTCTAAACTTAACACGACTTGGTTCGATAGCGTCAGACTGAACCGCGGGTTTCAACTGACTCGCAGGTTTCCCGGTAAACCACAAGGTGATCTCAAATTATTTTGAGATGACAAACCCCAATGGCGACTTATAATGTTGTAAGTATTTCATAGTATAGTTAACTATTGAAATACGACATTATAAGTCGCTATTGGAGTTGGTCATCTCAAAATAATTTGAGTTTTACCGGGAAATATGCAAGTCAGTTGTAAAATTCAATACCAAATTTGGTATTCAGTGGTCTTTTCGTTTTTGAGCTATGCACAAGCACATACACTCACAGACAGATACGCGCGGGCGCTTGCGAAGCTTTTTCTAAAAATGTTTGTTTTAGGTTCAGGAGTTCCTCAAAACGTTTATTTCCGATGAAATCTCGGTTCTGACTATTTGGGTAATATAATACCTTCTCTATCCCTTAGGTGCGTACATAGTAATTGATAGAAAAGGTAAAAAGGAGGAAATGGAACCAATAATAAAGTCACAAAAACTGAAGAAAGAAGGTGAACAAAGGAAGTTTTACACACTTTATTGTTTACAAACCAAACTCAATTAACCACCTCATAGTCACTATTTCTCCTCCCCCACCCTTTTTCATTTTCCTTACACTCCGATCATCGCTGCATTATTTAAAACCAGTTCCTTTCCCCTCAATTCTTCCAACTTGCAAGATCCAGCCAGCTTATAATCTTTCCTTGAGTTAACGAAGGAATTCAGGCATTTACTTTCTCCTCGGTGCTTCTGTCTTTGCAAATGCGCTAGTATATTACGAATCCATTTCTTTCTCTCTACATCAGCGATAGTTTCTTCTGCCTTATTTGTAAGTAAATGTGATCTCTCGTCGTGAAGATTATCAAGTATTAAAATGACGGTCTGCATTTCTATACCGTCACTTCGTTGTAGTAATAGTCTGCTACTCTTTACAGATGATTAAAGGTAAGTGTTAAATAATTAATCTAACAGAGTCATGTAATCATTATAAAATGTTGAAGTTACGGACCATTAAACTAATTATTGCATTTTGGTGTTCATAAGCTTCTAATATAGAAAGCTTTGCTTAATCATTTTAATAGGCCGATTGTTAATGCCAATAAATAGTGTTCGCATCGCAGTGTTACAAGAACAAGCATGGAAGTTGCGATCTTTCCCATCATTAATTTTTTGAAATGTTTTATATATTAGTATTTTTAAAATGTAACTAGTAACTCGACAATTGGTAATTTTTTATTTTTATCCCTTAATTGTCTCTATTATTTTGCCGTTTCTCCCCTCATTTATAAAGCAGATTACATAACCCTGCCGAAGGCACCACCAACGAGGCTGTTTAAATGACCCGGAGTGTTAAGGCAATAGGTAATGGACCGGTCATTTCGATGCGATTTCGAATCTCAGCAAACTCAAAGTATGCTTGTAGTAAAGGAAGGGGAGGGCTCAAGTAAAATAATCGGTGTAATGGCACGTCTGAAAGCTGACAGAGACAGTTGTGTGGGTTTTGTTCTTTTTCTTTAAAAAGAAGAAAATCTCTACAGTTTTATTGCAAAAATGTTATAGTTTTACAATACAAAAGGTCTTAATTACATGTATTTTATGCCTGAAAGTTAATTTAACATTAACTCTAGAGTAGAAACTCTATTGCTATAGTAGCGCTTAAAATAAGTGGGATTAGGGTTATTAAGTATTGAAACGACGATCTGCATTTCTACAACGTTATTTAGCTGTGGTAATATACTGCAACACGTTACAGATTATTAAAGGACAATATTGAAATTTAAACAAGTAATCTGATATAGGGAATCTGGAGTAACAATAAAATTATAAAATGTGGAAGATACGGGTTAATGAACTAATTATTGCATTTTGATATTCATAATTATATTTACTATAATTATATTACATATAATTTATATTAGAGCTAAATACTCTTAAATTAACGCACAGATTTCATTATACATTTTAATTGGGCTGGTTGTTGATGCCAATAAACAGTGAACGCATGGTAATTGCGAACTTTCCCTGCGTGAACTTTTCGAAATATTTTCTCTAGTTGAAAATGTTTGACCTTTAAGTAACTCCTTCCAATTGATGTATTTCATTCGCAAATCTTCCAGTGGGTTGTCAAATTAACAATTACTAAAACATATTAAAATATCAAGGCCAGAAAAGAAAAATATATAGCTGCAACAAATAATTGAAAATTAACCTCATATAGCAGAAGTAAAAGAGTAAGATGAGTTACACAAATAGCTATAAATAAAATAATATTGAAAACAAAAGTATAACACTGGATTTAATATTCAACATTTGTGAAAGGATTTTAAGGTAGAAATAATGGTCTGAAAAGGGGAAAAGTTCTTAAAATATATACAAAAAGGTACATGATGAAATTTATTTATTTAGATGTAAATCACTATATTAACTTTTTCTATCCCATTTTCTGGGTTATAATAATTCATCAGTTAGTTATACAGGATTAAACACAGCATTTCAATGTTTTCAATACTAGTTCGCTGGCTCTTTGGGCTTGAAATTTACAGAAACCAAAGGAGCATATTGTGTAGCTCCCTTAAAGCAAGTTCAAAGTTGCAAAGGTTTCCATATCTTCATGAGCAGGCACATTTTTAAAAACACAGAGGTTTTTGCCCATTTTCCAGGTAAGAAAACTCAGATGTGTTATATTCACAAAATTTCTCTGTTCCAAATACAAACTATTTTTACAAAACTTATTCTTTTATCTTCGTCATGCTAATCGAGATAAACATTATCAGAATTAGTCTTATTACATGCTTGTAAGGAGAAGGGAAAAAAGGCTATACCATAGGCTAAACCGATAGTCAAATCCTTTAAAAGCTGGTCGTATGTGAAACATTTGAGGTTCGGTTCGCTTTGCATGGTCTTGTTTGAGAAAGGTTTGGTAGTTTAAAACTAATAACAAGGTCAACTGTCAACTCCTCAAGAAAAGCGTATATGATATAAATTATGTGTTTCAACAATATCTACATTTTTGTGTTTTAAGTTTTTTTCTATATCTGTTTTAACCGTTAAGCAAATTTTCGGCAAAAGTCATCCAGAATAAAGAAGTCTTCAGAAGCTATTCCCAGGAATTTCATAATATACATTTTATTTATATTTAAATATCTTTAATCTACGGTAGTTTAATCAAAATTGTTAGAGCCATTTTTGAGAAAAACAAAAAGTTTTAAAGAAATGTTTCCGTGTACTTTTTTGGGAGGGTAGTGTTTAACACCCACTTTTACTACTTGTGGCACTGCAGGTGATGTCATGTAATGAAGATGGAGCACCGGTGGAACGCCTATAAAAGATAGTTTGTGTTCTGGGGGACTTTCTTGAAAAGTTTCGTGTCGCATCCTTGGAATATACTAAACATAAATACCAAGTCTGGTCTTCAGCAATCCTTGTTTTCAGCTCTGCTGTCCACGAATGTACACAGACAAACACATTCACACTTACAGACACGGACGTTTTTCTAAGCATGCTTCTTGGGCTCAGGGGTGAAATCTTGAAATCGAATTTTTTGATGGAATACAAAAACTTCTCTAGTAGCTATGTACATGCTATAGTACATACAGGCTAGAGAAATTTAAAAAAAACAAACAATAGATTCAAAATGTATATTTGCTGCTCAGTAGTAGTTTCATATAAAATGAATCCCACTTAATGTTAGCTAACCACCTCTTTTATTTTCTCTAACACCATCTCATAAATTGGCTATATATATCTTTTTCTCACACTGATGTCATCCAGCATTGACGTTTGCGTGTACTTCTCAAGAAGTGATTTGAATTCAGGATTGTTTAACTTTTGGATTGAAATTTCAGATCCTGAAGCGAAAGCATGTGTGAGATGTTTTTTAGAATTCAACTTGTGAAGTTCAATGTTCTTGATGTTCAAATAATAGTTATTACAGTTCCACGTTGAGATAATTTGAAATATTAGCAGCCCATTCAAAAAGAATATTATAATGGCTCTATACACTCTGGGCTGCTAATTTGTGTTTTTGTTCATTATAAGAGCTCTTGTAGGAACGGTGTAGGTTTCGATCTCCTATCGTTTATTATTCTGTGTTGAACATAGATGAGAATTTGCATTCTGACCCAATAAGTTATTTCCATGTATATTGTCGCCGTGTATTTTAAATGTATAATTATTAACCACAATGAAAACGAATTAGTTCCCGTTTGACATTAGCATGAGACTCTTGTGATATTTCAGGCATCAAGGTGTACGAAAAACCAATTACAGAGATGAGTATAAGGATGATAATTGTAAAGTTTATTGTAAGTTGTCGGGAATGAGAGCAATGACAACAAACCTCTTCGTTCTTAAGCTCGGGTTAGCCAACTCTTTAATACAAAAGTACATCTCAAATACAGAGAGAATAATACACAGAGCATCATACATAGTTATTCAAATGTAGTCGAGAGGGTCGTGACTGGATCCACAACATCCTCCCCACCCTGCTTGACGGCCAGCTGGACTGAACGGCTGATGTTTCTTCCCTCTGGAATATGGAGAAGTACTGTCCTTACTTTGTTGTCCCTTCCTTCAAGCAGATCTTCCTCCACATATGTCTCGGGCGTACTTCTTTTTGAATCAAGACGAGATCTCCTGATGCGTGCCTTTGAGCTTGCTTGGTTTGCACACTTCGTGGAAGCTCCTCAGTTGTAGCAGATATTCCTTCTGCCAGCGGTTCCAAAAATCATTTGTCAGCTTAAGTCTCAGTTGGAATTCTTTTGTCGACTTTTGCCTTTGGTCCAAAATCCCGAGTTTCGGCACCAAATTATATCGGGAATGAGAGCAATAACAACACACTTCTTCCTTCCTAGACTCAGGTTAGCCAACTCTTTAACACAAAATAACATCTCAAATACAGAGAGAATAATACACAGAGCATCATGAATAGTTATTCAAATGTATTGGAGAGGGTCGTGACTGGATCCTCAACATAAGTACGTGTTTGTGGTACTTTCTGTTATAGGAATATTATAACTTCTCTAACAATAATTATAATTCTCTTGATATACAATATAATTATTTCAGAATGTTAATTCGAAATAATATAGAGACATAAATGATTGTATATGCGACGTAAGCAACAAATTGAATGCAATTCTCAACAGTGAAGTTGATGTTTTGGTGTTTTAATGTTTCGTCATATGACAACTTTGTTCTATGAGGGCGTAGCTTAAACATTCCGAACGATAATTATAATAAATTACACATTTTATATTGTGCTCGAGGTTTCTACGGTAACATATAGGCTCTTTTAATTTCATATTATTATATACCTTCCGTTTTAAACGTTAAATATTTCGATATTAAGAGGGTTATGCGAAAAAAGTTTTCAGATTTTGCAGGTACTACATATTTATGAAATAGTTCCTTAACGTAAATTTAACATTCAACAAACATCAGAGGTGCTATTAATAATAATAATAACGAAAATATAACTTTTTTTTTTTACCTTTTTTTACTTAAATTTAACATTGAACAAACAAACAGAGATACCATTAACATCTCCAAATAACATTAATATCGACAAACAACAACAACGATAACGGTTTCGACAAACTGTGTCTTGAATTCTTCTGTACCTCCACACAACTTCTCGTTCTTAACCTTCGGTATTAATTTCTTGTGAAATATCCGTTCTGGTAATTTATTACTCGTCCAATAAGAGCACATAGCCGATAGATAGGGACCGTTAAATTCACGTTATCACTAACTGAATTTAGGTTTCAACTACTGCAACATCATTGTTTAAATGTTATTTGATTTCAGAGTTATTGGTCGGTTATTAGTACTGAGGTTGGCTATTGTTGCCGGCACATGAATAATTACTGGTGTTTTCCAGAAATTATATTTTGTTATATATGTTGAGTATTGCTAACTTCTGATTACACAAAATCTTAAATTCTTGTTCAAAAAAAGAAAAAAACTGGTCTAATCTATTAAAAACATTAATGCAAATGATGAGAACGGTTCTCGCGCATATAATGGAAGAAAAAATGTGCAAAAAGTAGTAATCTCACTAAAAATAGGTGTTACAAATCGTGCTTATTTTCTTTAAATTATGTGCCCAAATGTATATACTGACCTCCCTGTATGATAGCTATAGTTTTGGAAAGATGCTCCACTTTAAAATCCTTCCTCTTCGACATAGTAGGAAAAAATCTGATGTGTTCCATTCACATGACTTTCTCTACATCTCTGCAATAAATTATTGTTAAAAAGTTTATTCTTATACCTAGTTAATTCTATGAAAGGGTCATATTACTTGCTTCCTTGTAAGAAAGAGGAATAGGGGAGTACCATAGGCTAAATCAATAAACAAATCTTTTAAAAGATGGTTGCTATGTGATTCAACTACCTTTGTTTGTATGGACAGGAGTTGACAAATTCCCATATGAGAAAACTATAAGTATTTTAAAGCCCGAAACTAATAACAAGGGATATCTCAAAAACGGTGAACTCCATGAAAAAAATGTACATAACATAAATTGTGTATTTTAACGAACGTTACATTTTTTGTGTTTTAAGATTTTGTCTACCTCTTATGATTCACCAGCTAATATAAAATTTCGCTAAATTCATCCAGAATAAACATGTCTTCAGAGGCTATTCCCAGAAAATTGAAGATATACATTTTATTTGTACATGAATATCTTACATATAAAGATTTTAATCAATATCGTTACAGCCATTTTTGAGAAAATCATTTTTTTTCAAAAAATGTTCCATGTAAAGGGTAGTTGGAGGTGGGGGAATTTCTTTGAAAATATTCTTGTCGCATTCTTTAAGTTTGGTATTTAACGGTCTTTTCCTTTCTGAGCTATGTCATCTAGACACACACACGGACGGACCGTTTTTATTATATTGCTTTTTTTTTTCTTTTTTTTTTTTTTTTTTTTTTTTTTTTATTTAGAGGGACCCAAATATGTATTTCCGATGAAATCTCGGTATCAAATTTTTGGGTGCAATACAATACCTTCTCTATACATTATGTACACAGTACGTATAGAGAAAGTGAAAAGAAAAATGAACAAACTAACATCTGTACCAACAATATTGTGATGCTGTTGGTAGAGACAACGAGAGGATTTATCCGGGAATCACAACTTTTAACTCCAACGGACAGACATGTGGCGGATGAGGGGTTGGTATTCTAATCAAAAGGAATTTACTACCAATGATAGACACCATTACAAATTTAGAAATCAAAAAAAGAGTTAAGATTCAAATATGTATTTAGCACATTACCATTTCATTAATATACATGGTCCTTAAGATGGAGACAATCTTTTAGAGCTGCCATAATCATGACAATCAAAATACGAATGGTTCAAATTTGAAGGCATCTTGTATTCCGATTATTATTCCTCTTACTTTGATGGATTTCAAATGGTATTCGTATTTAAGAACTTGATCTGTATATATTTTTCTTCTCTTCATGTACTTCTTTTGTTGGTTTTCATTAATTTTGAAATTAAACGTTAGATGTATAAGTACCTACTCATACCTTGAAGAAGCTTAAAGACAGTTTATCCATTTTCCTATTACTCGTACTACCTTCACTTGAATAGCGTATTTATATTCAGAAAGCCGTTTTTTCTTCATGATGATTGGGGTTTAAAGGTGCTCAACTACTGGGATACTAGCGCCCTTAGAAAACTAATTGTGGCATGAGACTAGAACTAAAATTGGTTAAAATCGGAACAGGATAAAATGCGAGCTATAATTAGACGTAAAAGGAACTTAAAAACTATACATTGCTAAAATCATAAAACCCCATAAAACCTTGCAAAACAATGGAAGATAAAAGGGGATAAAAGTAGATAAAATAGCTGACGTGTTCCATTCACATGACTTTTTCTACATCTCTGCAACAAATCATTCTATTTACTTCATCTAATCGAGAGAAAATTGGCAGAAATAGTCTTATTACTTGCTTCCTTGTTAGTAGAAGTGAAATAAGGTTAAAGTGATAGTCAAAATCTGGTTGCTATGTGACAGAAGTTCCTTTGTTTGTATGGAATCGAGTTCACAAAGTCCTGTATGAGAAAAATATAGGTTTTTTATATCTGAAACCAAAAACAAGGAATATCTCAAAACAATCAACTACACGAAAAAAATGTATATAACATAAAATGTGTGTTTTAAAGTGCTCTACATTTGTTGTGTGGTAAGTTGTTGTCCATCTCTTACGGTTTAGCAGTTATGCAAAATTCCGTAAAATTGACCCAGAATAAAGCAGTCTTCAGAGGCTATTCCCAGAAAATTCAAAATATACATTTTATCTGTCAGGTAAATATCTTTAATATGTGATATTTTAATCAAAATCTTTAGAACCATTTTTAGAAAATCAAAATTTTCGAAAAAAGTTCCATGTAAAGGATAGTTTGGGGTGGACGATTTTTCTCAAAATCTTCGTGTCGCATCTCTGGAAGATACTAAACTTAAATACCAAGTTTGGTATTTTACCGACTTTTTGTTTTTGAGTTATCGTGTTCACAGACACACGGACACACACACGGACTTTTTTCTGAAAATATTTTTTTGGATTCAGGGACCCCAAAACATATATTTCCGGTGAAATTGAATTTTTTGGTGGAGTGCATAGTACGTATAGAGAAAGTAATAAAAAACCTAGTACGATGATAAAAGAATTAGATCCTAACGGTAAAATCCTAATTTAAAAACCCTGTCAATCGCCTTCGCTGGCAGCTGGAGAGTTATACGAATAGCTACTAGAGTAGGTTTTTTCCTTCGATGCATGCCATGGACGTTAAGTTGTATTGAAAAGCGTGTAGTAGTTCACCATATTGGCAGGTTCCTATGGCAAGCCCCAAGAGCTTCATCTCTCCGTGCCAAAGGCATACAGGCTCTTGCCTTAGGACCTGTCCGGAACACCTCGCACTGCTGCCTCAGGACCTGTCTGGAAACCTTTGTAACGCTCAAAAATTTACCGCCATCTTGATGCGTTCTCTCCATCGCTGCATTTTATGGCCTGATTATCTCTGAACCACCTGTTTTCTGGGAACATGCTTGAAGCGGAGAACGCCTTTTTGTTGCTTAATTTTTCAAAGGATGTTTGCCTTTCGATATCTAGAGGATCATGAATGTCCATATGGTGTCACAGCAGATAGAAGTAGATGGACTGGATGAAGTTATGTGTAATTTCAGAATGAACTTAGTTTAGAATGTTAGGGAGACAACAGGATAGACTCAGTTTAGTATGTTAGGGAGGCAACAGGATAGACTCAGTTTAGTATGTTAGGGAGACAACAGGATAGACTCAGTTTAGTATGTTAGGGAGGCAACACTGTACTGCCACCTTTGAGGTCTATTGCGCATCCACGATCTTGTCAACAATCCAGAAGTCAACCATTCAAAATGATCTGAATCAGACTCTGCACCACCATGATGATTGAAAGCTCTTCCAGTTTTTTTGAAGTCACTCTTAAAATAAGGGTTCTTTGGTGAGCAAATCCTAGCCACTCGCGCAATGAATAAACAGCTGAACGATCTACTTGATCTGCCTGATCTGCCTGCGGTATTCCTCATCCTGTGCAGGTGCCCTCCCAGTGTTCTGTAAAAAGATCTGTAGCCTGGGAGAGCTTCCCACTGCTTAATTTTAGCAGTTCTCAAGACCTATCTAAATCCAGCCTCAATGGAGAACCTGAAACCAACATATCTGCTCCAGTATTTGCCATCATTTTGTGATAACCAGGATTGTTTTATTTCAGAAGAATGAGAATCTAACACTGTGATGTTCCCTAAATACATACAGTTCCAACGCAGAACTAATAAACCCTTGCTCTTTGATAAATTATATAATCATAGAAAACCTCTTTCACTTCGTTTCTAACGATAACTTCAGCATCATGCACAAACTTCAGTTTGTCTGAAAGAGATGTATTAATTTTTTTACATCTATAATATTTACAGTTTTTAGGAGTTAAGATCTTGTTTCGTGAGAATGAGTTTTTAAGATATCGATGTTTGAAAGTTTCCTTCAAATGTAAATAGAAATAGTACCCTATACATTGGTACATGAGTGCCTTCAAGTCTAATTGGCTTGCTATATTTTCAAATGCCTGACCATGCAGGTTTGCAAGGATATTTAAAAAAAAAGAGTATCACTTTTGAGAAGATGAGAAGGTACAGTTTTGAATGTTTAAAATACGATATCTCTCTCTCTTTCTCTCACTCTCTCTTTCGTTTCTCGCTTCTTTTAGAACATTCTGACAAATGGGGGAATAAACTGTAACCAGAATTTTAGTTATTTACGACTCTGATTACAACCAACGAGAAGCAATTGAGTACTTCACGAAAATAGGTAGGTGTGGTATATGATATTGGAACAGCAGCTCTTTTGGACGATGGGTTCAGAGAGTTAAGCATAAGTAACCGAAAAACCAAATTTTGAGATATCCTGCCACAGATGGCTCTCGAGTATGTTGAAGCGAGCAGACACCATTATTCTTGAGGATTGGTGCATCATAGCACAGTGAAAGATAGTATGTTCAACTGATGTGCGTCAAGATGCATTCCACGAATCTTGTAAATAAAATTCGGTCTAGGTCCCGAAGCACACTCAGTTACGAGCACACAGAGCAGTCAGCTTAATAAAGAGAGGGCAGTGGGGAGGGATTTATAGCCTAAGCATGCACACGTAGATGTTTTAAAATAGCTACTACATGTATTGCATTATATACATCGTTCTAATTCATAAAATAGCACAATAAATCACTTATTTCATAATATGATTAGTAAATGAAAAGCCTTGTACTTTTACAAATATAATATAAAATGTTATGCAAAAAAATTAGGATGATGATTTGTAGAGCTTTGAAAAGACAACGGACATAAATCAACCAAACTCACTCATTATACATTGCAGTGAATTACAAGATACATTTTTACTGTATCCAAATAAAAGGCTGCCTTTCTGTCACTAAAAATATGTCTGAACCATTCAAAAATGTGTTCAGTGTCGAACACCTATCCTTTCGTATTTTGCACATTTTTCAATCTGCACTGTCTTTCAGTGTTCATTGTTTTATCTACTAGCAGGAACTCAACCCGTTCAGGCAGTGAGCAATACCAGATAGTGTAACACATTTCGAAATAGGCTGTAAAGACCACGCCTACTCCATCACGCCCTAATGATACTTTGTGTAATGATACTCAGGCCGGCAATTTCGTAAACCCCGACTGAGCTCTACTTATAAACCTGAAACTGTTACAAAATTAGTTTGACTACACTATAAAATGAGTTGATTGTACTATAGAGCGAGATTTGACATCTTAGGGTGTTTTAACTTGTGATTTACGTTGAAAATTACAATTAAATGCTCCATGCAGTTAGGGCAAATGCAGTACCACAAATATATACGCACAATCGTTTCGCGCTGATGAAAAGCCGAGCAATTATATAAAAGAATATAAAACAAATATTCACTTTATTTAGTAAAACTTCATCCATTTTAGTAAACATACTCTGAGTAAAATGAGACCTATTTTTAAAGATTCTAAATTATCTTGTTCGGAGAATCCCTCTGCCGGATAAATTATACATCAGCTTTCATGAGAAAATTACTGACAGTATATCCAAATTCATTAATGTTTCTATCCGCAAAATACAATGAGTATTAAAATTAAATTGCTTTAACTTTCAAAGATAAATATTAAACATTTCAATATGTTTTATTCGTAAGGTCAGTATGTCAGGCATAGTATATTTTATTTAAAATTTTAAGAAACCATTTTGAGAAAACTCAATTCAAGTTGAGGCAATATTTATATCGTAAAAATGTTGGCAGATTTTGTGGTTTTGTAATATATGATGTTCAAACTTTTTTTTCTGTTGCATTCCGAAGTTGAAATGTGCAAATGTCTAATATTCCTTGTGCTTTTGTCGCGTAGAAGTGTTTTGATTTTCTCTATGCAATTTTGTTTTTCCAACAATAGGAATCATAGTTACGTGTGGATATTGTTTGTTGTGAAGCCAGTTATTATAATAAAGAGGCTTTCTCACAAGCATGGAAAAGGCTAATTTGAGATTACGCGTACATAATGTAAATGCGTACAAATATTTGCAGCATTTAACAATTGCAGCTTCATATCAGAAATGTACGAGATAATTGTTAATAAACTAAAAATCTAGAAAGAAAATCCTAGTAATTTATTATTCAAGAAATCGCCAGATAATTTGGATCTGTGAAGCACAACAAGCCATTAAAACGCCCGGAGAAGAGTCGATTGCTACTCCAAACTAAGCATAAGCGAGAGTAGATTTTTATTCCAAATTTAGCGTGAACGCAAAAAGGATCTAATGCTTCAAAGTAAAATATTTAAGTGTGAAACTACTTGGGGAGCAGGGGTTAGTTTAACGGAAAATCCAATCCTCCCAGCACCCTTAAGCAGTGTCTAGCTTAATGATAGGCTTTCTCTACACGTAATAAGTACATAGTGTATATAGAAGGCATTGTATTCCACCCAAAAACTCGATACCGAGATTACACCGGAAATACATGTTTTGGGTTCCCCTGAATCCAAGAAAAGCATTTTCAGAAAAAGGTCCGTGTGTTTGTACGTGTGTGTGCCTGTGAACAGCATAGCTCAAAAAGCAAGAGATCGTTGAATACCAAACTTGGTATTTAAGTTTGGTATCTTCTAAGGATTTGACACGAACATTTTCAAGAAAATCCCTCCACCCCCAACTACCTTTTACATGGAACTTTTTTCGAAAGTCTTGATTTTCTTAAAAATGGCTCTTAATGATTTTGATAAAAATATCGTATACTAAAAATATTTACCTGACAAATAAAATGTATCTCTTGAATTTTCTGGGAATATCCTCTGAAGACTACTTTATTCTGGATGAATTTTACAGAATTTGCATAACTGCTAAACTGGTAGAGATGAACAAACACTTACCACACAAAAATGTAGACCACGTTAAAACACACAATTTATGTTTATACCTTTTTTTTTCGTGGAGTTGATCGTTTTTAGATATCCCATATTTTAGGTTTCAGCTTTGAAACAGTTATATTTTTCTCATACAGGAATGTATGAACTCCTGTCCATACAAACAAAGGAAGTTCAGTCACTTAGCAACCAGCTTTTGACTATCACTTTAAGCTAAGGAACTCCTGTATTTCCTTATACTTACAAGGAGGCAAGTAGTAAGACTATTTCTGCTAATTTGTTCTCTATTAGCAAGAGGTAAACAGAAGCATAAGCTTTTTAAGAATAATTTGTTGCAGAGATGCAGAGAAATGGAACACATCAGATTTTTCTCTTACTTGTGCAGTTTACAGACAGCCGTTCCCCTGTTTTAAACATCATCATAATAATAACAGATTCGGTGATACACAAATACAAACATGGTCATTATTGTTTTGTTTTGTTACACAAAATACATCAGAAGCTATAGAAAACAGTATGTCTATCACGTTCGTTTACATTTTACTCTATTTTAACCAGGAGGCGTGTCAGTACTTCCCCGAACTAGAGTTGCCTAAGCATGACGGCTTCTGCCAGAGATCTAGCTTTCTAGACTCAGAAACTTTTCACTTTCTCTACTCCGTATGAGAAATACTAAATTTAGTGGATAAAGAAGATATACATTCCGCACAAAAATTCGATGTCAAGATATCACCGGAAATATATGTTTTGGAGTCCCCTGAAACCGAAAAATTCTGATGTGTTCCATTCACATCTCTGCAACAAATTATTGTTAGAAAGCTTATGCCTCTATTTACTTCATGCTAATTGAGAAATATTAGCAGTAATAGTCTTATTAGTTCCTTGTAAGTAGAAGTGAAATAATGGAGTACCATAGGTTAAAGTGATAGTCAAAGTGATAGTAAAAAGCTGGGTGATTGTTTGTATGGACAGGAGTTGACAATTTCCTATATGAACAAAGTATAATTTTTAAAGCTAGAACCAATAACATGGAATATCTAAGAAACGGTCAACTACACAAAAAATGTATATGACATAAATTATGTGTTTTATCGTGATCTACATTTTTGTGTAGTAAGTTTTTGTCCGTCTCTTATGCAAAATTCAATGAAATACATCCAGAATAAAAATTCCTTTAGAGACTATTCCCAGAAAATGCAAGATATATATTTTATTTCGCATGTAAATATCTTAAATATAAGAGATTTTAATCAAAATCATTGGAGCCATTTTTGAGAAAATCAAAATTTTCGAAATTTTGTCCATGCAAAGGGTAGTTTGGGGTGGGGAATTTTCTTGACGGCATTTGAACTATGATGTCTACAGCCACATACAGATGGATCTTTTTACAAAAATGCTTTTTTTTTATTCAGGGGGAATCAAAACATGTGTTAACGGTGAAATCTCGGTATCGAATTTTTGGGTGGAATGCAAAACTTTCTCTATACTCTATGTATATAGTATGAGCAAAAAAAGTAAAAAGAAGTTTTACAAAAAAAGGTCCGTCTGAGTGTGTCAGTGGACAGCATAGTTCAAAAACGAAAAGACCATTAAAAACCAAACTTGGTATTTAAGTTGGTATCTTCCTAGAAGGCGACAGAATATTTTCAAGAAAATTCCCCTACCACCAACTACGCTTTATATGAACATTTTTTCGAAAATTTTGAATTTCTTAAAAATGGCTCTAGCGATTTTGATTAGAATATAGTATATTAAATATATTTACCTGATAAACAAAATGTACATCTTGAATTTTCTGGGAATAGCCTCAAAAGACTACTTTATTCTGGATCAATTTTAGAGAATTTTGCACAACTGCTATACTGTAAGAGATAGACAAAACTTACTGCACAATTTATGTCCTTTATATTTTTGTTATGGAGGTAACCGTTGTCCTTGTTATTGGTTTCAATTGTGAAGTACTTATCCTTTTCTCAGACAGGATGTGTCCGTTTTTCTTTTGTTCTACTTCTGGCCAAGCAAAGAGGCGATTTGCAATGACAATTGTCTAACGACAGCTTTTAAAACATTTGAGTATTGTTTTAGCCTAATGTACGTATTCACTTAGCTCCCTTCTACTTTTAAACAACTAAGTAATAAGAATATTCAGCTAATAATTATCTCGATTAGCATGTTGTAGAAAGAAGAATGATCTTATGTAAGAAGTTTCTTGGACAGCTAAAGGAAGTAATGTGAGTGTAACACTATTAGTTATGTTGATAAGATAATATTATATAGATTTTAGATTTAGGATAAAGTCATTCATAGCTTTCCAGAAATGAAGAATTAGCTACTGGATTTCAGTGACAGCCAATTAAGGGAGGAGGAGTTTTATTTATGATAATATTTAGTTTTAGATTTTAGTGTCAAACTAAGTGACATGCCCAGTTGTACTCGTGGGTTGAAGGTTTATTGTTATATAATTTAGCCTTAGGTGCCATCTGTCCAATAGCTTGACGTTTCTTTGAACGCATTTAGGATTGATTACACAACACAAAGAGAGTTAATTAAAACTCTGACACTACAAAGAAGGAAAAAAATAACTGAGAAGACACAATGCAAAGGCACGGTTGAACAAGCACAAATACCACGTTTTGTAATGATTATTTCTTGTGAATACAGCTGTGACGTTCACGTTTTCATACTGGGCTGCGTCATCACTGTTTACAACAAAAACAAAACTCATTTGGGAAGAAGTAATAGCAGTTTAAGTCACGTGAGTATATCTGTTTTTAGTTTATATAGGTAATCAACATACATAAAATTACTAAGAAGGCATCAGAAAAAGAAAACAAACTAAAAACAAACAAAATTAATATATAATGAAGAAAAAGAAAGAAGAATAACTTTGATCTGATACTGTTGCCCATTGTCATTTTTAGATGTCGTCAGGTTTTGTTTTTATCATAAGTAATATAACGAGAGCTCAAACTTTTATCCAGGAATTTGTTGTCTAGAGAAAATTTCTAGCTTGAGTTTAATAAGACTAGTTCGTGAATAAAAAATCAATGATTAGCCTATATGGACAGGAAGAATAATATCCTAAAATCTCATTTGTCTTGAAAAATATTTGGACTGAAATCGCTGCAACTTGATGTCCTTATCATAAATCATGGCATCATTGCTTATAGAATTCGTAAAACGTTTTGGAACTTCCGCCATTATTTACGGGAATATCACTTCACACTGATACTATTATTATGAAACGAACATTAGTTCAGAGAGAAAACAAATGCACGGAGCTGCAATAATTTCGAAAAACAAATGCAAGTTGGTGTGATAAAACCGATTAAAATGCAGAGATCATATTAAATTCCGATTAATTGGAATTTTACGTGCCGATGTACTGGATTGGCCACTTTCTACGATCACGTACCATGAACGAAATAGTCATTATAAAACATCACACACTCCCCATAGAGGAAGAAACCCCTGCTTACAAACATTCAGAAACTACTAATTATAACGTCTGAATTTGGTAGTGTGATCCCAGAATGTGTGAATGTTAACACGGGTTTATTTATTGGGAACTCTTATGTTAGCAATATTTGAGCGCCATGGAATGTTTGTACTCAATACGATTAAATTGAATCCTATTATATTATTTGTGTCAATATACAATAAGTAACATTAAAAATATAAATAAGATGAAGTAGTACCTAGTAGTAGTATGGTACATATTTTACCTGACTTGATATTATTGCTGTTATTACAGTTTGAAATTTAACAGCTGGGGTAATGATTTATAGAGTGTTGTTACATCTTGATCTATGTCAGAGAGATGTTATGTGTACTCGCTGTTCCTTTAATTGGTTGAGGTCCTGAAAGCATAGTAAATATTTTTTCTAGTGTGAGAATGCTTGAGCTATTACACAATCGTCGAGATTGATATAGTTAGATGGTCAAGACAGCTTTTATAGGTATTACATACAATTAAATGATACGTTCTCTGAAATGGGATGGTATTTTGATTTCTAAGTAAGATAGCAAGTTTTGCCTTGCATCAAAGCTTATCTGTGCTAAGTCGAAATTGACACAAAAGCGTGGAAGCCTTATAAGGGCATACATACCTACCTGCCTACGTTCTGATTACCTGTCTACCTACCCAGCCACTCAATTGCCTACCTACCCACCAATCTGCCTACATATTTACCCACCTATCCATCCACTCTACCCACCCACCTACCCTGTCTATCCACCCACCTACCAACCTACCAACCTATCTATCTACCTACCCAACCAATTACTAACGTACCCACCTACTTACCTACCTACCTACCTAACTGCCTGCCTGACAATTGAATTACAAAATTCTTTGATTTTGTATGCAGCTATAATATGTTTTTGTTTAACGCTGGGATGGGCGATCTGGTGGCCGTGGGGGGAGATGTAGCATATTGGGGGTTAGTGTAAATGAACTCATTATTTGGGGGTTAACAGATAAACATTGTTCATGGAAAATTTCGTTGATGGCAGTGTGTAAAACAATAGTTAATGAAGTTGATATTTTCTAAATAGTCGCCCTCCGTGATGTAATGGCTACTATGATAATTACATATGCCCGAGGTCGCGGGTTCAAACTCGGCGGAGGACGATGGATTTTTTGGGGTGTAAAAATTCTTAGCATGGCTTCCTTTGGAAGGTAAGTAAAGCCGTTGATTCCGTTTGTAGAGTTACGGAATGTAAAAGAACCTCAAGCCTGAAAAGGAGGCCTCTGAGCAAAATTAAGCGCTCTTTCACGCCCAGTATAGAATGCGATACTGAGAACCACAGCAGTTAAAGAGCGTCCATAAATAAAACTCCATTACCACTTTTTTATTAGATAGGTCGATTGAAATATTGCACAAACATTAGACGTACAATCATGGACCTGGTTTAATTTCTTCCAGTGTCGCGCAGGGGCATGAGCGGACACGGTGTTGGGTGAAACTCGTCAAGTCGTGTGGGAAAGTCAGTCGTCGAGAGTCTCTGCTAGCAAACGCAAACTGTAAGTCAGACACGATGTAGGTGCTACATGACAAACGGCCACCAAGCTAGGATGCATTGGTAAAGTTAATAAGTAATATAACGACCTTATTCTAGCTTAAAGTCCTTTAACCTGTTTGGTCATATCGGACAATGAGTGAAATTGGTGAAATGATGCTCAAATCATCTTGGGGTCCATGGAGCTTAAAGTTACTCAACATTCGTCTTCTCAGGATAGAGAAACCCCCGAAAAAAACCTTATTCGGATAACTTAACCTAAGTGAGAGTCGAATTCGGGACCTGTTGAATGCGTGGCAGACACGCTATCACTACACTACCCAGGGGGCACTGTTATTTTGTTCGAATTTATCGTGTAGTGACATTCCTGTGTATGAGACCTCCGATTTAGTAGAATTATTCCTAAAAAAACAAAAAGAATCGGTACCTATGTGCGTCTCGAATGGCAAGCGAGTCCCTCTGGCATTATGTTTGTGTTACAATGGAACAGAAAAAAAATCTATATACCTATTTATACTACTGTTGACTTTGTTTACGGTCGCAACAATACACACACACACACACACACATATATATATATATATATATATATATATATATATATATGCATACCTACATACATACACGCATATATACTAACATGCATTAAAAATCCTGCACAACAGCTGCGTCCCCCATCACAATCCATGACAGGTGTTGCAGGTTGACACGGAGTCAGTGCCTCGAATTCCTCCCGGCCGGTTAAGGCATTCCTCTCAACCTGGAGCCACTACTTTTCCATCAAGTAGCTCCTCTATTGGCCCACCAGGGACCTCCCGAGGCTGAGTGTTCCCCAGACCAGGACTCCTAGTGTGGGAAAAATCCCCACGCTGGTAGAAGTAGCAGCCCTACCACCGTGCTAAGGAGATGACGGCAAACATACATGATATACGAATTTCATATATTAGATTAGGTAAAATATAGTTGGCAATATATCACAGAAATATTTGTATTTTTTTAAATAAAGTATATGTAAACTTGCTGTTCATTGAAGCAGTTCGTTAAGCGCAACAATGAACCTTACAATGATTGAGATAAAAGAGTAAAACCAGAAAATATATATCGTTAGTAATTTTAGGATATTGGTAACAAAGAAATACAAGCCAAATACACTTTTTGAACCGCAAAGGGTTCTTTTTCGTCAAGTTTTGGCCAAGGGACAAACAAAGGCGAGGTAGAAAGGGTAGTTATTGAAAGGGGAGGAACGTTTGGAGTTACTTGTTGAAAATCTGGCATAAGGAGTCAAATTTCAACGCCCCTGTAAACGTAGACAGATGGTTTGCTAAGGAGAAATGTACAAAGTAAACAATGGGAAATTAAATATCGGCCATGAGATAAAGCAAAAGGCATCAGAATGAATTAAAGTTACGGAGACGTAAAAACTTTGAAAAACGCTGGTGGCTAGGAAGTCTGCTAGCATGATTATGATAAAAACAACAGTCACGTTATTAAATCCTACGGTTGAAAGAGTTTGCTAAAATATGAGATAAAAGCTAACAAGCAACAAATAAATTGGGCGATCAGTGGGAAACGTGTGTACTCGTGAAACAGTATTAACAACGATTAGTAAGACAATCGATGTATGTGTGTGTATGTGTGTGTGTGTGTGTATGTGCGTGAGATACAATAACCGGCAGAATGGTGATGGGAAATAAAGGTGTAGGAGAAAACCAAATGTGGGAAGCTTGCTCTCAGCGGAGTGCAAACATTGCCATACCTTCCTTGCCCACTTCGTTGTGCATGCTTAGCTGTGTACATGACGAATAACAATATACGGCAGACGGTCCGCGACGTTTTACTGTCAGAAATTATCAAAATACTATTGTTTTGCAATCCATGTTTTCGCTGAAATACAGTCCCATTGTAATTACAATTAAAAGTAATTTACATAATGGAGTAACGTAACTCCATGACACCACAATCCACAAGGCACCTTGGCCTAACGCCCGCCCGCTGCATCCCCCATCGTAGCCCGAATGCGTCATGATAGGGTGTGGTGCTGGAGGGTGAGACGTGATCAGCGCCTCGAGCCCCTCCCGGCCGGTTAATGCGGTCTTCTCGATCTGGATCCACTACTTGTCGCCCCCCTAGGAGTATTGGTTACCATACTAACTTCATATACTCAAGTTCGCGGGTTCAAACCCAGCGGGCGTAAACATCCCTAGCATGGCTTCCTTCGGAAGGGAAGTAAAGCCGTTGGTCCCGTGTCGTAGACGTACGGCACGTAAAAGAACCTCAAGCGTGATTAGAGAGGCCTCTGAGCAAAATTACGCCTTCTTTTACGCTCAGTATATAATGGGATGCTGAGAACCACAGCAGTTAAAGAGCTTCCATAAATAAAACGCCATTTCATTTTTATTTTCAATCAATTTCGCCCTCCCCCTCAGACCTCACAAGGCCAGGTCTCCCAGTGGGGTAAAATTCTCCACGCCGGTACCGGGATTCAAAACCAGGTCCCCCGCTTGCCACACTTCCACCACGCTAAGAAGACATGACAGAGTAGCACTCATAAATAAAAATAATCGAATTAATTTATCTAAGTAAAATTAGTTATGTATTTGTATTAAGAAATTTAATTAATTCACATAAATAATGAAAAAGTATGAAAGAATAATTTATTATACCTTTTCGTGCGTAATATCTAATTTACTTGAAACTCATCTATAGTGTTTTTACTTTCTCTATACGTACTATGTACATAGTGGATAGAGAAGGTATTGTATTGCACCCAAAAATCCGATACCGAGATTTCACCGGAAATACATATTTTGAGACCACCTGAATAAAAAAAAGCATTTTTAGAAAAATGTCCGTGTCAAATTTGGTACTTAAGTTCAGTATCTTCCAAGGATGCAACGCGAAGATTTTCAAGAAATTCCCCCACCCGCAACTACCCTTCACATGGACAAATTTTCGAAATTTTTTATTTTGAAAAAATGGCTCCAACGATTTTGATTAAAATATCGTATATGTCTTGAATTTTCTGGAAATAGCCTCTGAAGACTACTTTATTCTGGGTGAATTTTACGGAATTTTGTATAAATGGTAAACCGTAAGATATAGACAAAATCTTACCAAACAAAAAATGTAGAGCACATTAAAACACACAATTTATGTTATATACATTTTTTCTTGGAGTTCATCACTTTTTAGATATTCCCTGTTTTTGGTTTCAGCTTTGAAAAACTTATACTTTTCTCATACAGGAATTTGTCAACTCTTTTTCTACAAATAAAGGAACTTCAATCACATAGCAACCAGATTTTGACTGTCAGTTTAACCTATGGTACACCCTTTTTTCGCAATCTACTTACAATAAGCAAATAATAAGACTATTTCTGCTAATTTTTTCTCGATGAGCTGAAGTAAATGGGAGCATAAGCTTTTTAACAATAATTTGTTGCAGCGAGGTAGATAAAGTCATGTGAATGGAACACATCAGATTTTTTTTAAAGTTTCCGGGAAGCAATTTGGGACGTCCTGAATGCATGTCTGTCACTTTGTTTATTTGTATTGCAATATAGTGCTGTTAACCTTTGACGTTGCAGGTAACCTCAATAAATAGCTTTAAACAGATGAATACCATCTTGTGCCAGAGGAAAATCAAATATCGTTAACAGAGTTTATCAGTTTCAAGCTTATAGTACACATGGACTGAATATGCATTATGTACAGTGTTAGACTTACAAAGGAGTCTGCAACTTGGTTGCTGTAGCAGGATACTATGTTAATTACAGTGTATTTACTGAATTCCTAGTAGACTCTCTGGCTATGTTTGCCCTGTACTTCAGCCCCTCCAGTTATGTTGCAATGGCGCTGAGTCAGCTAAGTGAACATTCTGGAATTGATAAATATGGATAGGTAACTTCAATCAGCATAACTTCTCTATTACGTACACTCGAGAGCAAAAAAAAATCTGGTGTGTTCCATTCACAAGACTTTCTCAACATGTCTGAAACAATGTTAATCGAGATAAACGTTAGCAGAAATGACCTTATTACTTGCTTCTTTGTAAGTAGAAGGGAAATAGGACTAAAGCGATAGTGAATTTTTTTTAAAAGTTGTTGAAATTCGTTTCTTGGCGTGACCAGGAGTTGGCAGTTTACTATATGAGAAAAGTTTAAGTATTTTAAAAATTAAACTAATAACAAGGAATATCTGTAAACTTCACGAACATGTATATTATATAAACTGTGCGTTTGAACGTGGTCTACACATTTATGAAGCCATTTTTTGTTTGTCTCTTACGTTTTACAGTTATACAAAAGTCCTATAAAATTTAAAATATACATTTTATTTCTTATGTAAATATCTTTAATATATGATATTTTAGCCCAAATCGTTAGAGCCATTTTTTAGAAAATAAAAATTTTCGAAATTGTTTCCATTAAATGGTAGATTGGGGGAGGGGAATCTTCAAAATATATCTTTGAAGATATTAAACTTAAATATCAAGTTTATATTTAACCGACTTTTCGTTTTTCAGTTATCGTGTTCATACACATATACACATGCACGGACATTTTTCTAAAAATGATTTTTTAGATACAGAGGATCCTAAAACATGTATTTTTCAATGAAATCTCGCTATGGAATTATGGTATGAGGACAATACCTTTTCCAAGTACTAAGTAGCAACTGAAAACCTAAGAACACGAACCGATGCAATTGGTTCTCTGTAGTGTTTTATTCCTATATCAGTTGTGTACCAGTTATCCAGTTACATTTGGAGTAAACAAAGTGTGTGCGAAAGGAGTGCGAATCGGAGGGTTTTTAACTTAGTGGCTGATATATGCTCGCTGTAAGACGCCATCATTTAAACCTTAACCAATAAGCAAAAATCAATTCCAGGTCAGGTATCAAAGCAAAGAGAGGCATAAGACAAATATTATGTGAAGCAATTGCATGAAATTGTCTTGCAAACATTGCTCTCGTTATTACACACGATGATGCTATTTGGTGTGTAAGGGCGCTCATGTACTAGGTTATCAACGCCCTCATTATTACATAGGTAATTTGAAATGAATAAAGGATATAGACAGCACACCGAAAGTCATTGTCATTGAGCAAGAGTATATAGCTGCGGAGCTATATCAGAATTTCCAAGAGCATGTCCAAACTGGTGAAAGAAATGTCACGAACGGATATTACAAACCAAAGTAGAAAATCATGTTAATAAATCGAATTATACATAAATGATCAACCTAAAACGAAGAAATTTATCAATTTCGCATTACACGAAAACGGATGGGAACCTTCTCTAAATCTATTTTCTTGCAATACTCCAATAATATTATTTATTAACATTCCAAACCAATTTTGGAAAGGTGGAATAGGAATATAAGGTCACTGTCACAGTCCGATACCAACTACAAATATTCGATTGCTCAATTCAATATTCTTCCATCTGAGCTGCAAATCATTTTGGCAGGTCAGGAAAATTTTCACATGACTAGAATTTTACCAGTAAAACGCAAAGCCTTCTCAACTTCTCTTGATATAGCATACCACATCGTCGACATGTATACTTCATTTTAATGTTATTGTCATTTGTCTGTTGCTATTCAGCAATAAGTAAATACTTACATTATGTTTACTGTTTTAATAACATTATGCTGTCAATATCTAAGGACAGGACAAGTATTTACGTGATTGTTGTATATTCCCAAGTGTGCAAATGTTCGGCAATACAAGACGATTGCCGTTGCAAGGTAAAATGACTGAGGTTAATAGGTGATAGATTGTAAATCTATTAAGGAGATTTTTCTCTTTTACCAGAGATGCATAGGTTTTATATTCATGAAATTATATTAGAAAGCAATTCTACCACCACCACCACACCACCACCACCACCACCACCACCACCACTACCACCACCACCACCACCACCAGCAGCAGCAGCACCACCACCATACCATCACCAACCACCACCACCATACCACCATCACCACTACCACCATACTACCACCACCATACCGCCACCATAAACACCACCACCATAATCACTACCACCACCACACCACCACCACCTCCACCACCACCACCATAATCACTACCACCACCACCTTACCACCACCATCACCAACATCATACCACCACCATCACCACAACCATCACCGCCACCACCATACCACCACCATCATCACTACCACCACCACCATCATCACTACCACCACCACCTACACCACCACCATACCACCACCATTACCACCACTACCATCACCACCACTACCATCACCTCCACCATCACTACCACCACCACCACCACCACCACGGAAGAACGATCAATAAAACTAAATTGATTATGCTTTTGAAAAGAATCTAAAACTGTCTTAGACCATAGCCTCTCGTGCACATTTGCCATAACGAAAACTGGTAAGCCAATCAATCTAACTAGAACCAGGTGGAACCATGAATGTGGGAGGAGTTACTAAAGCCTTACCAGCTTAACGCTTAGTTACATCGCCTCGTTTTCCATTTCCGTCCCTTTCATCTTTTTTTTTTTTTTTCGAGGTACATAGGAGATATTACACTGCACCCATTAATTTGATACCGAGATTTAACCAGAAATGCACGCCTTGGACTCTCCTGAATCAAGAATAAGAAGATGAAATAGCTCCATACCTGTGTCCGTGTGCCTTGAAGCAGCATAAATCAAAAACCAAATGTGCCATAAATTCTAGAGTAGTATTTCAGCCCCGTATCTTCCAAAAAGCGACACAAATATTTGTAATAAAATACCCTTACTCTGAAGGCTAAAGGGTAGTCAACAGAGATAGATACCTCGCTCACTGCAACCTACACAGATCAGTATGGCTGCCAACCCCCAGAATGAAGGGTACTAAGGAACCAGAAATCGTAGGTGAGTCACAGACACGGTCTAAAATCCCTAACGTTTTCAAGCCCCATGACCCTCATTGCTGGAACCTCGAGGCCTCTTAATGTCCACCGGCAGATTTCTTTCCATCGAATATGTATCTACACCACATACCTGGAAGCAAAATATAAAATAAAATAAAGCTTCTAATACTCCATCCCGGCGCCATGATACGTAAAGCGGGATGTTTATTGCCAAATATTAACAGCTTATTACTTCCATTGTCTCTTACATTGTTATTGTACTATGACTACTACAAATACACGAAGAATAAATACAGAAAATAAATGGAGTAAAACAAAAGATAAACTACCAGGCGACCGCATGTGGGGTTTGTGGTGGACAAAGCGGCGCAGGGACTAGTTTTCTCCAGTTTCTCCCGTCATCGCATTCCACTGGTTCTCCATCTTCATTCCGTGTACCATCAGTGACATCGCCTGATATACAATGAGTAGTAAAAGCGAGTGTTATGAGAAGGAAACAAAATGATAGGAGAATTATGGAAACATTTTGGTAGATGAGAAACCACCCCAGAATTCGCGTGCCAATCCCGGGAAAACAATAAAAACCTTGGCTAATGTATGTGGTCCCCGGCGATGGAAACCTTATTATTTAGACTACACCCTGCGATCGTAATTGTCCCATGTGTGTGAGCGGCTTACATCGGAAGTCATAGCTGATTTTTGGCGTGAAATTATTACACCTGCGTGATTTGTGACCCTGCTGCTGCTTTCACGTGCGACTGCTTCTAGAAGTTTCTTACTATCTATAAAAGGAGAGAACGAGATGTGGCGAGGGTACTGTTTCAACTGGGAATACATGGCATGCGGCATGAGTCAGTTTTCCTCGAGAAATTCGTAGCGTGCAGTAGTAGTCGCCGCAGCAAGTGTCGAATAGAAACTATGTGATAAAATTGCTGCGGAAGCATTGAATAAAGACTTTTATTTGTAAACGATTTTCATTTCATCCATTCCGGCTTTCACTTACGTCTTCATTTCTATCTCATCATCTATATTTCCGTTTCCATTTTCGTACCCAACTTCTTAATTTCGGCTAATAGTACTTGTATTATCTTCTCCTGGCATAGCTGCAACAATGCACGGAACAATCAGATATGACTTCCTAAGCAGCCTTCGGGCGAAGTCACATTATAGAATAGTTTTCGAAATTCTGATTAAAATGCCACATGTTAAAATATTTATATAGCAAAACACAAAATGTACTCGTATATCATGGATTTCCTGGGGATAGCCTCTGCAGTTCATTTTAGTGGAAGGAATTTTCTATGATCTTGTACAAATGGTAAATATTAAGAGATAGGAAATTAAATTCATTTGAAATAAATTTTATATAAAATTACATTTTTTCTTCAATACACTGCTTTCCAGATACGACTATTGTTAATGGTATAATTTTTTTAATATATTATTTTAGAAACAATTTTCAGTTATGCAATTACATGGAAAGTGTATATACTTTTTAATGCCAGCACGAACAAATAGTTAAAGAAAACTCAGTGAACCATTTTCTATTTTATGCTCGACTGACTTCAGTTATATTACAGAAAACGATCCGAAGTCTCAATAAATGTTATTCTCTGATTACTTACAATTAACCATTGTTTGTTGTTTAACTTTTCTCTCGCTTTAGCTAACCATGAACAACGCTGATGAAGATACAGATTGTAAATTAATCCTACAGTATTTCAGAGGCCAAATGGTATTCTCACGTAAAGCATCATTTTCTGGTCACTGCTGCATATTTATGCAACACTTTTCGTTGCACCAAAATACACACGCTTCTCGCTTTTTGCCTTTTATTAGCTGAGAATGTTATTTAAACAGCTTGAACTTTAGACTGGGATTTGTTTTCCTTTTATTTTCCCGAAACACGTGTTCTCTTACCCTCTGTATAGAGTTTATGTTTACCATTGAACCGTTTTTCTGTTTATTTTTCCACACATTTTTTGCATGAAGAAAAAGTACACACCCCTTTTTTACCTGATATAATAAACTAGGAACGACAAAAGTAATAACATTTTAAAACTCGTTAAGTCTATATTTAAAGTCATAAGCTTCTACAATTTATACAGGCAATGTTTTTGCTACAATATCTGAAAAAAAAATCTGAAGTATTCCTTTCGCATGACTTTCTCTACATCTGTGCAACAAAATTATTCTTAAAATACTTAGGTTTCTATTTACTTCATGTTAATTGAGAAAACAGCAGAAATAGTCTTATTACTTGCTTCCTTATAAGTAAAAGCGAAATAAGAGAGTACCATAGGCTAAATTCATAGTCAAAAGCTGGTTGCTATGTGACTGAAGTTCCTTTGTTTGTATGGACAGTAACTGACAAATTCTGTATCAGAAAAATACAACTTTTTCAAAGCTGAATCGGAAAACCAAGGAATATTTAAAAAACGATCAACTCCACGAAAACAGATATATAACATAAATTGTGTGTTTTAATATGCTCTACATTTTTTATGTTGTAAGTTTTTTTCCATCTCTTACGGTTTAGCAGTTGTTCAAAATTCCGTAAAGTTCATCCAGAATAAAGTACTCTTCAGAGGCTATTCCCAGAAAATTCAAGATATACATTTTATTTTTCAGATAAATAGCTTTAATATACGATATTTTAATAAAAATCGTTAAGAGTCATTTTTGCGAAAATGTAAAGGGTAGTTTGGTGTGGGAATTTTTCTCAAAATCCTCGTGTCGCATACCTGAAAGATACTAAACTTAAATACCAAGTTTGGTATTTTACCGAATTTTCGTTTCTGAGTTATCTTGTTCAAAGACACACGGACACACACACGCGCGCGGACCTTTTTCTGAAAATTCTTTTTTTGGATACAGGAACCCTAAATCATATATTTCCGGTGAAATGTCGGTATCAAATTTTTGGTGGAGTGCAATACCTTCTCTATACACTATGTACAAAGTACGTGTAGCGAAAGTAAAATATCACAATAGATAAGCACATAATGAGTAGTCACTATTACTCGGTGTGATGTGTGCCTATATTTTTTCAGGTTTTTGCTAGTTGTGGTAGTTTAGAGTAAACTTCCAGTGGGGAACTTTAACCTTTAATTCTCTTTTTTACTTCCTCTACATAGTACATAAGTATTTTTTTTTTTTTTTTTGGTAGTGTTTAACGCCCGCTTTAACTACTAATGGCACCGTAGGCGGTGACACTGATGATACATGAATGATGATGGAGCACCGGTGGAATGCGATGGCGGGGGAAACCGGAGTACCCGGAGAAAACCCGCCCCAGCGCCGTTTTGTCCATCACAAATCTCACATGCGGTCGCTTGGGATCGAACCCCGGCCGTCTAGGTGAGAGTCGAGTGGTCTAACCACTCGGCCACGGCGCGGCCGTACATAAGTAGAGAAGGTATTGCCAACCACCCAGAAATTTGAGATAGATATTTAATCGGAAACACACCTATTAGAGTCCCTACGTCCAAAACAAAGCATTGTTAGAAAAATGTCTGTGTGTTTGTGCTTACAATAACTCAAAAACGAAAAGTCAGTAAAATACCAAACTTTGTATTGAAGTGTAGTATCTTCCAAGGATGCGACATGAAGATTTTCAAAAAATCCCCCAACCTAAACTACCCTTTACAAGGAAAAATTGTCTAAAAATTTTATTTTCTCAAAAGTGGCTTTAACGATTTTGAATAAAGCGTTGTATGTTAAAGATATTAAATGGCACATAAAATGCATATTTTGAATTTTCTGAGAATGCCTCTGAAAAGCTCTTGATTCTGGATGAATTTTGTTAAATGTTGTATAACTAGTAAGCCATAAGAGAGAAAGACAAAACTTACTGCACAAAAAATATAGGTTTCATTAAATCACACAGTTTTAATTATTTTTTATGTATTCCTTGTTATTAATTTCAGTTATTAGTTTCGATTTTATTATGCGGATCTTTGTCAACTCCTGGTAATGCAAAGAAATGGATTTCAATCACTGGAAACCTGCCTTTAAAATCTATTTAGTGTATTCCCTTGTTTTCCTTCTACATGCTAACAACGAAATCTATTCCTTTATCTTCCTTCTACATACATACAAGGAAGCAAGTAATAAGACTGTTTCTGCCAATGTTTATCTCGATTAGCATCAAGTAGATAGAAGAATTAGCGATTTAACAATAATTTGTTACAAAGATGTAGAGAAAATTATGTGAATGGAGCACATCAAATGTTTGCTTTCTCTTCACGTGCTATGTACATAGTGTATAGAGAAGGTATTGTAATTCACCCAAAAATTTGATACCGAGTTTTCACCGGAAATATATGTTTTGGGACCCCCTGAAACCAAAAAAAGCATTTTTAGAAAAATGTTCTTATGTGTGTCTGTGTGTGTGTTTGTCTATGTGTATGTCTGTGTGTGTGTTTATGTCTCTGGGCAGCATAGCTCAAAAATGAAAAATCCGTTAAAAACTAAACTTGGTATTTAGGTCTGGTTTCTTCCAAGGATACGACACGAAGATTTTCAAGAAAATTCCTCCACCCCCAATTACACTTTACGTGGACATTTTTTGAAAACTTTGATTTTCTAAAACTGGCTCTAACGATTTTGATTAATATATCGTATATTAAAGATATTTACCTGATAAATAAAATGTATCTTGAATTTTCTGGGAATAACCTCTACTTTATTCTGGATGAGTTTTACGGAATTTTGCTACCGTAAAATATGGACAAAAACTTACCACAAAAATTTAGAGCACTTTAAAACACACAGCTTATATTATATACATTTTTTTCGTGGTGTTGGTCGTTTTTTTTTTTTTAGATATTCCTTGTTTTGGTTTCACCTTGATAAACATATTTTTCTCATACAGGAATCTGTCAACTCCTGTCCATACAAGCAAAGGAACTTCAGTCACATAGCAACCAGCTCCTTCTACTTTTAAGGAAGCAAGTAATAAGACTATTTCTGCTAATTTTTTCTCGATCAGCATGAAGTAAATAGAAGCATAAGGTTTTTAATAATATTTTCCTGCAGAGATTAGATAAAGTCCTGTGAATGGAACACATCAACTTTTTTTTAACCTTTTTCACAAAGTTTATCCAGCACAATTTGGTCCTTAGTGCTAAACAGGGTGAAAGCTACTTGATGCACCAAATTAAATTTATAATTAAATATTATGCATATCAGAGATACAGTTAAATTGGTTTATTGTTGCTTTGTATTCGTAATAATTGCAAAAATATTTAAGTTGTTACGTATTTGGCAACAGTGTTCTTCAGTAATACCACCGGCAGGTGCTCCCTGGTGGCCGGCAGGTTATCGGCAATTTTAATGCGATGGAAAAACAAAAGACGACGGTGCGACCTCTAATAGGTATAAACAGAGGCTTCGCAAGTGAGGTCATTAGAAAAAAAAATCTGATGTGTTCCATTCACATGACTTTCTCTACATCTCTGTAACAAATTATTGTTAAAAAGATTATGCTTCTATATACTACATGCTAACCGAGAAAAAATATCGCCGTTATATATACTTTTGCGTGGAAAACCTCGACATCCAATTTTTGGGTGGAAAATATCTTCCCTAGGTAGTAGAGAAAATAAAAGTAAATTTTGTGTAAATAGTGTAAAGGACCTTATTAACTAAAAATGGGCAGATAAATGGAAACGTTGTTTACATAAACGATCATAGTCCAAAAACAAAAATCTTCGGGAGAAGAAAATCTATTTGTCTCTTGTAATTTCTATGCGACACTCTAAACAGAACTCTACATCTATGCTACTTTTATTTGAATATTGGTGTGTTTATAAGTTGGAGAAAAAAAAGCTTGAAATTTAATATTTTGGACTGTAACAATTTTTGTAAACAATTATCTAAGAAATGAACAAAAGACAATATATAAATAAGATCAATTTTTATTAATGGCACTGCAAAATTCGCATTTGTATGAATGTCTTGATAGGTACTCACATCTTTGATGTTTCAAAATATCACCTACGTCACTACGGCTGTAAAAGTTTTAAGACTCGTCTCTAAACCTCTACGTCAGATGCTTTTAACAAACTCTGTTAAGGGTATAAATAAAGCGTTGCGTTACTAGTCTTGTTGAATATTCATAAGTTTCTTCTAATCGTATTTTTCCGGTAAGGAAACGTACAGGTGGAAAGCAAACATTTTCTCTTCCAGCGTGTGCTTCACATTGAAAAGAACGTACCTTTTTATATGCAGATATACAGGCGCAGTACCTTCAATGTTTGCCCAGCTGTATCTTTTCTCTAGCCCCAACAAGAAGGCGCTAAACATTTCCATACAAACATCTCTTCACAGTCAATTAAGGGCTTTAATTGAACTTCAGGCGATAAAGAAATAGGGCTTGTTATTTTTAGCTTAGAATATGTTATACACTGTGAGGCAGTGTTAACGGCCTACTGCCTTAATAAAGTTTAAATATATTTTATAAAAATATAATGTGTTCCATTCACATGACTTTCTCTACATCTCTGTAAAATGTTATTGTTAAAAGCCTATCGTTCTATTTACTTCATACAAATCGAGAAAAAATTACCTGAAATAGTCTTATCACTTGCTTCCTTGTAAGTAGAACCGAAATAAAGAAGTACCATAGGTTAAAGTGATAGTCAAAAACTGGTTGCTATGTGACTGAAGTTCCTTTGTTTGTATGAACAGGAGTTGACAAAGTCCTGTATTAGAATTGTGTTTTTCCAAGCTGAAACCAAAAACAAGAAATATCTAAAAAAAAAACAAAAAAACATCAACTTCATGAAAAAATGCATATAATATAAATTCTGTTTTAATGAGTTCTACATTTTTTGTGTGGTAAGGTTTTGTCCATCTCTTACGGTTTAGCAGTTATGCAAAATTCTGTAAAATTGATCCAGAATAAAGTAGTCTTCAGAGGTTATTCCCATAAAATTCAAGATATACTTTTTATTTGTCAGGTATATATCTTTAATATACGACATTTTAATCAAAATCATTAGAGCCATTTTGAAAAGCTTCGTGTCTCATCCTTCGAAGATACCAATCTTAAATACCAAGTTTAGTATTTAATGGTGTTTTCGTTTTTTAGCTGTGCTGTCCACAGACACTCACAGATACACACGCACACACGGACCTTTTTCTGAAAATGCTTTTTTGGATTCAGGGGGACCCAAAACATGTATTTCTGATTAAATCTCGGTACTGAATTTTTGGGTGCAATAGGTATAATACCTTCTCTATACACTATGTACATAGTACGTGTAGAGAAAGTAAAAATTAATCTTGAATAATGTATGTATTTTAAAATTATGAAGGGTATACAAAATCTTTAGTTACCGCTATGAGCAGAGTAAAGGAGCTAACATTGCGTGAGTAAACGCAAAAACCAATTTACAATTCAAGTAAGATCATTAAACTAATGCATATTTTGAAAAATACTTAATGTTACCTTTTTGGGAGGCAGCGAAATCTTACATTTGTTTCTAAAAAATCTTATGTAATCCATTCATATGCTCTCTCTACATCTCAGTATCAAATTATTGTTAAACAGCCTGTTCTTCTATCTACTTCTAGATAATCGAGATAAACATTAGCAGAAATTGTCCTTATTACTTGGTTCCTTGTAAGTAGAAAGGAAAGCATCTAATGTGTTTCATTCCCATGAGACCCTCTAGTTGTTCATTAAACGAATATTTTATTTAAAGCATTAATCTGTTATCTACATCATGCTAATCAAGATAAACATAAGGAAAATTATTACTAGCTTCCTTGTAAGTAGAAGAGAAATAAGTAAATACACAGCTAAAACAATAATCTCGTTCTTTAAAAGCAGGTCGCTATGTGAAACTGAAATTCCAATCTCTTTGCTCTCCAGAATAGACAAACGAGAAACGACGAAAAATATATTTTGCCCTTTGAGAAAAGTTTAAGTGACTTGGAATTGAAACCAATAAGCCGGGACATCTCGAAAACGGTTAGCTCTACAAAAAAATGTATATGACATAAATTGAGCGTTTTAATAAAATCTACATTTTTTGTGTAGTAAGTTTTTGTATATCTCTTACGCTTTACCAGTTATCCATAATGAAGCTGTTTTAGAGGCTATTCCAGAAAATTCAAGATATATATTTCATTTGTCATAAAATTATCTTATACATAAGGTATTTTAATCAAAATCGTTAGTGCCATTTGTGAGAGAATCGAAATTATGGAAATATTTTCCATGTAGAGAGAGGTTAAAGGTAGGAGATTTTCTTGAAAATCTTCGTGAGGCATTCTTGAAAGATACTGAACTTAAAATACCAAATTTGGTATTTAACGAACTTTTCGTTTTCAGCTATGCTGCTTACAAACAAACACTCAGATACACACACACCACACACACGGACGGACACACTGACATGTTTCTAAAAATGTCCAAAAACATGTATTTTGAATAAAATCTGCATATCAAATTTTTGGTGCAATACAAACTTTCTCTACACACTATATAAATAGTACGTATAGAGAAAGTAATAATGTAACTGAAGAAAAGTTAATACTTTAAAAATCTGATGTGTTCCATTCACATGACTTTCTCGATATCTCTGTAACAAATTATTGTTAATAAGCTTATGTTTTATTTATTTCATGCTAATCGAGAAACAATTGCAGAAATAGTCTTATTTCTTGCTTTATTGTAAGTAGAAGCGAAATAAGGGAGTACCATAGGTTAAAGTGAAAGCTAAAAGCTGGTTGCTATGTGACTGATGTTCCTTTGTTTCTATGGACAGGAGTTGACAAATTCCTGTATGTTTTTTGAAAGCTGAATCCAAGAAAAAGGAATATCTCAAAAATGATCAACTCCAAAAAAAAAATGTATATCAGATAAATTGTGTGTTTTAACGTGCTCTACATTTTTGTGGGTTAAGTTTTTGTCCATCTCTTACGGTTTAGTACTAATGAAAAATTCATCCAGAATAAAGTAATCTGAAGAGGCTATTCCCAGAAAATTCAAAATATACATTTTATTTGTCAGGTAAATAACTTTAATATACCATATTTTAATCCAAATCGTTAGAGCCACTTTTTAGAAAATCAAAATTTTCGAAAAAAGTTCCATGTAAAGCGTAGTTTGGATTTTTCTCAAAATCTTCGTGTCGCATTCCTGGAAGATACTAAACTTAAATACCAAGTTTGATACTTTACCGACTTTTCGTGTTCACAGACACACGGACACACTGATACACGGACACACGGACACACACACGGACCTCTCACTTTTTTTGGACACAGGGAACCCTAAAACATATATTTTCGGTAAAATCTCCGTATCGAATTTTTTGGTGGAGTGCAATACCTTCTCTATACACTATGTACATAGTGCGTATAGAGAAAGTAAAAATTACTGCCTATGAAATATGGAATTGTGGGTAAAATATTATGGGAAGGATCACTGTTGGCGTCATCTTTATGGGAGACAGACGCTTCGCGACACGGACAAAATTACTCGTTTTGGTTGGAAGCTATTAATGTTTACATGTATTTATGAGTACACAGCCTTTGTTGGTTTAAGTTTCTTTAAATGCAGCGTGAAACAATGTTTTTATTGTTTCCCTCTCCTAAGTTTTTCTAATGCTCTCGTGGGTGGCTTCGTGAACTTTCGTCTTGCCTCTGAGCTTAATGTTTTCCTTCGCGTTCCGAAAGACAACGTTGGGGGGGGGGGGGTGCTTGGAATAATACGGGACGCATCGGGGCATTGAGACGGAACCCAGGACCGGGATGGCTGGAGAAGTTTTTTCTTACAAGGTATGCACTACCACTTTAGGAATAGAAATTTTTAAAATTCAAAGTTTTTTTCGGCCTATTTCGTTTTCCTTCTTTTTTCCATGCACATAACTAAGTGGGAATAAATTATCCATAGAATGCAGAAGTTTTGTCGGGTGATCTTTTCTGGGTAATGAGAATTTTAACAAATTTTTGTTGTTCTTGGGCCTAAGTATTCTAATAGCATAGTTCGTGTTTCATAGCTATATATATATCATAGATGTAATGGGGTACCCTCAGGGAGTCCGAGCTATATGGTTAATGGGGTTCTTGTTAAGTATATTTATAATAGAGGTTCTATGGAAGGTGTTTTAATAGTTGCGATTTTTCCGTTCTGTTGTAAAATCTAAAATTATTCCAATACCTTTTGGAGATTTTTAAATCGCAAGGATTCACGGGTAGGAGTTGTTTTTGTTATATGAAATGGACTGTTTAATTTGTTTAATTGTTATAAATATTCGGATATTTATTGTATTGCTGTAATGCTGTTAGAAGAATATATATATACACACACACACATGTCAAATATCACCAGAGTAATAGGAAAGATCTTTCGTATTATATTCCTATTATTAATTGCAATTTTGAGAGTTAGTTAATAGATATTAAAAGCAAAGTCAATATTAAAACCGTTCTTACATCATAAGCTGAAGCGTTATATTTTGGGTGAAATTTACGCAAGTATAGATAGCCGTTTTCATCTATTTCTTGTGACTTACTTTTATGAATTCCCATTTTCTGAATCTTGAGTTGAATTTACGCCATTCTGGGTTTACAAGAAAAAGAAAAATACAAAAAAGGACATTGTCATGAAAGTGCTTTCTTATTCGTAAACGGCTTTTCAGTCTGTGGAAAAATGTTTGAGAGAATTTCTCCCCGCAGATTGTAGAGTTTAATTATTGTTGTGGGAAATGGTTCTTTTGCCAAGTTAGAGATGTTGTAAGGGGAATTAACTTGAGAATTTATTCGTTTTATATATAATTCTTCATTAATTGTGGAGATTTAGGGTTATATTTCGGGGTTTAACTTTTTTTACTTCTGAGTACTTAAATGTTGTGGGCACTTGTAGATTAGGCCGGGGTTTACTTCTTTCTCATTGAGATTTCATATATATTCTTATTGTAATTATAAAGTTTTCCATTTGGGGTTGGGCAATATTTTTTTTCTTCTTTTTTCTCCTTTCTCTTTGATTTGACACCTTTTAATATAGGTAGTTTTCTAATCCGATATTTGTAGGGTATTTATTATTTTTATAGGTAAATGTTCGTCCAATTACTTTCTTTTATTTCACTGATTTAACTCTTCTCACTTCTTGGAAACGTATGATGTATTTGTAGACATTTAGAAGCAAATTTTGGAAATAACTTTAAGTAAATGTTCTTGAGCTGGAAATGGTTATTACTCCACCAATCATTTACGTGTTCTTGAGCTTGGAGTGGATTAGACTTAGAGGTAGTGTGAAATCCTGAGATGAACGATCTTAGTAAATTTAGCATGGAGATTTTTTATCCTTTTATTGGGGATGTATTTTCTCATATTCTAGTTAGGTATTTACTGCAAACAAAAGTGAAGCTGTAGATATACAGGCCGTTTCAAAACGACACCAAACAAAATAGCAGTCGATTAGCTTACACTTTGCGTTGTGCGAAATTTGATGTCGCAACCTTCAAACTCTTCTATTTAAAGTTTTATATGTGTTTAAAAATAGCACACAGTTGGGATTAGGCAGCGAAGGAGCAACGGTTGTCATAGGCCACACTCATATGCTACGTTTTCCATTAACTAAGGTGACCTGTCCTGTGCCGGCGTGGCAATCAAACCACCCCCTCTATCAAACACCCCGCGACTGGGACCTTCGCTACCAACCGTCATGTCTCTTGGGGTGGGCCAGGCTCATGCCATCCGGTTATGTAAGACTTCCTAATCCATAGTGATTTTATTGCAGTTTTTGTATGTGCCGAATTTAGAGCTGGAAATTATATTCACGTATTACGTACGGAATGACCAACAAGATCCTCATCTTCGTTTGGTGTCGTTTTGAAACATCCTGTGTGTATGTGTGTGTGTGTGTAGAGAAAGAGAGAGAGAGAGAGAGAGAGAGAGAGAGAGAGGGAGACGTATGTACCTGTATGAAAGTTAGAATAAGTGTTGTGATATTTAAAGCTTTGCCTGATTTTTGGTGTTGAATTTTGATATAATTTTCAGCCTTCGGAGAATTTGTATTTTTTTAAGGTTAATACTTCATACTTTCTGGCTTAATAATTTAGAATAAATTGTATGTGCCGTAAAGCATTTCCGAGATATCGATTATTATTGGGTTTTGTGATTCTAACTTCTTTCGATGTTCGGTAGTTTCACGCGATTGCATGGGAGGAGTGAGGAGCTTTAAAGCCAGTACAAGTAGTTCCGTTGTCAAACATTTGACTATCCCTTTTCCCTTTATATCTTATACGAAATATGTACTGTAAGTTTTTCTCTAAATGTTTATTTGAATTAAAATTAAATAAATATAAATATAAATTTAATAAGAATATAAATTATTATTTCTTCCACACTAGTCGTGGGTAGGACCAGAGTTGAGTAGGTAGAGTTAGGCTGAAAAATGCAATGCCATAACCAGGATTTAAAACATCATCTCCTAGTGCCCTTCTACTTGCTCTAACCACGCTTTTTTGTGGTATTTAACGCCCGCTATTACTTCTTGTGGCACCGCTGGTGATGACACTGATGATATATGAAATGAAGATGGAGCACCGGTGGAATGCGATGGCGGGGGAAACCGGAGAACACAGAGAAAACCCGCCCCTGCGCCACTTTGTCCACCACATGCTTCGAGCCCTAGGTGAGAGGCGAGTGGTCTATCCTCTCGGCCACGGCGCGGCCTCTAACCACGTTGATTGGCCTAATAGTTCGGTTTATCTATAAATACTCACAGAGTTTGTAAGTTGCCACTAAGGTATGTCATCTCAATAAATTTGAGATCTAATTGTGGTTTACCGGAAAAAACCAGTCAGTTGGAGAATTTAGCGGCGCACCGGCATGCTTTCTTTCCAGTTCAGTGGTTAGAGCAGATGCATGGACACAGGGACATCCGTGATTCAGATCCCTGCTCTCAATTTTTCAATCGGAATCTATCCATCCAAGTCTAGTAAAACTAGTTTGTATACCCATTAATAAACGATAAGGGTAGATAAAGTCATATCAATATAGCACCACACTATTTGTATTCTTATATATAGAGAGGAAATTGAACTTCAAGTATAAATATACTTTTTAGGAATTCCCTGTATCAACATTTTCGTTCCTGTTGATTCCTTCCTCTGCACCAGGTAAGCAGTAGAGAATGAATCTGGAACGACAGTTTTAATTAAAAGAGGAGCTTGAGTAAATTGTGATGTACTCCGTTAAGTTAAAGTAGATGCTGCATCACTATATATGTCTTTCTTCCATGTTGACAGGTCTGTTCCGGCGATTCAATATCATTCGTTTTACGTATGTAAACGTGGTTCTATTACTACCTCAGACTTCCTCTTATTTATCTTAGAAATCAATAGCTAACGGAAGTCGGGCCCTTTAATAGAGGTTTGTTTTCCCGTTACCGTGGTACAGATAAGAGAGACAAATGGTATGAAATGCACCTACGCACTTTCTCATGGCTAGAATCAGCGTGGCCATCTTTAGCATTCATATTTTAGACATAATTACCCTATTTGAGATATAATTATCTGTATTAGAAAGTTACGCAATAAAATAAAAGAAAGGAATTAGCGCTTCCCTTCAGATTCCCCCGTCACTCATTCCACCAATTCCTTCATCATCACCTTTCTTATTATCCTTTTCACTTCCATTTAATATCATCCAATTCCTCGCGTTCATGCCTGGCTATGGACCGACGACTCGTTCCAGTTCTCCTAATTCTGGGAGTAGGGAGAGGGGTACAGCCAATTGCCGAAAAATTAGGGAATTCGGGTCACACAGTGAAACGACAGAGCGCAAAATCAGAGAATTGTTCACGGAAAATCTATCTCTAATTAGGGAAATCAGCTATCGTAAATAGTTGAGAATGGTAGGTAATTCAACGTGGGCATGAAAAACATCTTCTAGATATTCTCTTCTTTCCCTAGCCATAGACCATAGGTCATTGGCTTCGTAAAGACTTCCTAAGAATATTCAATATTTATTTGATGTCCAGCTATTGTAACAATTTTCTATAACAAAAACAAAATCGCAAGTGATTCGAAGAATTTTGACGGCAAGGCGTTTGGATTGCATGAACTTGGAGAACACATATTTACTATAAGTATAAAGAAGAAACCCTTTATAAAACTGGTTCTACGTAAATATGATTCACTTGAAAATGTTCTTTGAGTCATTTTATATTTTTAGACTTTGAAAACTTGTATTTTTAATTCCTCTAGCCCTTATGTACAAAGTACATTGTGAATAGAGAAGGTATTGTATTCTACCCAAAAATTTGATATAGAAATTGCATTCAAAATACATGAATCCAAAAGGAAGTATTTATATAAACATGTCCGTATGTGACCGTCTATCTGTGTGGGTGTGTGGGCAGTATATTAACTCAAAAACGAAACGACATTAAACACCAAACTTGGTATTTAAGTTCAGTATCTTTCAAGGATGTGACACGAAAATCCCACCAACCCCTAACTACCCTTTTCATAGAACATATTCCTGAAAATTTTGAATTTTTCAAAAACGGCTCTAATGATTTGTATTAAAATGTGATATGTTTAAGATATTTTAATGAAAAAGGAAATGCATATGTTGTATTTTCTGGGAATAGCCTTTGAAGAGGTCTTCATTTTGGATATACTTTGTATAAATTTTGTATTATTGGTAAACTGTAAGAGATAGGCAAAAACTTAGGACACAAAATATTTAGATCTCAGTAAAACACACCATTTATACATAAATTGTTTTTCAGAGATAACCATTTTGGAAATATACCGAATCATTGGTATCAATTAGTTTTAAGGTACTTGAACTTTTCTCAAACGGTAGACATGTTTCTTTTCGTCTCTCTTTTGTTTATTCCTAGCAAGCAATCAGAACCGAATTTCAATTGTTTCGTTTAGCGGCCGACTTTTATTGCTTTATTTCCCTTCTACTTAGAAGGAAAAAATTAACACCATTTTTGGCAATATTTATCTCGATTAATATGCCGCAGATAAAAGAATAATCCTTTATTAGGAAAGTTTGTTTTTGGAACAGCTAGAGAGAGTTTGTGAATGTATTAGATTTTTTGTAAGAATATTAGCCAAATAACTACGCTGCAATATCTGATATGAATAATGCAATATACGCAAACAAGAACGTTATTTTTATTTTTTCAACTTAGCACATAGTAAGTAGGGTAGATTTGATACCGAGATTTCACCGGATATACACGTTTTAGGTCCTCTTGTATAAAAAAAGGTTAGAAAAACATCCGCGTGCCTGTGCGTGTATGTGAGTGTGCGTGTCATGTGTCTGTGAACAAGAAACGAAATGTGGGTAAAATACGAAACTTGATATTTAAGTTCAGTGTCTTCCAAGGATGCGAAACGAAGATTTTCAGGAGAATCCCCCCCATTCCATTCTACACTTTACGTACAAAAGTTTCGAAATTTTGATTTTCCAAAAATGGGTCTAACGATTTTGAATAACACACCATATATTAAAAATGTTTACATGACAAACAAAATGTATATCTTGAATTTTATTAGAATAGCCTCTGAAGAACACTTCATTCTGGAGGACTTTTGCATAACTGATAAATCGAAGAGACAGACAAGAATTTACTACACAAAAAATGTAGATCATTTAAAATCCACAATTTATGTCATATACACCTTTTCGAAGAGTTGACCATTGACGAGATATTTCTCGTTATTGGCTTCACTTTTAAAATGCTTAAAAAGTTCTCATGTGGGAAGTTTTTAAATGCTGGCAGCGCAAAGAAACTAATTTCAGTCACAGAGCAACCAGCTTTTGAAATATTGGACTAGTTTATTCTCTTAGTTCCCTTCTGCTTACAAGGAAGCAAGTAATAATACTGCTAATGCTTATCTCGATTAGCATGAAATAAGCAGAGAAATAAGATTTTTAGCTATAATTTGTAACACAGACGTAGAGATAGTAATGTGAATGGAACGCATCATATTTTTTTCTTTCAACTTTTCTTCTTTAAGCGCTCTTCTACACGTTATTTCAGCATGCATTGGTTTATGAGAAATACGTTTTATGGTAATGGAGTTTCTCATACACAATAATAATAATAATAATATAAATTCTTTCTTACATTAGGGCTATATTTAAAATTTACTTCTCCACCAAGTACAGAGTCGGTATATGAGGTATTGCATTCCAACAAAAAATTCGTTATCGAGATATCGATGCATCCCAAATGGCTGTCTGTGTATGTGTAACTGTATCCGTTTGTGATGTGGGAACACCATAACTTAAGTACCAACGACAAATAAATACAACACTTGGTATTTTGTTTACTATTTTTCAAAGACGATGCAAAGATTTTCAAGAAAATCCCCGTACCTCAACTATACTTTACATTTAATATTTTTCGGAGTTTTTTTCTTTCCTTAAAAATGCTCTAATTATTTTAATTAGAGACCTATTCATACTTCACAGATTAAAGACATTCAAATGATTAAAGAAATGCATATGTTTAATTTTCTGGGAAAGTTCATGAAATTCATTCACTTCATTCGAAAATATGATCGTATTTTCTTACATAACTGATAAACGTTAAGGGGAAACGACAAACATAACATAAGAATAGTTAGAACCTTTTAAAATACATAATTCGTTCGAAACAACCTTTTTACTGAAGCCATTCCGAAATGTCCATTATTAATAGTTTGATTTTTTCTCTCATTTTTACCTCGCCTTTAATTGCACATCCCGCCGGTGGCATTTGTCTTTCATTTCAATTTTTTGTCGATTTTCTGTTGATTACGTAATTCAATGGAAATCCATCATGGTACCCCGTTCTTAACTATTTTACCGCCACTACTTTTTATTATTATTATTTCATTTACATAGCCTCCTTAAATATCTAAGGTCATATCGGGGGCTTTTCATTAGAAACAACTCGTCTGATGGGTTTAATTTTTTTATTTTCCTCAAACACACACATACATATTTCCAGACTGTGGGGAACAGGGAATATTTCTGGTAATAGAAAAATTCCCCGCCCCAGCCGGGAATCGAACCCGGGACCTCCGGGAGGGAAATCAGCTTGCTGAATATTCGACCACGGAGGCAGTCAATTAGTTTTTTGTGTTTATAGTGGAACGTGTAAAGTAGATACTTCTGTAAATGATTATCTCGATTGAAATTCAAGATAGCAAAAAATGCTTTTGTAAGAGTAGGTTGTATAGCCACAAATAAGCAATAGAAGGTAGAGAATAATATGTACTTTTGTTTACTTATTCTATTTTAGGTAAATCAAACAACATTAATTTGTAACATAAAATCCTCTTCACGTACTCTCCGCAATGAACATTTTTTTCTGATATAGAAGATATATAATGGATTTCCTAAATTTAAACTTAATATTTTTCACGCGCTAGAAGTTCTACAGCCTGTGCTTGAATCACTTACTATAACCGCCACAGGAGTTGTGAGAGAGAATGTGTCCACCAATCACACATTGATTGCTTCAATTTTCAGTAATGGTGGAGTTTCTTTGTATACGGTTTCCGAAAAGAAAATAAATTGCTCCTCAGACAGCTTGTGTGTTGATAGATGGAACCTCTTTTGTACATCAAATATATAGTGCAAAAAATGTTCAAATACCCCTTGAAGATTGGAGAGCAAGTGGTTCATTGAGACAACTAAAACACAATTATCGCTATTGCCTAGAGAAAATATAAACTCTTTTAAGTGGGAATGTGAGCAGTATATGGACACGTACCTCACTAAAATAAAAGCTGATGTGTTAAATTCACATTACTTTCTCTACATCAGTGTAACAAATAATTGTCAAAAAGCTTATTGTTCTATTTTATGATAATTTAGATACATTTTTCTTAATTACTTGCTTCCTTGTACGTTGAAGGGAAATAATGGATGTCTTTTAAAAGCTGGTTGTCATGTGTTTGAAATCTGTTCCTTTGCAGAGCCATGAGTTTACAACTCTTCGTATGAAAAAAATTTAAGTATTAAATAAATCTGAAATAAATAACAAGGAATATCTCAGAAATGTTCACTTCCATGAAAAAAACATGTATGACATAAATTATGTGTTTTAAAGTGATCTACATTTTTTCTGCTATAAGTTTTTGTCTATCTCTTACGATTTACTGGTTACGCAAAATTCAGCAAAATTCATTCAGAATAAAGTGGTCTTTAGAGGTTTTTCTCAGAAAATCAAGCTATACATTTTATTTGGCATATAAATATCTTTAATGTACGGCATTTTAATCAAAATTGTTACAGCCATTTTTAAGAAAATAAAAATTTTCGAAATTTTCGACATGTTCTCCATGTAAAGAACAGTTTTGGTGGGGATATTTTACTCAAAATCTTCATGTCGCGTCCCTGAAAGATATCAAACTTAAATGCTAAACTTGGTATTTTACCGAATTTTCGTTTTTTTGAACACACACACGGGGACCTTTTTCTGAAAATACATTTTTGGGATACAGGGGAGCTTAAAACGTCTATTTCTGGTGAAATCTCTGTATCGAATTTTCGGGTGGAATGCAATACCTTCTCTATACACTATGTACATGGTACGTGTAGAGAAAGTAAAAAAAAGTTATGTGCTCCATTCACATGACTTTCTCTACTTGTGCAAGCAAACGTTTCTTACAATAGATTATTCTTTTATTTTCATCATATTAACCTACATAAACATTAGCAGAATTGGATTTATTTCTTGATTCTTTGTAAGAGGAAGGGTAATAAGGGAATACAATAGGCTAGAATAGATAATTCTAGAGTAAGTAAAACTTAAATTAACCCTAAAATAACCAACACTGCGTCCTCCAAATAAAACACGATTGATAGCATTTATTTTCTCCCAAAATATCAAGCTATTTTTATTCAAAACGCCTCTTTCTACAACGTTTAGTTTTGGAGATACTTTATAGTCTCAACTTCTGTACTTCTCAACTCTCATGGTTGTGTTTAAGTATTTACGCTTACCGTTTTATATTTGTTTACATCAAGACTGAACCTTCATAGTTCACGGCTTTCACTCTGCACTTGAGCTTGACAACTTTTACAGTAAATGAAGGAGAGCTAATTATCTTTCTTTTGTTTCAGAGACGTTTGTGTGCCCAGTGACTCACTTCAAGTGTAATAATCACTTCTGCGTGCCAGTGGACCAAGTTTGTAACTTCGTGGACAACTGTGGAGATGGCTCAGATGAACACAGATGTTGTAAGTAAATCTTTTTCTTTTTAATCTCTAAATGTAACTAGACGATGAGCATATTTAAGCCCTAAAGCATCCATAACCTCGATTTGTCGCATAGTGTTGCAGGACCATGGCTCTTCCCTATATTAAAGAAGAGAACAACTTCTAGAACATTTAGTTTTAATGTTCTCATCCCCACAAACTCTCTCTTTGATCCCTGGTCCAGATTAAATTGTTGAATGACTCATTAGGGTTTTGTGCATGAGCATGTATGCACGTTCTAAGTAGATTGGATAGACTACATCCTGTAACTTGGCTTGATTTTCTCCGTCATGACTTGTGGCAGACCATTGTGTTTATATTTTTCTCGATCGAAGTATATTCCTGCACCAGGAGTTTTAAGGGCAGAGTACATGACATGAATTTTCATCTGTGTGAACTTTATGAAAGAAAGTAGCCCAAACTGTCTTTCTCATTTTTAGAGATCACCTAAATAATCCCTTATTACTCTGCTATGATAATCTATTATCTATTTCAGTTCCTGTAAGTTTATTAACCCCAACAATACTTCTACCATCTTTCAATTTCTTTCCCTTGAAATCTTGTAGCAATCGTCTGTCGAGATCCCATTCTCTTATTACATGACCCATAACTCCAGTTTTACAATTTCTGCATTTAAACCTTTGGTTCGAGGCTACTACTTTATAATACGTCCTTGGTTATATATTACAAAACACTAAAATTTCACATTAAAATATTACTTACATTCATGAACCAAACACAATGCTTGCTAGATATAGAGCTGCAGAATTAGAGTTAAGGAGGCCTTAATGAGCACGTAACAAGTTGCAGAAGTTTGAATATTTGATTTTAAAGTGTACTTCCAGATGCAGTTTAGTGACGAAGCCTCGGAATATTAATATAAAAATATCAGTACAAAATTAATCATAAAGAAACAAATTTTGAACAATTTAACCCCTAACAAAGTATTTGGTTCCATTAAGAATGTTTCAAAACATAAGTTTATGTAACAATACTTCTAATATTATTTTTATAACTACACAAATTTCATTTAAGTTTCCTTGGTAAATCATGTAACTTTTCTCTTATCTCTGCCACTTTAAAACGCAAAGTATGTGAACAGTCATCGTAACATCATAACTGATATTGTCGCCGTTTGTAAACAGCAAAATAAATACAAAATTTCCTATTTAAATGAGACATATTCAAACTCTAAAAGTTTAATATTTTTCAGAAGATTTACCTAATTGCGAAACATGTTTAATGCATTTATATTGATAAAAAGTTCTTTGTTCGATATGTTTGCATGACGTAAAATATATACCTATCTTGAACTTTATAAACATAATTTTTTTTGTTGCCCGGGAATGCAAGAGAGTACCGAATTTCAATAGTTTTACATAACGATACCTTTAAAAATAGTTTTTATCGCTTTAGTCTAGTGTATTCCCGCATTTCCCTTCAGCTTACAAGGAAGCGAGTAAATAATATAAGTTCTGCTAAGGTTGTCTTGATTAGCATGTAAGCAAAGAAAAATATTTTGTAAAGAAATTTGTGGAACAGCTATAGAAAGTCAGATGAAAAGATCACATCAGATGTTTACTTTCTCTACACGTACTATGCGACATTATATTAGCACGACGCATATATGATTAGTTTAATCATTAGTTTGTACATATTTAATATAAGAAATATCTGTTCAGTAGAACGCAGAATCTTAACATGTATAAGCTCGCATTGTATTCTTCAAAGCTAACAAGAATTTTAGAGCATTAGGGACACAAGTAACAATCCTTGGGAGGAAGAAAGGTTCAGCCCCTCATATTTTGGAAAGAGGGAATTTCTCACTGTAGGAAAAGGTCACGTGGGTGGAAAATAAAGAAAAATCCCCGACAGTCACGTGACAACGCTACTTTATGCGCCTTTTTCCAGTCAATCAAAAAGGAGGGAAAGACTCTGACCTTTTAGTATATAAATGATGCGCGTATAAGAAATTGGGCTAACAAGATAGGAAACCGCGTATAAGAAATCGGATGCACATGCTCAGTCTAAATAATCGCGCGGGACGACAGTGTAAGAAGTCGGAGTGTTATTAGTAATCTGACGGGCAACTATTACCGTATATGTTATAAGGACTGTGAAACTTGAGATTACGGTGACGAGTGTAAAAATATAACAACTCAATAAGAGTGGAACTAGCACTTATAAAGATTATGTCATAAAGTTCGCGATCGTTTATGTCGGGAGTCGCTCGCAGGGTTAGTGCCTCAATCATCAATAAAAGAAGTCATCAGTGAAATTAAGTGAAATTTCTCTTTTATTTGAGTCTACCAAAAGTGTTACACACCGTTGTCATTCTTTCCCCCCTGAGTAAGAGACAACTCATGGTCTACAAGAACGAGCCTAGCCAGAGCAACAAAGGGAATCTGCAAAGTATGTACACTCTTAATGCAGAGAATTTCACGAGCATTAGCCCTCGACCAACTCCAAGTAGACTCACCTGATAGCGTTATATTGTCGCAACAACATGATACAGAAATAACACTGCGACATATTAGCATCCTAATGTGGCAGCAATAAAACCACGACATATTGGTGCACCAATGTGATGCCAAATATATAACTACGGCAACTAGTATATAGAGTATAGATAGAGAAGGTGTAATGCACCCAAAAATTCGATACCGAGATTTCACCGAAAATACATGTTTTGGGTGTGTGAGTGAACAGCATAGCTCAAAAACGAAAAGACGGTTAAACACCAAATTACTCCTTACATGGAAAAAAAGTTCCAAGAGTTTGCATTTTCAAAAATGGCTCTAACGATTTTGATTAAAATCTCTTATATATAAGACATTTACATGAGAAATAAAATGTATATCTTGGATTTTATGGGAACAGCCTCTGAACATCTCTTTATTCTGGATGATCTTTATTGAATTTTACATAACTGGTAAACCGTAAGAGATAAACAAAACCTTACACACAAAAAACGTAGATCACGATAAAACACACAATTTATGTAATATGCATTTTTTTCGTGGAGTTTATCGTTTTTGAGATATTCCTTGTTATTGATTTCAGTTTTAAAATGCTTAAACCTTTCTCATACGGGAAAATGTCAACGCTTGGCCACGCAAAGAAATGGATTTCAATTCCATAGCAATTATACTTTAAAACATTTGATTGTCGATTTAGCATAGTGTATTCCATTATTGCCCTTCTGCTTATAAAGGTACTAAGCGTTAAGACCGTTTTTGCTAATGTTTTAGCATTAAATAGGTAGAAAAATAAGCTTAGTAACAATAATGTGTTACAGAGATGCAGAGAAAGTTATGTGAATGGAGCCATCTTAATTTTATTCGTTATTATGTTGCATCTTACAAATACCTCAACGAAACCGGCAGCGAAATTTACTATTTTCACTTGCAAAGAAATCTGCCGTTAGCTTCAGGCCTTATAGTGCTACCTGAGTTATACAGTCAGGTTATAACAGTTCAGAGGCAGTAACAGATACTAGTTAAATTTTAGCACGGTCAGAGATAATATCTGCGTTACGAAGGCTATGCAATTTCGCCGTTAAATACTCTGGTTATCTGTGGCTAAATCACATTCCGTCTCGTAAGAGAGCATGCATCTCATTTGGAGGCAAGGGAGTGAACGCAAAATCGCATGTGCTATAAACTCACAAATTCATTTGCTACGCGATCTCGGGCGTCGATTACGTTGCCGCCCACGTTTGGTTTAGCCGTTCGCGTCTGCTGCAGTCGCGCCATACATTATCTAATATAATCTATCAGTTGTCCGGAGTAAATCCAGTACAGAAAGAAAAAATATCTTGTTGCCGTTTTTCCAGACATCCTAGGGTTTATCAGAGAGATCGTATCAAGGACTTAGACTTTTAAAACAACTCGTTAGCTGTAGGTTCTTTAACGTTGGGTTTTAATTCCTTCTATTTTCAAACAAACGCTCATTCACTCTTTCACTTGGGGGATGAGGAATGATTCTTCACAAATTGTTACTACAAAAAAACTGAAGATCACGTTAAGGTGGGGCGGTAAACCAAAACTTGAATAAAATCGATTATTTGTTTTTCGCATAATTAAATAGTCCATTCTTTTCTGCAATATGGTCATTAACCGCAAATATAAGTGCATTTAAATGCATTTAAGAAATACAGCGAATGCTGTCATTTATTAGATCCCTTAGCATCCATTTACAACATTTTTAATAGGTCTAGAATTATTTCACCTAGAAAACTGCAAAATAGCTTGTTTTAGAGTGATTTCTGCTGCTTGTGTTGGGAGAACAGCCGCCTTCATTATTCTATTATCCTTGGAAGTATCGATTCTCTTGAGTTTGTTATTCTATGGTTTGTGTTTTGTTTGTAAACAAATGTCTGTTTGAGCATTTATCAAACTGAAAGTGTAGTTGTGACAAAATATGATACAGCCTAAAGGTATTTTTAAGAAACGTAAGGACAAGGGCAATAGATTCTACAAACACTGTCCTTTCCTGGAGAAAGCAATGAAAATAATGATACTCAACCATGTGGCACTCCACCATGTATGTGCAACTCCTCCAAGTGCTTCTAAGAGGAAGTTACAACAACTTTAAAGTTGTTTTCTCAGAATTGCATTTTTTTTAAACATTTGCCCAATTTTCTCAGGAAGATTTCAAGATATATGCATGAAACTTTTCCAGAATACAAACCCAACTACAGGAAAGCTGTGGATCTAAAAATACAATAATTTATTTATTGAGCTTCACGTTATCATTATTTTTATATTAAACATCAAGAAAAAAATAATGGATAAGAAAAGAAATTATAAATTGCTTCAGACTGCAAATACAAACTGCATTTATAGAAAACAAAACCGGGCTTGTAGGCCGTGGTCCACTGGGCTTCTCCCTTCGTTCCCCAGACGTTTCGCCTGCGTCTGCGGCAGGCATCATCAGTGGCGTGTACATCTCCGTGGTCTCTCAGTAGCTCTCTAGTCGCTACTGAGAGACCACGGAGATGTACACGCCACTGATGATGCCTGCCGCAGACGCAGGCGAAACGTCTGGGGAACGAAGGGAGAAGCCCAGTGGACCACGGCCTACAAGCCCGGTTTTGTTTTCTATAAGTGATTCTAACACCGGCCGTGAAAGCCTTCGAACTTTAACAAACTGCATTGTAGTTCAGTGCTCTCTGCAAGGATCATATAACATGCTTTAAAATGTTCATGTATGTGCATGTAATAGTTTCAGAGAAAATGGGTCACTTAGTTGTACAATTTAACATGGGTGAGATATGGTGTACCGTCTTACTTTAAAGCAAATTTACGGCAAAAGCATTTTTGTAGAGTTAACCATTTCCGAAAAAATTCCTTGTTATTGATTTAAATGGACCAATGATTTATATTTTACTTTCTCGTCCATGTCTGCATGATATACATAGTAGATAGTGAAGGTGCTGTATTTCATACAACATTTTGAACCCCTATTTCACTGGAAATACACGTTTTGAGACCTCATAAATAAAAGGCATTTTAGAAAAGTCCAGATGTGTATGTGTGTGTCTGTAAACAGCCAGGCTAAAAAATAAGAAGTTGTTAAATATAAAACGATATTTAAGTTTATTATTTTCCAGGGACCCTACACGAAGGTTTTCAAGAAAATCTCCCACCCCAAACTTCAATTTACATGGAAGACTTTTCTAATGATTTTTTTTTTTCTGAACCATGGCTCTAACGATTTTGATTAAAATTATACATGTTTAAAATGTTTACGGGATAAATTAATTGTATATTTTGAGTTTTTATGGGAATAACATCTTAATCCTCTTTATTTCGAATGACAATATGCATATTTGGTAAACCGTAAGAGATAGACACAAACTTCCTGCACACAACATGTAGATCTCTTTCAAATACACAATTTATATCTTATACATGTTTTTCAGAGCGATATATTGCTTTAAAGCTTCTAATATTTAGATTATCCTCAGATTGAAAGTCGTTATTCAGTTTTCTTCATCCTGATCATACAAAGAGAAGGGAATTTAGCATATGTCACATACCGACGGCTTTTAAAAGTTTTGGCTATCGTTTTAGCTTAGTAATAATACAATCATGTCGGCTAATATTTATTCCAATTGGCATACAGAAGACAATGATAAGCTTTTGTAAGAATAAATCGTTGCAGAATTGGTAGAAAAAGTCATGTAAGTATTATTTTTTTTCTGTTTACTTTATTTTAATAATGATAAAATTTTGTAGAAATATCTATATTACTCCTTTAGTTATATAGAATAGCATAATGAAATGTGAAACAACTGACAATATATGCTGGCCCAAGAAATTCCGTACTCTTTCCATGCAATCGTCAAGAACATAGAAAATCGACAAGATTTAAAATAATGAGATAAACGGAAATGGCTTATATCGCGTAAAATTTTGAACTGTTTACTCCCTTCACGAGATATGGTTTTCTCCACTGACGTCACCATTTGTGGGATAAACAACGAAATTCAGATGCGACCGTTGAGAATTTCGCTCTTCGGCGGGCCACCGTGGGAAACAGTTCTTCAGTCTAGTTGTGATCTCTTGGAGGGATAGATCGTCCTTAAGAGTGCAGCGAAGTTTCGTTGCTTGGCCAGCAAGGGTAGGCAAAAGTGTGATTTCTTTCGTCTTAGCAAAATTGTGGGTTCGAATATATTTTGGTAAATGTAAATACTTATTATTTTGAAAAACCCACTTTTCTACTCGGGAAAAGCAGGCATTTCTTTGATCGTAAGATTTATTTTTCAAATTGTGAATTCAAGACCTGTAACTTAAATGAAAATGTGGTAGTGTAATAGCTTTTATTTTAATAAGTCAGGTTTAATTGGCAGAATTAGAAAATTTTGGGTGGGGGATCGTATCGAGTCGCATCACTATCCGGTTGTCCTGTAACTGAATATAGAGACGGCCATGGCGGCGCATGCACCTGAAGAGGAGCAGGGGGACGAAGGAAGATTAATTATAAAATTTATATGGAAACCGGTATTGTTGATAAATTGGAAAGAAGTTTAACGAAACGGAACACAAACACAGAGGAAGACTTAACACATATCATAGCAACGGCTACGGGGACAATGAAAGTCCAAATACATGGTAAGATAAAACGATTCAACGGTTGGTATGACCGGCAATGCAGAGCCGTAAAGAAACAAGCAGAGGAGGCTCTGTCAAAATTCAGAGATGACATGAGAATTTTTACCAAAAAGCGAAGGGAGTATAAACTGCTCATACGGGAAAAGAGAACTACGTGGCAAAACAAAATGACTCAGAAAATTAGTAATGTTTTAACACTTGGGGAAAACGCTCAGATGTGGCAAGTAGTAAAGCATTTAAGAGGCAACCGTCAGGTGCCCAGCGAAATTTCTCCCAGAAAATGGGCATTACATTTTATGGGAATATTCAGGGAAGGTGAAGAGGAAGGGAATTTTATAAGAGAAGTGCAAATTTTGGGAAATCTTGAGATCCCAATACTGGACGAGGAAATATCAGCACGAAAAACAGCACAGGCGCAGAGGAGCCTGAAGGGGGGCAAAACTCCAGGGTTGGACGGGTTGCCTCCGGAAGTTTTTAAAGCTGCAGCCAATGTTAATGAGTTTGGTAGGAGTATGCTCCAGATATGTAAGAGATTGTTTTTTGAGGGGAATTGCTCTACCTGTTGAGGAAAGAGCATTATTCATCCCATTTATAAAGGGAAGGGAACTACTGGGAATCCGGATAACTATAGGGACATTACTCTGTTGCCAATTATGGAGAAAATGTATTGTAGAGTATTATATAACCGGATAAAGGACTGGGAATCTAAATTTAGCAAACTTTCGAAATTTCAAATGGGTTTCAGAGAAATACACAGTACTATAGACGCCGCTTTTATATTAGACACTTTAAGGACGAAACAAATGTTAATTAAGCGGGGAAAGCTTCATTGTGCATTTGTGGACTTTAAAAAGAAATTGAAAGGAATTATGGTATAAACTAGGCAGAAAGGGTTATCAAGTAAAATTATTAGAGCATTGCAGGCAATCTAACAAAATGTCGAATTCTGTATAAAGTACGAGAAAAGCAGAGTGTCGGAGAGCTGCAGAAGCAAAGAGGGAGTGAGGCAGAGATGTATTTTATCTCCCTTGATATTTAATCTCTTTGTGGATGATAGTACTGATGCAATGATAGCAGAGAATATCCAAGCACCAGTAGTAGCGGCTTTGCAGATCCCAGCACTTTTATATGCGGACGATTTAGTATTGTGCTCTACGACATTTAAGGGATTGCAACGAGGACTGGACAAACTTAAAAAGTATTACGATGAATGGCTACTTACAGTTAATGTGAATAAGACTAAAGCAATGACTTTCAAAAATGGTTCTGTTTATATCAGGGAGGAGACTTGGACATATGCTGTCAAATACTGGACAATGTTAAATCCTTTGTGTACTTAGGACTCACATTTACAATGAACGGAAAATGGACAAAACACATTGACATCACAAAACACAAGACAAGGGTGAAAGCGGCGGAAGCTCTCCGGATACGTTGCAGAATTCCGAATATATCCATAATCTTAATGGAAATTGTATACGGAGCGACAGTTAGATCCACGATGACATATGGAGTAGAAATATGGGGGTGGGAACAAACAGGGAATCTGGACCAAGTGAGGACCCATTTTTGAAAGGAAGTCGGGTGTAGGGAGGGGTACGGTTAACTGCGGAATAATGAGGGAATTCTGGGAACATAGTGAAATGATAGAATGCAAAATCAGAGCAGTTAAATATTGGATGAGAATCGTTCACGGAAACCAATCTCTAATTAGGGTAGTCTGCTACCACGAACAGTTGCGAATGGAAGGTAATTCGACGTGGGCATCAAAATTAAACAAAGGGTTGGAAAACATTGGGATGGGATACATTTGGATGGCAGGCAGGCAAATAGGCGGAGTATTTGGAGAAAAATTAAGAACCGCCTCTGTGATATTGACAGACAGCAGATAGTACAGTCTGTGCTTTTTTTTTTGTAGTGTTTAACGCCCGCTTTAACTACTAATGGCACCGCAGGCGGTGACACTGATGATACATGAATGATGATGGAGCACCGGTGGAATGCGATGGCGGGGGAAACCGGAGTACCCAGAGAAAACCCGCCCCAGCGCCGTTTTGTTCACCACAAATCTCACATGCGGTCGCTTGGGATCGAACCCCGGCCGTCTAGGTGAGAGGCAAGTGGTCTAACCACTCGGCCACGGCGCGGCCAATACAGTCTGTGCTAAAAACGGAGTGGGGTATGGAGCAATACATCAAAACAGGTACCTAACTCATTAGAGAGGGGCTCGCATGGATTAGACTAGGAGCATGGAGAAGCACAAAAAATTCTGACGAGAATGGTACGAGAATCTGTCCCATTTACAAGGAGGAAGAGTCGTGGACCCACATCTTGGCAAGATGTAGGGGTATGGAGGAATGGCGGGACAAATATTTACCGCGATTCTTTTCCTCCGCGAATGTAGAGCTAGAAGCATGTTGGACGCTACTGGCAGGCACGGAAGACGTGGACGGGTTAGGTAAATTTATACTTAAGGCAAGACAGCAGAGATCTGAGAAGGCTGCCAATAGAGAAGGGGAGAGGTATAAGAACAACCAAACAAAAGCGACTACAATATTTTACATATATATAGTCATACTTAGGTCACTGTTGTGTTATGGTTTTATATATATTATGTGTATACATTTCTTTTAAGTATAATTATAAGAGGGTGCATTTATGAAGGTGTACTCTGTGCTATAAATGTAAATTGCTATATTTGAGTATCTTTGTATTTTTACTTTCGGGCTTACTCTTAATTCTTTGTTGTTGTTTAAGATTGCTTTTGATTGTGTATTACTTTGTCTTTTTATTTTCGTGTTTATTCTTTTAATTCTGTATTCTTGTTGCTGTTTTAATATTACTTACTATGTGGCTTTCACAGGCTATTCCCAGAAAATACAAGATATATGTGTTGATATTGTCATATAAACTTATTTAATAATACCGAGTGATCAAATTTATTTGGTGTTTACCGCAACAAAATTTGAATTGAATATGTTATATAGTGAATCTCTTTTATAATCGAAGTGACTTTTACTTTATCTACACATAGTATGTACATACAATTGAAAATTTGATACCAATATTTCAATGAAAATATATGTATTGACTACAAGATCAAAGTATTTGTAGGAAAAGGTCTGTATGTGTGTATGTGTGTGTGTGTGTTTGTGTACAGCATAGTTCAAACAAGAAAAACACATTAAATACCTAATATAGTATTCAAGGGTAATATATTTCAAGGATGTGACACGAAGATTTTAAAGAAAAATAGTTTACCCAAAACTACCCAAACGTTTTCAAAAATATTGTTTTTTCTAACGATTTTAATAAAACACTGTACTTTAAAGATATTTATATCAGAAATAAAATGTATATCTAGAATTTTCTGGAGAACTCTTCGCTCTGGATGACTTTTGCGAAACTGGTAAACCGTAATGAATAGACAAAAGGTTACTACACAAAAAATGTAGATCCCATTAAAAACAATTTATATCAAATACTTCATTTCTTTGTTTTTGTTTTTTGTTTTGTTTATGTTTTTTAGAGTCGATGTTTCCTTTTTATTGGTTTCAGTTTCAGTTTTAAACAATGTATTTTTTCTCAAACGGAAGGTCACCTTTCGTTTTATCCCTCTGTTGTTTTTTTTTTCTAGTCGTGTAAAGTTAATCGAAGTTCAATTGTTCACATAGCGACCAGTTTTTTAAAGAATTGACTACGGATTTAGCCTAGCGTTTCCCTTATTTCCCTTTTACTTACAAAGAATCGAGTAATAAGACAATTTTTGCTAATATTAATCTCGATTCTCATAATATAGATACAAGAATCTTTTCTAAGAATATTTTGTTTGTAGAACAGGTGGAAAATGTTAATGGAACACATCAATTTTTTTTTATTTATGCACACTCTTTATGGACGCCTTCAGCGTCTGTTGATTATGCTTGAGATTCTTTCTGTTTCCGCAAATTACTATACGGGATCAACGGCTTTACTTTCCTTCTGAAGAAAGCCATGTAAAGTATTTGAAGGCGCGAATAAACCCTGCCCTCCACCAGGTTTGAACTCGAAACCTTGGGAACTAGAGTCTAGCATATTATCCCTGGATCACGAAGGACGGCGTCTCTATTGCAGTCGGATAATTCTGAGCACCTACCGAAGAGCGCGCAAAGTGGTACTAGAGAGCAGGAGATACCGGCGAGCAGGAGATACCGGCATGGATATACCAGCGCCTTTGGTAGTCAAAACGTCAATTACTTCTCCGCGTTGTCAAGGATATATCCACGCCTTTGTTTTCAGAATTTAATTTATTTCTAAGATCTACCATGATTGTAACAGTGCCTCTCATTGGATGAATGTGAGTTTTCTAAAAGCGGATGCATGTATCCGAGGTTCTTGGGGCTGCTATTTGTCGTCTGACTTTTTGTTTCTATATTTGTGCCATAACCATCCAGCCACTGGTCGAATTTATGTCAAGCAAACGGTGTTGTAGCTATATCACACTTGTAGATAACCTTTACTTCATTTAAATGTACCTAGTCTGATATCAAGTTAAAACCAATAAAATAATCTGTCCCAAATTTAAATATATTTAAACATTCGTTCACAATACCAAGACATCCGATATTCATCTTCTCAGAATTGGAGAACATTCAGATAAAAACTGATATAGATAACTAGCATTTATCGGAATTCGAACCTGGGCTTCACTATCTAAAATGAAACAGAATGATAAAAAATAAATGTAAGTGCCATCTAAGATATAAATAGAAAAAAAATCGAATGTGATCCATTCACATGACTTTCTCTATATCTCTGCAATAAATTTTTGTTAGAAAGTTTATGCTTCTATTTACTTCATGCTAAGTGAGAAAAATTAGCAGAAATAGCCCTATTATTTGCTTCCCTGTAAGTAGAAGCGAAATAAGGAAGTAACATAGGTTAAAGTGACAGCAAAAGATGGTTGCTATGTGACTGAAGTTCCTTTGTTTGTATGGACAGGAGTTGACAAATTCCTGTATAAGAAAAGTACAAGTTTTTTAAGGGTGAAACAAAAAACAAGGAATATCTAAAAAACGATCAACTCCAGGAAAAAAAATTATATAGCATAAATTGTGAGTTTCAATGTGCTCTACATTTTTTGTGTGGCAAGTTTTGCCTATCTCTTACGGTATACCAGTTACACAAAATTCTGTAAAATTCATCCAGAATAAATAAGTCTTCAGAGGTTATTCCCAGAAAATTCAAGATACACATATTATTTGTCAAGTATATATCTCTAATATATGATATTTTAATCAAAATCGTTAGAACCATATTTTAGAAAATAAAATTTTTCGAAACTTTATTCATGTGAAGGGTAGTTGGGGGTGGGGAGAGTTTCTTGAAAATTTTCGTGTTGCATCCTTGGAAGATACTGAACTTAAATACCAAGTTTGGTATTTAACAGTCTTTTCGTTTTTGAGCTACGCTGCCCACATACCCACAGACACACATACATACAGACAGACAGACACACACACGGACATTTTTCTAAAAATGCTTTTTTTGGATTCAGGTTGGGTCAAATCTTGTATTTCCGGTGAAATCTCTGTATCGAATTTTTGGGTACAATGCAATACCTTCTCTATACACTATATACATAGTACGTATAGAGAAAGTATAAACAGAATCTCACTTCCCTTATGTAACAAGAAAACGTAACTAAAGCATAAATAAACTTCACTCTAAGGCGTAGCACTAAAAACTTATGAAATTTAAGGAAAGCGCGAAGAAATATATGAACGCAGCGGGCAGCATTTTAATGAAGCATTCCTTGCGTTATTCTACCAGATATAAAATTGTTTTCGATCGTGGAATACATTCCACTGCAATGAAACTGCCAGTATGCATACACGTGATCACGTCATAGCAATGGTGACAAGGTTTTTAAAGTCCACTAAGAATGCAGTGTAATATCTAATTTTGTCTTCGACGTTAGGTCAAGTCCTAAAAGGTGTGCACTGATTAGCACGTACATCTTATTTTGTAATTCTGAGCTGTAAAACCATAATAAATTTGATGACTCGATATTTTTACTTTCTCTGTACGAACTATGTACATAGTGTATAGAGAAGGTATTGTATTCCACCCAAAAATGCAATACCGAGATTTCACCGGAAATACATGTTTTGGGTCCCCCTGAATCAAAAAAAAAAGCATTTTACAAAAAGGTCCGTGTGTGTGGGCATGTGTGTCTGTGTGTGTGTGTCTGCGTGCCTTTGGGCAGCATTGCTCAAAAACGAAAAGTCCGCTAATAACCAAACTTGGTAATTAGGTTTGGTAGCTTCCAAGGATGCGACACGAAGATTTTCAAGAAAATCCCCCCACCCCCAACTACCCTTTACATGGAACTTTTTTAAAACATTTTGGATTTTAAAAAATGGCTTTAACGATTTTGATCAAAGTGCCGTATACTAAAGATATTTACCTGACAAATAAAATGTATATCTTGAATTTTCTGGGAATAGCCTCTAAAGGCTACTTTCTGGATGAATTTTACGAAATTTTACATAACTTTTTAACCGCATGAGATGGACAAAAACTTTCTTAACAGAAAATATAGACCACGTTAAAGCACACAATTTATGTAATATACATTTTTTTCGTTGAGTTGATCGTTTTTTAGATATTCCTTGTTATTGATTCAACTTTGAAAAACATACTTTTCCCATACAGGAATTTGTTAACTCCTGTCCAGACAAACAAAGGAACTTCAGTCACATAGCAACCAGCTTTTGACTATCACTTTAACCTATGGTATTCCCTTATTTCGCTTCTACTTACAAGGAAGCAAGTAATAAGACTATTTCTGCTAATTTTTTCTCGATTAGCATGAAGTAAATAGAAGCAGAAGCTTTGTAATAATATTTTGGCAGAAATGTAGAGAAAATTATGTGAATGAACCACATCAGATTTTTTTCGATAGTGTTTAACGCCGCTTTACTACTATGGCACCGCAGGCGATGACACTTATGATACACGGAGTGAAGATAGAGTACCGGTGGAATGTGATGGCGGGAGCAGCCGGAGAATCCGGAGAAAACCTGTCCCTTCGCGGCTATTTGCACTACAATTCGCCTTGTTGAAAGGCGAGTGATCTAAACACTCAGCCACGGTGCGGCCGATTACACGATATATTTCAGAGACTTAAAAAAATAAAAATCTTCAAAAAATATTTCATGTAAAGGGATAATTTCCATAAGACGATCATGTGCATATTTAGACGATACTTAATACATTTTTAAGCTATGCTATTCATTCTCACATACACATAAATATACAAACATTTTTATAAAAATATTTTATTAAGTCAAAGGTCCTCTAAGCATGTATTTCCGTGAAATCTGCGTTTGGATTATTTGGTTGCAATGCATTACTTTTTCTACTTACTGTGTACTATGTACCTAGAAGGTTACTTTAGAAACAGATATATTCTGTATGCATCCTATACTGTGGCAACCTCCAGTTGAGGAACCCATTACTTACCAATTTATTTATTTATTTTGGCAGAGCTAAGGCTATATTTCCTTCTCTTCCACTAAAAAAATGAAAAACTCTAAATACAATTATATTTCATATAAAATATATCGAAATAAACATACATTAGAAATAACACAAATATTATAAGCACAATAATAATTGAAAGTATATAGAAACTAAGTTAAAAATAATAAGTATCATCTGTGTGCCTGTGTTTGTATGTGTGTGTGTGTGCGCGCGCGCGGGCGAGAGCTAAGTGCAAATATATGTATCAGCGTTTGAGGACGATGTCATAGTGCAGTATTTGGAGCTATATTTTGTTATTTTCTAAAGTTAGGTCCATGAGAAAAACTTCACAATGTTTCTAGAACGGCTATTATTCTCTAACTCAGACAGGGTGCTAATGACCTCGGCAGTTGAGCGCCCTTAAACACCATTATCATCTTCATCTAACTCAGACGTCTCATTGTTTACGTAACAGATCACACGATTGAGCTTCCTCTCCCGTGTTCGACCATAGGTGGAGTAATGCATGTAAACACAGCAGAGACATAGCTCAGAGCCGCTGAAAACATGCTAATCTCTGATATCTTTGCTCTGTTTTTGACAATACTATTAGTAAGAGTTCCAAATGTGTTACAAGTATATGTTGTACGTTTGTTTCTACTATATATAAAATTATTTTATCTTCTTCACCTCTCACCCTGTATATATGATGTGCAATCTATGATGATAAGTATTTATTTGTTTGTATGAAGAAATTCTTAATAATGCTAATATTCACGTTGCCTATAAGGATTTTAAATGACCATAACCTTCTCTGTTTTTGCAGCCCATCGTAAATGTTGGAGCCTCGAGTTCAAATGTAACAATGGAGAATGCATACGTCCAGGATTTGTCTGTGATGGAACACAAGATTGCATCGATGGTTCTGACGAAACTATGTGTGGGCAAGGTACGTGCTTTAAAATTATAAGTACCATCAGACTGTGAATAATTTAATAACTTCTGTATAAAACCACTCCGGCATTAGCGTGCATGTAGATTAAGTATGTGCGCGCTTGTGCATGACAAAACAACCACATAAAACCTCTCCCAATGGAATAAAAGAGCTCTCATCTGGAAACACTGCACCAGCAATTTAAATACTGTTTTCTTTCACTCTGAGCCTCAGTGGCTGTTTGACTGAAACATGACACTTCTCTGCATTATGTTAAAGTAGTTTATGGTTCTCTGACCTTTGTTCTTTGTTGAAGTGTGTTCTCTGATTTCCCATTGATATTTTTCCTTTATGTTCATTTCCCTTTCCAAACCACTTAAAGCAGGTCGGTGGATCTATGTATGCTAATAGGAAGCCTTTTTAATTTCTCTACAATATATTACGTTTTAGGTAGAGAGATTTCACCAGAAATACATGTTTTGAGACCCCATGAATCCAAAAGAAGTATTTATAGAGAAAAGTCCATTGTGTTTGTGCCAGTTTAGACAGTTAAGCTCGTAAAACGCCTTAGTATAGAAGGACGTGGCACTAAGTTTTTCAGAAATGTCTTTCCGACCCAGACTAACCTTTACATGGAACATTTTTCGAAAATTTTCATTTACTGCAATATGGTTCTAACGATTATAAATAAAATTCCATATATTAAAGATGTTTACATGGAAAATAAAGTTATATCCTGAATTTGTTTTAAATTGTCCCTGAAATCGCCTTCATTCTGAATTACTTTTGCATAACTGGTAAACCGTAAGGGATAGCCAAAATGTTACCACACAAACATGTGCATTTTGTTAAACACACAATTTTTGTAATATGGTTTTGTAGAGTTGTTATTTTTTTCAATTTAAACTACTTAAACTTTTTTAACGGGAAACCCTTCTCAGCCCTCTTTTTTACTCTTGGCCATGGAAAGAGAACCTAATTTCAATGATAATCATATAGCGACAGCTTTTGAAAGAATTGACTTGTTTAGTCTAGTATATTCCCTTGTTATAAGGCAGCAAGTAATAAAAGCATTTCTGACAATGCTTAGAATTAGAATTATGATTGTTTGCAGAAATTCATCTGAATGGAACTCGTTATTACAATGCTTTTCTTTTAAAAAGCCTTACTTTTAAAGTGAATTTATTAGCGTTTTTTACCTCATTTAAATAAATACAATAATTTCATTCAAAATCTTCTCGCGCTTCTAGCCAGGTAAAAACTTGGCTTGACACCAACGTTTCGAAGAAGTGCATCTTCCTCGTCTTGAGGGTGAACTGATCAGTTCACCCTGAAGACGAGGAAGATGCACTTCTTCGAAACGTTGGTGTCAAGCCAAGTTTTTACCTGGCTAGAAGCCCGAGAAGATTTTGAATTAACACGTCGCCAGGAAAGCTTTAGCTCTTATTTTACAATAACTTCAGTTTCTTCCGTGGAACTTACATATAAGTTTTCCTAGATGTCTTTTATTTTAGAATTTGCATGGACATGGAAACAATGACGTCGTGATTAGAAGAGATGGTTGCAAAGAAATTGGTATTAACGCAGTGATGCTAACATATTTATCCGCGCTAAAAATTTTAATAATATATTTGGACTTCCACCCAATATTTCACTGTTGTAAATGAAGGAGCGGACTCCCCCAAAGTATAATATAGCTCAACTTAAATATTAGTTGGACTAAGATCTTTCAAGTGAAAGTATGGTATCGCATAACGATGACCACTTTTATCCATGTTTACAAATTCGCAGAGAGCATTCACTAATGATGGCTGCCTAACAAATGCTAAACAATGTAAAATCGTCAAAATTTCAAACTTAAGCTTTACAAGGTTGGTACTTTCTACCATTGTTGTTGTTTGAAACAACCACCGCTATCTGTTCGTCAGGTTGGGTACTTCTGGCACAGCCCTCGTATGTAATAGACCTTATAGTAGCACCAAACTGTGATGTGATATCACCCACTCCTTTTAATTTGCTTTCCATTACACTTCCAATATAGATGTTTTAAATGCTTATTTGTAACATAGTAAGTGAATTTCTAAACACCTGTATATTATTTACACAACTAGGGTTGGACACAGGGAGGAATAGCTGGGGATCAAATGATAGAGAACTCAAAGCTTGGCTTAGCGTAACTAATATATTTGATATATGCATAAGTGTGAAAGGGGCTTGCGTTTGGTTTACAAAGATTGGGGCTCCTTAACTTAGACAGCTGACTGAATTACAATATTGAGAATAGTACTCTACCATGGCAAGGTAGTGGAGGCCTGCAGAGTTTGGGTGCAGCGCAGCCCAAGGAGCGTCGAGCAGATGACTCGAAGACAGACGGACTAACGGACTAAAAGACGAAAAGACCAACAACACGACGGAGCATCTTGAGCTCCTATCGGGGTATCAGTATTGACAAGCCGGATATTTACCAAATATGGTGCGGATCCACCTTATCGTTGCAAAGTCAAAGTGGCCTTTCTGCAGGGTTGTTCTAGAAGCTGCTACAAGGAAGCTGACGTGGCGGAAAAGCCCACAGGAACTTTCTGAGCCACCGGCACTCCTATATAACATCCTATTGGTTGTAAAACTTGGTGAAACTGCTGCATTTTAAAGTATAAAAAGATTTCTAAGCTAAATTCACGTTACCATTCAATAAGTCCTGGCAATAAAATAAGTTAATAAAGCTCTTCCCATTGCACAGGTGACAATATATGCGCTTTTAAAACATATAAACGTGTATTCTATATAAGCATATTGCTGTTCCATGTTTACAGAGGAATTCGTGACCTGTGGAGATAAATCCAAAATACATCGATACTACTGGTGCGACGGTTGGCCAGACTGTCCGGATAATCACGCTGATGAGCTTCATTGTAAGTATTGCTTTCTCTTTCTGCTTTTCATTACTATGTGCATGTCGGGGAGGGGACAGAAACATTAATTATTTTGGCTTCCGGTATGTATCATAATTATTAATGAACATGGCTGTTGTCATGTTGAGGACAGTTCAATTTGCCCATAAGCGCAACATTTGACACCTTTTTAAGCAGCAGTATCAATATTACTAATGGATAGCTGCACTAACTAGCTCCTTTTGTATCCATGCAGGGTGTTAAAGTGTTCCTACCAGTTAATTAAAAAGCGATAGGAATTCGACTTTTGACGTAACAGGTATAAACTGTAATGAATAGTGATTAGAGATCTGTAACGATTTAAAACAAATAGCCGGGCATTTTGTACCATTAGTAGTTAATTCAACTGGAAAGAAATATTTAGAGAGTTGAGTGAAACAAAACTGTACTTTTCTATTCACGATAACTGATTTGATGTGGCTTTCGGTTGATAAGGAAATTGGCAATAATAATGTTATAATTAACGTTCTTTAACCGGATATAAAACTATGAAAAAACAAATGGGCTTGAACTAATATTTATATCCGTGCCGATATTTTATGAATTGTACTCCATTTTGTTTATACTTATCATTAGATGTTTTTTACTTTATCTAACTCGCATGTAATAGTGGATAGAGAAGGTATTGTGTTGCGTCCAAAAATTCGATGCCGAGATTTCAACGCAAAGATATGTTTTGTGGTCCCCTGAGTCCGAAAAAAAACATTATTACACAAAGGTCCGTATGTGTGTATGTGTGTGTGTCTGTGGACAACATAACTCAAAAACGAAAAGACCGTTAAATATAAAACTTGGTATGTAGGTTTGGTATCTGCCAAGGGTTCGACACGAAGATTTTAAAGAAAATCTCCCCTCCACAAACTACCCTTTACATGGAAAAATTTTTAAAAATTGTAATTTTCTGAAAAACGACTAACGATTTTGAATAAAATTCCGCGTATTAAGGATGTTTATATCCAAAATAAAATGTATATCTTGAATTTTCTGGGAATAGCCTCTGAAGACCTTTTTATTCTGGATGAATTTTTCCGAATTTTGCCTAATTGCTAAACCGTAAGAGATAGATAAAAATTTACTGCACAAAAATGTAGATCTTGTCAAAACACACAATAAATGTCCTTTCGTTTTTGTTGTGGAGGTAACCGTTTCCGAGATATTCCTTGTTATTGGTTTAATTGTAAAGTACTTATACTTTTCTCTGGCAGGAAGTGTCCGTTTTTCTTTTTTTCTACTCTTGGCCGTGCAAAGAAGCGACTTTCAATGAGTATTGCATAACGACAGCTTTTAAAACGTTTTACTGTCATTTTAGCATATTTATAAGGAACTAAATAATAAGAACATTCATTTATTTCGATTAGCATTTGGAAGAAAGAAGAACAATCTTTTGTAAGAAGTCTGTTTGTAGAGCAGCTAGAGAAAGTCATGTGAGTGTAACACATCAGATTTCTTTTTCGTTTCATACCGAAATCAAAATCACTGGGTGCAAGTTAATTATTCTGTGTGCTTTCGTTAGTTATAAATATTTTGGATTTCTTTCTACAATTTTGTTTGTTGTAATCTAGTTTCGTGGCGACGTGTTTTTTCTTGGTTACGAAGCTATAAATTATAAAAGAGGCTCACCATAAACAAGAAAAAGAAACTCGGAGACTATTCGTGGTCGAGTGAGGTCGATCGTGTCTTCAGAAGGGCGAGACTTCCTAGGAAGCGAATCCTAAGAAACGACGCGTTGATTGGAGAACTCGAGGATATTTGAGGTGGAATATAATTTAACTTCCACTGATATGAAGACATCAGCTGGAAAAGATTTAGTATTTTAGTCCGAGAAATTGAATAGAGATAGAATCTTCGCATTCACGAAACGTACAAACTAACTGTGGTGATTACAATTTCATGATTGTTTGTCAAGATTAAATGAAATAAACTACAAATGAAAAAAGTTTTAATTATGAATTATTTAAAAAGAATTACCTAACCACATTTTACGGCTTGGATTTAGAACCCAAAATTTCTGATAGCGCCCTGAGTAAAAGATTCAATACTCTTACTGACTGAGTTTATAGCTACAAAATTGGCACCTATACCTGAGGCAAGATTGCTTCGTGTTTATCGCTTCAATTTGCACCCTATACGTGCATAATTCTGCTTCATTATTTGGCACCGTACTTTGGGGCATCTTCTGCCTCAAGCATAAAATCCCGGACATTCGTCTTCTCAAGGTAAATGAAACATCGGAGGAAAAAAAAGTTATCCAAAAGAACTTTATCCCTGTCTAACAAAAACTAAGAATGCCACTCCACTCTAAATATGTAATACTTTTCTAAAATGTTGGTTTTCTCAAAAACAGCTCTAACGATGTGATTAAAATTTCGTTTCGTAATCGGCTTACCATCGAGTATTTGTAGACTTACAAGCCAATGCCTAGGGGACAGAAGCCTGTCGGGGAGCCAACGGCACGAAACCACAGAATGAAAACCTGTCATGAGAGCCAGACATGAACATGAGAAAGTGGATGATATGAAATGTAAGCGAAATTGATGATAGGAAAAGGTGATGATGGAGTAATTGGCGGAATGAATGGCGGGGAAAACCGGAGGACTCGGAGAAAACCTCCCAGACGCTGCTTCGTCCACCACAAACTCCAGATTTGAGCACATGGGATCAAACACGGGCCGCATTGATTAAAGTAAAGTACATTATAGATATTCACATGACAAATTAAATTTCTTCATTTTTTGGTAATAGCCTCTGAAGACCACCTCAGTTTGGATGACTTTTGCAAATCTGGTAAACCTAACAGATAGACAAAAACTTATTAAACAAAAAATGTACATCTTATTAAAACAGATTTTTGTCCTATATATATATATTGTTTTTAAGTTAACAACTTCCAGATATTCATTGTTACTGATTAAAATTTTAAAGTACCCTTAACTTTTCTCAAACAGGAATTTGCCATTTCTGTTTCTCTTGCTTTACTACTGGTCATGCAAAGATAACTGGAGTTTAAGCACATAGTAACCAGCTTTTAAAAGATATGACTATTACTTTTTTAGCCTAGTGTACTCCCTTATTTCCCTTATATTTTCAAGGAACAAGTGATAAGACCATTTCTGTTTATATTTATTTGGAATGACATAGATAAAATAATCTTTGGTAACAATAGTTTGCAGCAAGGTAGAGAAAATCATATAAATCAGATTTGTATTTCTTTTGTTTCATTTATGTCACGTTTAACTTCTGAGGTTACGGCTGTATAATACTGGACATGTATATTTTATTTATTATGATAAAGCTTCCTTTATTATAAGGCTGCCTCCTGGCAGAACTTTAAAAGAATCTGATGTGATCCATTCACATGAATTTCTCTAGCTGTTACACAAACAATTTTCCTTACAAAATATTATTCTTTGATCTACGACATGCTAACCAAGGTAAACATTAGCAGAAATGGTCTTATTACTTGCTTCCTTGCTAGAAGAAGAGATATAAGGGAATACAGAAGGCTAAATTATATTTTTTAAAAGCTCCTCCGATGTGAAATAATTGAAGTTCGGCCTACTTTTCTTGGCCTGCAGAAAAACAAGCAAGATGAAACGAAACGTCACTTCTGGTTTGAGTAAGATTTAAATAGTGTAAGATTGAAATCAATAATAAGGAATATCCCAGAAACGGTCAATTCTACATTATAAAACTTATGTAACAGAAATTATGTGTTTTAACGAGATCTACATGTTTGTGAACTTAGATTTTGTCTACCTCTTACGGTTTAACCGTTATGAAAAAAACTGCTAAACTCATCCAGAATAATGAGGTACAAGTTATTCCCAGAATATAGGTTTTATTTTAGATCTAAATATCTTTAGTGTACGGTATTTTAATCGAAATCATCAGAGCCATTTTTTGAGAAAAACAAACTTTTCAAAAAATGTTCCATGTAAAGGATAATTGGGGGGGGGGTCCTGAAAATAATCGTATCGCATTCCTGTAAGTAAAGTTTGTTGCTTAACGGTATTTTCTCTTTTGAGCTATGCTGTCCACGAACACACACGGACCTTTTTCTAAAAATTCTTTTTTTGGACTCGGGGGACCTCAAAACATATATTTCCGGTGAAATCTCAACGTCGAAATTTTGGGTGGACTACAATACCCTCTCTATGCACTATGTACATTGTACATACGGACTAGAGAAAGTAACAAAAACACATATAAATGGTCGAATGAATGAACCTTGTAATAAGATGTTCATTCGTGTGGGTTGACATTTTAGTTGTCTTTAAATTCACACATTCACACACGCACGTACATGCGCACACACTCACTCACATACAGGTGCTACTTGCTGCAAAAATAATCATTTGTCCTTCCCTCCTTTACTTCACCTTCTGGCTGAAAAGAGTGCGAAAAAATTATAATGATAGCTTTGCGGCATGTCTGTATGTATAAGAAAGCATTGCGACCGTTCGCGACTCGGAGCATCCCAAGCTACTTGCCTTGGGCCAAGCCTGGAGATATATTTAATAGAAGTACGTGCACTAAGAGATAAAATATTTGTGTAAATATTGTATAAGATTATTTGGTTTTTGACTAGTCCATATGTATGAATACGTGGTGTAGTTGTGAGTGCAAGTGTGTGTGTGTATGTGTGTGAATTGGGGGTTTAATAACATTAAATATTTGAGGATATTATATAACTTTTGTTTTAATAATTGCTCATGGTTTATGTTCTTCTGTGTGTGTGAGTGTGATATCAGAATGTTCTTTCTTTTATTGTTCTGTGGTTCTGTTGTCGTAGCACAGGAGCGTGTATCTGTGTGTGTGTGTGTGTATTTCCAATGTTGTTAAGATATATATATATATATATATATATATATATATATATATATAGCAGTTGTCATTGAAATTGTTTTTCTTTGCATACCAAGAGAAACACGGACAACTTCTTGTTTGAGAACAGTAATTTTTTTTAAAATTGAGTCCAATAACAGGGAATATCTCGGAAACACTAAACTCCACAAGAAAAATTAACAGGACATAGATTATATGTTTTGACGTGTTATAACACAGACACACACACGCACACACATACACACACAGATAGACACACACTGACATGTTTTCTAATTCTTTATTTATGTGTTTCAAAACATGTATTTCCACTGAAGACTCGGTATTGAAGTTTTAGGTAGAATACAATGCTATGTACTGTATAAATACTTACTAAATACAGTAAACATTTTCAAAAGTGAGTAGCTCGAAAGTTTATGGTCTCCCTTATTTAAGATGAGACAGTACATGTCTTGTACTGGGGGAAAGAATTATTCAGAAGAGAAATATAAATCATAGCCAAGAATATAAATTATATCACGAAGATAAAATACAAATGTATAGTGAAAATGGGAAGGGTAGAAAGACTTTTAGCGCGTATAAGGCACGAGTTCGGGGTACAAGATCCTGTTACTTCCGTGCATTGAACCGAGGGAAGGGCTGGATGGACCCTGCCCGGGGGGACTAAAGAGGACACAAGACAATGATTCCCGCTGGTCAGGCGACATTTTAAGGCATTTGGTAAAGAACGTCCGGACCAGTAAGATGTGAAGTTTAGAATCCGTTGTGGAGCCGGACAGGCTACCTTTTAAATGTGAAGCACTTGACGAAGTAACCCCGCACGACCAAGATGTGATATTTGAGCGCGTGGTGTAACCCTTAGTTGTGACGGAAGTAAGTGATTTTAAGACCGATCATAGTACGAGACATAACACTGCATCAAACGAATAAATAGTAATAGTCGCGTGTGGTTAAAAAGTAACATCACAGTAGAAAATTAAGAAGTATACGCGTGTGTTCTACGGCGGAAAAATGCCGGACTCAATTAATAAAGCACTTGTGTCTCACCACAACCTGAAAGAGTTTTCATACTAATAAAAACCCTGAGCAAAGCCAACCACAAATCCACACCATCCCAATATCATAACCTGCGCCCGGGCACGAACTCAGTACCGCTCCAAAGAACATCTGTTCTTTGTGTTTTTCCCGTAATGAACTATAAACATCGATTCTTCATATTTTCACTCTTATGTTGTTTTTTAGCTTTTATCGAAAATTCTGTTATCAGTTTTTAATCAATTAATTTTTGAATACATGTTCGTCTTCCATACGGCTTGTGATTATTATTGAGACTGTTATGTATTATAGTTAAACCGGTTATTGTTTATCTTTACATGTCAGCAATGCTTTTCACCCACGCGAGAAGTAGAAAACAAAGCACCGATGCTATAATACTGATATAATCAATTCCCAGCCGTAAACAAACCACAGTTTGTGTCGTGCTATTTTATTATAACAAGAAAATATCTTATGTGTTCCACTCAAATATTTCGCTACCTGTTTTGCAAACCAACTGTTCTTACAACGAATTATTACTTTCTCTACACGTACTATGTACATAGTGTATAGATGAAGTACTGTATTCCACCCAAAAATTTGATACCGAGATTTTGCCGAAATACATGTTTTAGGATCCCTGAATAAGAAAAAAAAGCATTTTTAGAGAAAGGTCCGTGTGTGTCTGTCTGTCTGTCTGTGCGTGTGTCTGTGGACAATATAGCTCAAAAACGAAAAAACCGTTAAACACCAAACTTGGTATTTAAGTTTGCTATCTTCCAAAGATGCAACGCGAAGATTTTTAAGAAAATCCCCCCACGCCCAGCTACTCCTTACATGGAACATTTGTCGAAAATTTTAATTTTTTAAAAGATGGCTCTAACGATTTTAATTTATGCGACAAATAAAATGTATATCTTCAATTTTCTGGGAATAGCCTCTGAAGACCTCTTTATTCTGGATGAATTTTACGGAATCTTGCATAACTGCTAAACAGTAAGAGATGGACAAAGACTTACCCCGCAGAAAATGTAGAGCACATTAAAACATACAATTTATATTATATAATTTTTTTTCGAGGAGCAACCAGCTTTTGACTAGCACTTTAACCAATGGTACTTTCTTATTTTACTTCTTCCTACAAGGAAGCAAGTAATAAGACTATTTCTGGTAATTTTTTCTCGTTTGGCATGAAGTAAACAGAAGCATTAGCTTTTTAACAATAATTAGATGTAGAGAAAGTCATGTGAATGGATCACATCATATTTTTTTTATCTTCATCATGTTTATTGACATAAAAATTAGCACAAATGGACTTATGACTTAGTTATAGCTTTTATAAGCAGAAGGGATATAAGAAAATGCGCTAGGCTAAAGCTACAGTATAATCTTTTAAAAGTTGTTGGTATGTGAGTGTCATTGAAATTGGGTATCTTTCCATCGTTAGAAGTAAAACAAAAAATAATATGAAATAGACGAGGACTTCTTGTGTGAGAATCGTTTAAGCAATTTATAATGGAAACAAATATAAAGAAATATTTCAGAAACAAGTAAGTATACAAAAATGTGTTTAACTTAAATGTTGTGTTTTAAAGATATCTACATTTTACTTTCTCTACGTACTATGTACATAGTGTATAGAGAAGGTATTGTATTATACCCAAAATTTCGATACCAAGATTTCATCGGAGATATATATTTTTAGAAAAATGTCCGTGTATGTGTCTGTCAGTCTGTCACTCAGTATGTGTGTGTTTCGGGGGGGGTGGTAGCATAGCTCAAAAACGAAAAGTCCGTTAAATATCAAACTTGCTATTCAAGTTCAGTATCTTCCAAGGATGCGACACGAAGATTTTCCAGAAGATACCCGCACCTCCTATTACCTTTTACATTAACAAATTTTCGAAAGTTTTTATTTTCTCAAAAATGACTCTAACAATTTTGATTAAAATATCGTCTATTAAAGATATTTACATGGTTAATAAAATGTAGATCTTGAATTTTCTGAGAATAGACTCTTCATTCTGAATAACTTTTATATAACTGATTAACCGTAAGAGATTCACAAAACAGTATACAAAAATGTAGATTAGAGTAATACATAATTTATGTCATGCACATTTTTTTGTAGAGCTAATCATTTCTGAGATATTCCCTGTTATTAGTTTCAATGTTAAAATTCTTGAACTTTCTCACCAATGTTAACTCTCTTTTGTTTTAATCCAGGCCATCAAAAGAGAACCTAATTTCCATGTCAATGGCATAGCAATGGTTTGTAAAATATTTGGTTTTGCTTTATCATAATCTATTCCCTTATTTCTCTTCCACTTGAAATGAAGTAATAAAGCGATTTATGTAATGCTTATCTTATTAGCATTATATAGATAAATGAATACTATTTCATGAATAATTTGTTTGTAGTGTGAATCAAACACCTAGGTTTTTGAATGTATTAAAGAACGAAAGGAAAAAGAGGAGGTATAAAAGTCATGCATCTCAATTACCGTAATTATTCAATAAGTTACTCGACTCTTACCTTTGAAGAATGCTCCATAGCCTCAGGGTACCTATGGACTATGCAGAATTTCCAGATTTTGGAAAATGGTGCGAGGAGGTTAAGGAGTAGTATGGATAATTGTTATTTACAATGAAAAATCAGGTATATCAACTTCTCTTTACGCATTTCCGAAATTTGTTGCTCTACGAGGTTTGTAACTTAAATAAATTTCTTCATTTTTAAAAGCCAGTAAATGTCCTCCGCGTGTGAAGTTTTACTTTAATCTTCTTCCACTTCATTATTTTAGCATTTTTCTGAAATCAATAGCCACCTCCCCTTATAATTTGTATGCAGGGGTCAAAATTGCATGGATTTAACAGGAAGTATGAGTTATAAAAGTAAGAATTAGACTGCCTCTGCGGTTGAGTGGTCAGGGTTCTGTCTTCTAATACAGAGGTCTCGGGTTCGATTTCCGGCCAGGGCGGAGCATTTTTATTTAACTAGAATCATCTGCTACACCCCACAGAGGCTGAAAATATGAATGTGGGAGTATGTATGCGTATGTATAATTTTGAAGAAAATGATTAAAACCCCAATGTTAAAGAACCAGTGTGAACGAGTTGTTTTTAATGTAAATTCCACGATATCAATATAGACATTAAAGGAGGATGTATAAATGAAACAATTAAAACCTTAGAAACCGATTTTATATATCATTTTTCATAAAATAAAATATAAAGCATATCACATGAGAGAAAATCACACAAAAGTTTTGTTGTAAGTGTACTAACTCTTTCTTTTTTTATTTTTTTTTTACTGTGCACAGAAAGTAAGTGGTACATAGTTTTATCTAGGACATTCAGCTAGAGCTTCAGCTTTATTACTTTAAAATTGCAGGAGGAGATAGATTTTGAAAACACGTGTTTTAAACACAAAAGCATTAAGAATAAAAGAACTATTAAAGCTATTGAAAATTCAACGAGTTCACAGATAGATTCTGTAGCATATGTGAAGAAAACCTTTAAGCTCCTAGCTTTAAAACTCTTGGAGCTAGGTTGGGTACGCATTCCCCCCTTAAAGAAAGTCAGACTTACCGTCATTAATTAAAATCCTATTGAAAGAATATCAGCGGATTTTTCATCCGTTATTAGTAACAGCCTTCACTGAACGAAAATATATTTATAATAGAATGTCAAAATTAACCATAAAAATCTGATATGTACTATTCACCGTCTTTATTTAGCCTGTTCTGCATCAATCTACTCTTACAAAACATTATTCTTTTGATGTGAATTGTTTTTTCCAAACCAGCCGAGTGTAGTACAGAAGTTGGAGAGGTAGAGCCAGACTGAAAAAATCAATGCCATGTCCGGAATTTGAGCCATGATCTCTTGGTTTCATTTGAGTTATTTAAATTTTTATTTAGTTCATATAAATTATTTTATGAATATTTATTTACATGTTAGTATAATTTTGGTTTTTCTAGTTAAAACACTAATTTATTTCCCAGTTGCTTTGACCGCTGAGTTACCATGGCAACTTGACGATACGCCGCTAAATTCTTCAACTGTCTCGCGTTTTTTCCGGCAAACCACAAGGAACCACCAGTCCTGCACACAGCTTGTGTGAAAAAACAATTATACCAATACCAATTGACCATAATAGTTGTCTACAAGCCCGGACTTAAAGTACTTTCAATATTGTAATTCGCCATTGAGATCACCTTGTGGTTTACCGGGAAACATGCGAGTCAGTTGAGAAATTCAATGTTATACCGGTATGTTACCATGGTGGCTCTGTGGCAGAGCAACCGGCTAGATACCGCAAGAACTCTGGTTCAAATCCCGGCTATAGCATTGCATTTTACACTCTGACTCTACCTATCCAACCCCTATCCTACACACGGTTTCTGTAAGAAAACAATTAAATCAATAAATATAGTTATACTAACTCCTATATGCTACACGGCCACAAGGTCATCTATCACGGCGATAAAGGAAAACAAATTACAATTACATACAAAGCAAATAAACTCAAACAAATAAAATGATACTGATTAAAAAATTACACAATTAGCAGCAGCTATTAGAGTCTTTTATGTTGCTTGCCGAATTTATATTAATTTTTTTTAAATAACATTTACAACTGTACTTTTTGTTCCAAATAATTTTACCCATTCCAAATTTAACGTTAAATATATTATTCAAATGTCATTATATCATGTGTATGTGCCCTCCCACACAAACACACACACAACAATTCATGACAAAATCCTTAACTCACTTTGTTCGGGCTAAAATACCTGCTGTTTCTTATTCTTTTCCTTTTCTCTGAAGATGTAACTATTACATACATTCGCTGCATTAGGACTGGGAATGGCCCCAATTTGCCACCCGAGTCGTAAAATCGTGTGCTCAAGAAAGGGGCCCTTCTTTAAGAGCCGACTAATGTGAAGTAAGGGCAGGACTGTTGACTAGTTTTCATTACACACACACTGGCTGTGGCTAGCTTCCTTCCATCGCCGCGGGTGGACCCCCAGGTCAGTGACTGGACGTTCCAAATGGTATTTTGTTTAACGTAACCTAATTATCTAAACTATGACTAACGAACTTTTCAATGTTTATCTGTTAACCCTCAAAACAATAAATATATTTACATTGAATCCCTTATGTTAGCTCCACGTGTAATGAAATACAGGTTGCAACATTTCCCTGTTTTATCTCTGGTTCATCTTCTAAGAAATATATTCTAAGAATAAATGCCCACGCGTAGAGTACGAACGTTTAATTGGGAAAACGTAGGAGTTTTGCTTTACCCCACTGAATACCTTCATTCCCTCACTCGCCTTTGATGCGCCGCATGTTGGTCGTTAACGTGGCACAATAATACGAGAGTTCCATTCCCTTTACAACACATTCCCTACATAACTGTAGCATGAGTCGGGATCTTAAGGGAAATTGTTGTTGTTATATATGCCTTTATTAGACTTAAGTCCATTAGGTACTGGCATTTCATTACAAGTACTTTGAAATGTACAAATATATTACAAATATAGCAATATAATAAATATAAGTACTAATAGTATATTCTTAACATAATTTTACAAACGAGTCACTATCTAGCTAAAGGTCTACTTTATCTTTAATCTATTTTTCTCCTGGCAGCCCAATATAATACTAGTAATTCTTTCCATATCTGTAAATTGGAATCAAGTCCTGTGCAATGCGGAAGGTGATCAGAGTCCATTCTTGTCTCAGGCTCTTTGCAGATGACACATTCTTCCGCCTGGTATATTCCTATTTTATATAGATGTTATATCCAGTTTTCAGTCGAAATGTTGCCACCGCTTCTTTCCTTGATTTGTTTTTGCTTTTATCCCAAAAGTCGTTGATTTTTTCTCACTTTTTCCCTTTTGCTTGCTGACAAACTTCCTCTTTCCACGATTGGCATATTCCATCTCTGATGAGCTTCTTGGCTGAAATGATTATAATGGTTTTGCTCCTATACACACTGTAGTGTATTTTATTGCCACCCCATCCACTCCTACATGTGCTGGAATCAATTGAAAAACAATAAAGGGAAAAATTAAAGAAAACTTGGAGTGAAATTTTTACTACAACAGGCCAAAAAATTGAAAACTGCATTTTTATTAAAACAGTTGCTGGAACCTTTGAACATATACAAATAATCAACATTTAGCCTTTTAAGGATGCTACTTCACATCTGTTTCTTAGCAATATATTTCATTAAACAGCGTTATTCTCGAAAATTCATTTTACACGTTCAGAGTGTTCCACGCGTCTCTGTTTTTGTTTAAATACAACTAAAATTTCCCAGCATGTGCAACAGTATCTTTTGGAATAAAACAAATGAAAAAATTATCCTATTACCAATAGTAACTTTTCAAAAAATATATTTCTGTGAAAAAATTATTAATTTTAGAGCTTAAAATTTCTAGTTATAAAACATTATAATAATTCAGTAATCAAAATTACTGAAATATTCCTTTACATATATAAAGGAATATATAATAAATATATAATATATTTAAAGTTTTTCTGTGTGGTTCATAGCTCCAATTCAGAAAATTTCAGCCAATTGTTGTAACATTTTGAGGCACTTAGGATCAACTTACATAATACATTTATAAAATGAAACTGGAAAGCATATATCCAATTTGATTGGAATTTAGTATTCGTATTAACATAATGACAAGGTAATCATAGTAAAGCTTTCAGTAAAATCTATTAGAAGTACAGAAGTTTTAAACGAGGAGATACATTGGTGTTGGTGTGATGTTATCGCCGTTCCGGGCTCAAGTACGGCCCTCTGGTACAAATCTAGGTGACTCAGGCGTTTTGGAAGGTCGTGGGATCGATTCCTGTGACCGGCCTCTCTGACTCTTGCGTTATTTCGGGGTTCCTTGGTCACTAGGGTCAGTTCATCTCCCATTTCATCCAACCGGTCTCTTTCAAGGTTGCAAGTATGATGAGCAAAAAGTGAATGAAATACAAAACTTGGTATTTACTTTTATTGTCTCCCAAATATGCATCAGGAGGATTTTAAAGAAAGTCTGTAGCTACAAACCACTCTTTACATTGAAAATTTTTCTCAAAAATTGTCTTAGCGATTTTGTTTAAAATATTTACAAGACAAATAAAATGTATATCTTGAATTTTCTGGGAATTTCTCTGAATTCATATTCATTCTGAATGATGTTTGCATAACTGGTAAACCGTAAGAGATAGATCATAAAGACTTAGAACACAGAAAGAAAGTTTTCCTTAATACACAATTTTGTCATATACAGTTTCTGTAGAGCTAACCATTTCAGAGATATTCCCTGTTGGTGGTTTCAATTTTAAAATACTATTTACTCGTCCGTTGCATCTCCTTTTTGTTTTACTCCGAGCTTTGGAAAGGGAACGGAATTTCAACGACAATCGCATAGGCTCAGCTTTTAAAACAAACATTTTACTGCCAGTAGGCTTTCACGGCCGGTGAGCAGTCGGAAGCCGTTCCTGCCCAACTTCCTTTTTAGGGATCCTCCACAGCTGAGGACGAAACATCAAATGTAAATAACTTTATTATTCGACTACAGCCTATAAGCCCGGTGATGTTATATTTTACTAATTTTACTGCCGCTTTGGCCTAATGTATTCCTTTATTTCCCTTATTAGGTGCTAAGTAATAAGACCATACCAGGTAATTTTTATTTTTATTTTATGATGTACATAAACAAGTAGCTTTTGTATGAACAGTTTGTTTGCAGAACAGATAGAAAAAGTCATGTGAATGGAACACCTTTCTCATTAGGTTTATGATATATATTAATTTAGTGGTCTCAAGGCTAAATACCACCTTAAAAGCCATTAATACGAGAAATAACCCTGCTATTCTTCTTTTTCACTGTGGCCCAAGTGTATATTGCTTTGTTCTTTTACCTTTGGAGTATTAGATTCAATGTCTTAACCCCATTACTAAGTATAATTTTATCTGCTATAACTGCAGGATGATGTATTCTACCAATTGATGTTACATCGTCTTCTTTCACCCTTGGGAGTATCAAAGCTTCATAGCTTAAGCAGAAAACACTATCAATACATTAGGGGATTAAATTATAAGTTAGTTCTTTAAAGTACCAATTGCTTTAAGCATTACAACTGGGTTGCGTGTACAAGGAATAATCAGAAACTAAGGTTACAAGGCTCATATTCTTGGTATTTCGGCTTTCACAGCGAACCTAAAAATGTGCGGCAATTCTAATACATGTGGTTGGAAACTGTGCAGTGTGTCAGCCAACTGGCACCTTCAGTGCTACTGCAAGCTAAACACAAATAGCGACTCCTTTAGAAAACCGGTCTCTGTGGTCGAAGCATATAACCGCGGCTGAAATTCGCCGACAGATGTTAGAGGTTTATGGAGATACTGTATGTCGCAAGAAGCGACAAGTTAATACTGTGGAAAATAATATGTGGAAAATAATCTAATTTACTAATTTACTATCAGATGACTGTTGGTTTACGAAATAATATATACTCGTTTCAATGCAGGCTTGGGTAACCTTGGTTTCTGATCATCTCTGGTATATGCAGCACCTGTGTTTAAATTAATTTTAAGCTGATTAGATATTTATTTTGTTACCTATCAAAAGTAATAAAAGACGCCTGCTCACCATTATGATACATAAACCTAGATCTAACATTATCATCATTACTCTTGTAATTCAAATTTTCTACGGTTATTTATCTCCCATTCTATTTCAGAAATGGTTTTATTACATATTTCATTGCGGGTACAACGGAAATGAGAAAATACACCTGGCTAAGGAGATAGTAAAAGCTCTTGATCATCCGATATGTTTTACCAGGCTAAATGATGTTCACGACAAAAAAAGATTGAGGCCTGGCACTATGTGATAGCATTCAAATTGAAGAACAGGTTGATAAAAAGAAAAATGAGTGATAGCTTCTCATTTGAGAAAAGTATAAGTACGGTACATTTAAATAAAAAAAACAAAATAGCCAAAAAGTGGTTAACTCTATAAAAAGTACATTTGACATACTTTGTGCCTTTTAACGAGATCTATATTTTTGTAGTATTATTTTGTCCATTACTTACTTTTTACTAGTTATGCAAAAGTCTTCCAGAATAAAGAGGACTTCAGAGGTAATTACCACCAGAAAATTCAAGATATCACCTTATTTTTTTATGAAAATATATTTCATAAACGGTATTTTCATCAAAATCATCAGGGCTATTTTTCAGAAAATCAAAATTTTGGACAAATATTCTATGTGAGTGTAGAGTTTGAAGAGGAAGATTTTCCTAAAATGTTCTATAATATCCTTGAAAGATAACGTAATTAACAATTTCATTACACAACAGTCCATTAGGAACCTACCATCTGGTCGCTGCATCCCCCATCTCGGCCTGAGGGCGTCATGAATGGGGTGCAGTGTTGGAGGGTGAAACGTGATCAGGCCGGTTAATGCGGTCTTCTCGATCTGGGGCCACTATTTCTCAACCAAGTAGCTCCTTCATAGTAGCTGAGTGCACCCCGCATCAAGTCTCCCAGCGGGGGGGAATAGTGAATTTTAAACTTGGTTGTTGTTTGAATTTTAAATTACCTTATATTCCTTCCATGGCTAAGTCGCTATTCGTTTTACTCTCTCTAGACCATATGTACAATGTGCATAGTGAATAGAGAAGGTGTTGTACTCCACCCAAAATTTCTATGAGGTCTTGAGGTCTCCTAAGTCCGAGAAAAGCATTTTTAAAAAAGGTCCTTGTATGTCTATGAGTGTGTGCCTGTAGACAGTATAGCTCAAACACGAAAATCCCATTAAATACCAAACTAGGTGTTTAGATATGCGACACACAGACTTACAAGGAATTCTTCCCAATCCCAACGACGCTTTACATGGAAAAGTTTTCGAAAATTTTGATTTTCTCAAATGGTTCTAACGATACCGGTACAGGGAGTCGAACCCAGGTCTTCCGCTTGGCAAGCAGCCGCGATCCTTGAAAGATACTGAACTCAAATTCCGTGTGTCATTTTTAATCAACTCTTCCTTTTTACTTTCTCTTGCCCCGTATGTTCAATGTACATAGAGATAGAGAAGTATTGCATTCCACCCAAAAATTCCATGTCGAGATTTCACCGGAAATACATGCTTTAGGACCCCCTGAATCCAAAAAAAGCATTTCCAGAAAAAGGTCCGTGTGAGTATGTGTATCCGTGTGTCTGTGAACACGATAACTCAAAAACGAAAAGTAACTAAAATGCCAAACTTGGTATTTAAGTTCAGTATCTTCCAGGGATGCGACATGAAGATTTTGAGAAAAATCCCCCCACCCCAAACTATCCTTTACATGGAACTTTTTTCGAAAATTGTTATTTTCTTAAAAATGGCTCTAACGATTTTGATTAAAATATCGTATATTAAAGATATTTACCTGACAAATAAAATGTATATCTTGAATTTTCTGGGAATAGCTTCTAAAGACCTGTTTATTCTGGATGAATTTTTCTTAATTTGGTATAACTAATAAACCGTAAGAGATAGACAAAAACTTACTCTACAAAAAATGTAGGCCTTGTTAAAATACACATTTTGCGTCATATACATTTTTTTCGTGGAGCTTACCGTTTTCGAGGTATTCATTGTTATTAGTTGCAGTTGTGAAGTACTTACAATTTTCTCAGACGAGAGTGTCCGTTTTTCTTTTGTTCTACTCTTGGCCAAAAAAAGAAGCGAATTGTAATGACAATCGCATAACGACAGCTTTTAAAACATTTCACTATCGATTTAGCCTAGTGCATTCCCTTATTTTCTTCCTACTTATAAGGAACTAAGTAATAAGAACATTGTGCTGAATACCTCGATTAACAAGGTGCAGAAAGAAGAATAATCTTATGTAAGAAGTTTGTAGAAGGGCTAGAGAAAGTCATGTGAGTGTAACACGTCAGATTTTTTAGTTTTCGCTGTCCATTTTGATAAAGGGATTATCAATACGTGTATTTCCGGTGAAATCTCGGTATCTTCTCTAATATATTCTCTACCTGCTCAATGCATTGTATGTGGTGGATAAATCAAAATCGCAGTCCTTAAGTCCCTTAAGCGACTCTGAATTGCATACAACAAACTATAAAAGCAGATCTCTATTAATTGGGATTTATACAATGATGCAGTGGATATTTAGTGCAGCTTAAAATTATTTTTACTTAGTGCATTTGTGAATACTGTCTGAATACTGTCTGAGTAAGAGATGTAAAATTTTAAGTGATTTTAATTTTCAGAGAACCTCGTACCATCATTAATGCATTTCGTTCACAATTACGGAGCACTTTGTGCAAGAAGTGTGGACGGCGGGGAAGGCTTCAAAATTAATAAATAATAAAACGGACAAGCACAAAGTTTAAATGAAACAGGGCAGACTTTTCGCAAGAGAATTAGCTAGTCTACCTCGCACCGTCTAGTTTGTCTGAGTGACCACGATCGATTCTCAGTGGGTCCTCATTAAAATATTAAGGAATTGCTTTTGAATCTTAAATGGAAATAAAAACATATTACACCAACCCTTTTTATTTTATTTAAGAAGTAAAATAATTAGTGGAAGTATTATATTCCAGTCTAAAATTCCACACTGAGATTTCACATTAAATGCATGTTTTGAAAGCTCCTGAATCATACAATAAATACTGAGTGTGCAAGTGCAGCAAACTCAAAAATAATACATTGTGCTAAACCCAAATTTGATGTAAGTTCAACAACGTCAGAGGTGCGATTCAAAATTTTGAAGAAAATTTCCTACTCCATAATTTATCCTTTCTTAGATGAAATACTTTATTACTTTATCAATTGAAAACTTGTTCCTTAAATATTAATTTCCTGTATAGAAACATATTAAGTTTTTAATCTTTTACATAACAATTTTATATATAATTATAATTTCATCATATCTTTGTTTAAACTTAATTATATTACAAAATTGACTCTAATCATTTTGATTAAAATATATGATTAAAATATTTTAATTAGATGAAGTGTACCTTATATTTTCTTGAATTTTGGAAATTTTCTCCTCTCTAAACAAAGTTTTCTCTGAGGAATTTCGTTATTTCTGTTTTTTAAAAATACCTTATATATTTTGGTACTATATAAATTTAGAGTAGACTTTAAAATAAAACATACATTCTAAATATTCTTCAAATACTAGCTCTGGAAGTAACTTACCTGATGTGCCTTACATAGATAGAAAGTCCTCAAAATATACAAAATATTTTCTAGATACCGCCAATTAGTGTATTTCAGATAAATATTGATCACCACAAATAATAAATAAAACATAGAGCGTTTATAGTTATACGTTGTAGAAAAAATATGAAATCAAACGATATTGGTTGGAATATCTCTATGGCTGTTATACGTAAGAAACATTTACTTTTTGAACCTCTGACGCAAAAATGCATTGTTGTATCGAAGAAGAGTTTAGGAAACAGATTATGAAACGTTAAGAAGTTGCAATGATTATTAAGAGCATTATGTATTTTCAAATGTATATTTTTCAGTTCTTGTTTTCATACAGATTACAAAATGTTTATTTTTAACGTTCAAATATAATACATGTGTGTCTTAATATATCCATTCATATTATAAAGTAACAGAATATGCTTCTTTGCTCTATAGGAAAAAACTGTTAAATGTTGAAAATAAGTATAACATAGAACTACTCAAATGTAAAGCTCTTTAGTATTACATACACAGTTCTGAATAGATCCTCAAATATTAGAGCACAATTCTGCGTACCAAATGGCCCAGCTGCTCCGTATTTTATATGTATAGATATCCCTTGGTGCCTTAAAGGGTTGCAGAAATTAGCGGGTTATTTCAAGCTAAGAACTGCTAGTGGAGTACTGGTGAGAGTGGCCTTCGCTTAACACGTCCAGCGGAGACTGTGAGCGGGTCGCGGTCATTGCCAGGCCTAAAACGAAGGTCGCACTCGCCCAGGTCTTCAAAGACAGGTTTCAACTTGAAATGGCCAGTTTAGTTCTGCAACTGTTTTAACGCACTAAGGGATAGCTTTGGCCACGCCGTGGCCGAGTGGTTAGATCACTTGCCTCTCACCTAGACGGCCGGGGATCGATCCCAAGTGACCGCATGTGAGATTTGTGGTGGACAAAGCGGCGCTGGGGCGGATTTTCTCCGGGTTCTCCGGTTTTCTCCGCATTCCACCGGTGCTCCATCATCATTCATGTATCATCAGTGTCACGCCTGTATTACCATAAGTAGTTAAAACGGGCGTTAAACCGTACCAAAAAGAGGGGGGAGGATATCTTCACACGCAAATACGGAGCAATTGGACTACACGGTATAGGCTCTCGTAGCTTTAGCGACCTACGGGACTCCTGAGAGACAGGTATAAAGAAGAGACCCGAAGGGTGTCTAGATCCGAATGAAGTCAGGCTCTAGTATAGACAGAGTCCCTAACGTTTCCAGACATAATTCACCCGGCATATCCTTCATGCCACTGATCCCCATTAATAATACGAGGGAGCACATTAACCGGAGGATCCTTCAGGCAGATCCTGACTGGAAGTTCTCCGCAACGACGCCAGAAGGAAACCTTTACAGAGTGCAAGTTTACACCAAATCGCAATCCACCAAACACCGTCGCCTGATCCTGTAACTTTGAAACAGATAAATTATGAATCAGGAAATGGTGGACAGGAAAATTGTGTTAAAAATGAACCACTCTAACAATCACTTGTCGACCCGAGGAAACCACGAAACTAGAGTTAGCGGTCACCCGGGATCGCAGCCGGGACCTCGCAGTGTAGGCCAGACGTCGCTTGGTAACCTCCTTTATATTTAATACAACTGCACTACTAATATAATATATAATATAATAATAATAATAATAATAATGCTCAGTGTAATTTTTTTCAATTACTTTTTCTAATATGATTCTAAATGTACGTAAAAAAAAAATACCAGGCTTAATGCTGAATTTCCTAAAATTCTGTACAATATGGTAGTCGCTCTCCGTGGTATAGTGGTTACCATGCTAGCCTCTAAAACCCAAAATTGCAGGTCCAAACCTAGCGTCGGGTGATGAATTTTTTTCGGGCGCAACAATCCTTGGAATGGGTTCCTTCGGAAGTGAAGTTAAACCGGTTATTCCGTGCTCGTAAAAAAATCCCATATCTTGAAAGAAGAAGGTTTCTGTGCAAATTTTTCCACCATTTCGGGACCGCAAGTTGTGATTTCGTCCTTCTGTGCCATCTGTTGGCGACGAGTTGATCCCACGTGACCATGGCGCATTGTGGCGAGCTCACGAACCAGAAATTCAAATCCGATGAAAGAGACATCTAAACGATGATCTTTGCTCCACTTTGGAGGTACACGAAATTCTATACCTTGTATAATATGACCAAATTTGATTTCTTCTCTGGTAATTTTTATATTTCTAATATCTATTATGGAAGTATATTTAAGCAGTTAACTAAAATAAACCATTTGCTGTATGATATTTGAATTGCCAGGGAATTAAAATTGGGAATTAAACTAAGGGAATTAAAATTGGTTCTAAATAAAAGAAAGATGAGCTTCTCTGAATGTTTTATTCTAATTATGTGCTTTTTAAATTAAAGACCCTATCGAATAACATGAAATTTAACATTATGATAAATTTGCATTTCCAAAGAAGTTTTTTTTTTAGATAAACCAAAGAAGTTTTGGGGAGATTTCAAGATATGGCATTTTTTCTCCAAATGGCATTCAATATTTTTTGCGTTTAGTATTACATAGAGCAAAAATATTACTAATTTGAAAAAGATTACATGGTGAGATGGTCTGTCAAAAATTATTGGGAGATAACAATCCCAGTAAAGCTGCACAACTCCATAATATAATAGCATAATGATTATGGTGGATATAATAATAGGTAATAATATTAAGGTGGTGTATCTGTAAAATTTGAGCAAAAGCTATGAACAATTAAAATGTTATTTGTTTTCATAATAAAAATAATGTGAAGTCTAAACTTTAAAAAAAAAAAATATATATATATATATATATCTTATTCCCATTTGCCAAACGTTAACTACCAATTAACTGAAGCTAGAGATGGATAGGTGCATGTTTACTAAAGGGCACCCCCAACTATAAACCTTATATGCTGGCAAACTTTTTTCTAGCACCTTTTTATACTCAAAATATTCCGCACAATTTTTCACTAACTTGCAATAAAATATTACAGTTCCTCTCAAAAGCACAGTAAGGAAATGTTCGTATCGCTTTTTTGAAATATTGCTCCAACTTTGATAAATTTTGAAAACCAAGAGTTTTGAGGAGGACGAGAAATAACGTTTCTACACTAATTAGTACAGTATTTACAAAAAAGTACCCTATTCTCTTCATATTTATTTAGCTGCACATATTAGCAAATAAATCACTTCAACTTAGGGGTAAGGATACAACTTTAGTACAAAATGTGGATAAACCTTATCATCTACCTTTTATATTATTAGTAATTTTAGGATTTGGTTCCAACTTCTTACTTAGTGACAACCCCAAATCATTCAATTTCTATAAGGTTTGTTGACCCATATGACCGAACCAGCGTTAAATGCAAATGGTGAGCAGCCTGCAGGATGTGTACACCACGTGTTATGGGCTACCCGCAGACCCAGCCTAGTCAAATGTAAATGGAAGTGAGATGTAGCTATTATGGAACACCGGATACGTTATATTACCCATTAGTCCATCTTACTATTAATGGTGGCGTAATCCAAAATCTGGGCTTAGCGGCCTGGAGAGCAGTGTTCCCATTTCTAGCCAGAGAATGCGCGTTTAATCTCACCCATGAGGGTGCGTGTTCTTCAGTCCACTGGGAGGATGTTACCTGTTTTTGTATACTACTGTTTAAGAATAAACTTTTAGGTAATTTTCTGGATATAAGATTAATTGATATTTCAAGTGAAGGTGGATTTAATTGAATTTTAGGAAGATTAATAAAATGATTATACCTCGGCTTTATAATATATGCTATAATATACCAGGTGGCCCAACTTCCCCGTATTTTATGTGTGCAAGTATTCTTTCGTGCTTTAAAAGAATTACCGAACTCAATGGTGATAAAACCTGCCAGTGGAGAACTAAGAGTGTGTCCTTCACTTTATTCGCATTGCTTATCAGCGGAGCGGATGAATGGGCCATGCTCATTTGGAGGGGTAAAACGAAGGTTTATTGTTAAAATCTGATGAGCTTAGAAATGTAAATATGAGAAATAAAAATATTTTGGAGAATCTACGGAAACAAGTATGAAAAGTATAAATAGCTCTATGAACTCTATGATGAGCCCAAAATTATGAGTTTTATTATAAGTGCAAGACTTAGATGGGCAGAAAGAAGAGAGGAAAGCTCCATTTTGCAAAGTTTATGGAAGGGAAAACCAGGCTGAAGAACTCTGTGGGAAGATCAAGAAAAAACTGGATAGAGAATATTGAGGAGGAGATGAAGAAATTGCATATAAAATGATGTAGGACGAGAATGCACGATAGAAATGAATGGATTTCAATATTGAGATAGGCTTTAGGCCTTCAAGGGCTCTAACTCCATGGAGCAAGTAAGTACTACAAGCCTATGGATGGTCTGATCTTTAAGCAGAATGAAAATCTTAATATGTTAGACTCTCTGTAAAACAAGTGGTCTGATCTATAAGTAGTTCAAAACACCTGATAGATTAAATCACCTGTACAACAAGCCTATCGGTAGTCTGATCTTTAAGCAGCACAAAAACACATTATATGCTAGACCACCCGCACAACAAACTTTCGGTAGTTGACGTATAAGCAGTTTAAAACGCCTGTTACGTTAGACCACCTGCACAACAAACGTTCCGTAGTCCGACCTATAAACAGTTTAAAACGCCAGATATGCCAGACCACCTGCACAACAAACTTTCCGTAGTCCGACCTATAAACAGTTTAAAACGCCCGATATGCTAGTTCACCTGCACAACAAACTTTCCGTAGTCCGACCTATAAACAGTTTAAAAAGCCCGATATGCTAGTTCACCTGCACAACAAACTTTCCGTAACCTGACCTATAAACAGTTTAAAACGCCAGATATGCCAGACCACCTGCACAACAAACTTTCCGTAACCTGACCTATAAACAGTTTAAAACGCCCGATATGCTAGTCCACCTGCATAGCAAACTTTCCGTAGTCTGACCTATAAACAGTTTAAAACGTCTGATATGCTAGACCACCTGCACAACAAACTTTCCGTAACCTGACCTATAAACAGTTTAAAACGCCCGATATGCTAGTTCACCTGCACAACAAACTTTCCGTAGCCTCGCCTATAAGCAGTTTAAAACGCATGATATGCTAAACTACCCGCACAACAAGCTTCCCGAGTCTGATCTATAAACAGTATAAAACACCTGCTATATTAGGCCACCTGCACAACATGCTTATCGGTGGTCTGATGCAAAAGCAGTAATATGTAGGACAACAAGCTTAACAATGTTCTGAACTAAAGCTGTATGAAATAATTTATATTGTGACAGTACCTTCCGTGTATGTGACAACTATCGCGTTCGCTATGGTATGCGGCGATGAAGCTGGAATGTGAGACATCGGAGTTGGATGCGTAAACAAGAAGACCGACATTGTGGTAATCGGAACCTTTAGGAATACGATTCTCAATTGCTCTTTTCGGCTTTCTAAAGCTTTCAGGAAATTCCATGACGTTATTTTGGCCATAAAAGGGAGAGGAATAGCAGTGCAAGAGATTTATGTTATGGATTGTACTGATATGTGAGTGACTGGAGTGTTGGAACACAAAGATGCGTGAAACATTAATGGCGTGCAGCCGTAAACTGTCTATGCGTCGAAACGCCTAGTGAATTATTTGCAACAGTGAATTAATGACTGCATGTGTATCTAATTGTTGAATCAATGAAGACATTTGTTATATGTTAGATTACCTGCACAACAAGCTAATCTAAAGCGGCACAAAACACCTGATACATTACAACACATATGTTGATATGTTAGTCCACATGCACAACAAACACATTAAGCGCGTGCTGGTCTGATCCATAAGCAATACAAAACGCCTGATATGCCAGACTACCTGCACAACAGGCCTATCTATGCATAACGGTGGTCTGATCTAAAGCTGTATAAAACGCCTAATTTGTTGTATATCTCACCAACAAGTTAATTAAGTGCTGGTCTGACCTATAAGCTGCATAAAAGCTCAATATATCAGACTACTTTCGCTGTGATTTATCGCGATATCTGCTATTTAAAGCGTTGGATGTTTTAGACATCTCTTTACTGCAAATCTAATTAAGCACTGGCTACGCTTATCTGATCAGTAAGCAGTATAAAACGCAGTATTCATGGGTTAACGGAATAATTATCCTGTTAAATAGTAACATAAGTTAATTTATTTATTTATTAATATACAATTCTTTTAGGTAACCAAATATATTATGTATACAAAATATAAGCATTTAGCGGACTGTTAGCTAATTAAACCTGTTCTTGCCATTTATTGTAATTATGACAAATGTTATACTGTTTAATCACTCCAGTGACTGATTTGATCGTTGTGAATAAAATATAGATTATACAACAAGAATATAGGTAGTGATACAAATTAAAATACGAGTATGGCTATAGGATTTTAGACGCGTGTCTTAACAGTCAGTGTAGTCAACAACTGCATACAACTGTATTTGTTGATCACACTAACACTTCAAAACTTTAAAAGAGTCGAAATGGGATTTTATTAATTTTTTTTTTTTTTTTTTTTTTTTTTTTTTGCATTTTTTGCATTTTCATATTTTAATTGCACATAGATATTTCGAATCTCCCGCTCATTTTGGTATAACTTTCACAGAGGTAAACTAATTGTAAATAGTTTTAAAATATTGTTGAAAATAGTCGTGCGTAGTAGCCTTTTAAAAATGTAAGTACACTCACTTGGTAAAACACCAATAACTTTGTAAATATTTGTAGAAGAAATCTTATTGTTATTTTGATCGGAAAATTTTACTTTAGCTATTGGCAGCACTGGTACCCCGCTCATATTTCCTTCATGTGAGAGTTTCGAAGTAATTCGAAGTTGTGTTTGTAAAGTTAGGTTGCATTTATTACTTTCTCTACACGTAGTATGTACATAGTGTAAAGAGAAGGTATTGCATTCCACCCAAAAGTTTGATACCGAGATTTCACCGGAAATACACGTTTTGGGCCCCCTGAATCCAAACAAAATATTTTTCAAAATATTTTCTCTGTGCGTTTGCGTGTGTCTGTGGACAGCATAACTCAAAAACGAAAAGACTGTTAAATACCAAACTTGGTGTTTAAGTTTGGTATCTTCCAAGGATGCCTTACGAAGATTTTCAAGAAACTTCCCCCACCCCCAACTACCCTTCACATGGAACATTTTTTGGAAACTTTTGATTTTCTCTAAAATGCCTCTAACGATTTTGATTAAAATATCGTACATTAAAGATATTTTTCCTGACAAATAAAATATATATCTTAAATTTTCTGGGAATTTCCTCTGAAGACTACTTTATTCAGGATGATTACTTAACCGTAAGGGATGATAAAACTTATCACACAAAAAATATAGTGCAACTTAAAACATTATTTATGTAATATTCATTTTTTTCGTGGAGTTGATTGTTTTTTTAAATATTCCTTGATATTAGTTTCAGGAATACTTTTCTCATACAGGAATTTCTCAACTCCTGTCCATATAAACAAAGAAACTCCAGTCACATAGAAAGCAGCTTTTGACTATTACTTTAACCTATGGTACTCCGTTATTTCTTTTCTACTTACAAGGAAGTAAATAATAAGACTATTTCTGCTATTTTTTCTCGATTAACATGAAGTAAATAGAAGCATAGGCTTTTTAACAATATTTTGTTGCAGACATATAGAGAAAGTCATGTGAATGGAACACATCAGATTTTTTTTTAAATTTTATTTTCTAAAGCAATTTCTGATGAAGTAAAATAGTCTATATAAATGACCCATTATCTCCGAAACTAATTGACACTAAGGGCTGAAAGTTTTTCCACACATTTTCACTTAAATGAGATTTCTTTTAACGAAAATGTTTTTATGTATATGGATTAGTTATTTTTTAAATTTAAAAATCATCAATTTTCAATAACTTTTTAAGAGCTTTATTTTAAAAAAAAAACACATTTTACAATATAATGAATAGAAATATTGTATTTTTCATCAATCAACAGCAAAGATATTGCTGAATATACCTTATAAAGTTTAACTCATCTTAAATACCTAGTTTTTGAGATAATGGGTCAAACTTTATCATTTGGAAGATTGAGCATTTCGACTCCCCTTAAGTTATTTATTAAACTATTTGTAATTAAATGCCGATTAATGACAGCACTGATGAAGATTCTTAGTGTATTTGCGGGAGTTAAACAGATAGCACTGCACTTCACGCCCTATTTATTGAATACATTTATTGTTTCAAGAACATAGTATTGTTCACATTGTTTCTTGATTTTGCGGCAACTAACTATTGCAAACATTCAAAGCCTGTGATCCTCATACTTTCCAAATCAATATAGCCATCAAATATCGCATCTGGCACTTCTACCACATTGGACTGCTTGCTTTGAACATCTCAAAGGGTATGTATGAGATATGGGTGTTGTGCTCGCAACTGAGGATGGTCATAATTAATCGCTGAAGTATTATGGATAGAGGATGGGATTTACAAATATTGGGCTCCTATACCAGACATGGAGAACTTGAGCTCCAAGGGATCATAACAAACCCACTCCTCAGTACCTCTTCCACAAACATGTCCTTGTAGATGTTCACTCCTCACCCAATTCACAACAAGCTACGAAGTCGCCCAATTGCCCCCTATTTGACGTGTACGGATCCCTCCCTGCATTAAAATTGAAGAGCCAAATTATATTAAGGGCTTTAAGAATTATATATAAGAGTAGCATTAAGGAATATTAGAATAAATAAATGTAGTCAGAAGCACTTAATTATAGTTACCTACAGTGTCTAGTAATTATTGGGAAACTATCAATTAAATAAATTGTGCTGGTTACTAGTGAACATTCTAATAGATACCGGTAGTGTAGGATTACATTTGTTAATTATTTACTGTTTAGTTTGATAGGCAAATAACTGGCTAGAGTTAATTGTGTACCTGGATGCCAGTAATTAAGAATAGGCGATTTAACTCCATGGCACAGCTCTTAGAGAGCCTTGGCCTACCGCCCAGCCGCTGCGTCCCCCATCTTGATCCACGTCAGACGTCATGGATGGGGTGCAGTATTTGGGGGTGAGACGTGGTCAGCGTTTCGACATCCCCCCTCCCTCCGGCCTCTTAATGCGGTCTTCACGACCTGGAGCCGCTACTTCTCTATTAAGTAGCTCCTCATTTGGCCCCCCAGGGACCTCATGAGATCCAGGTCTCCAAGCGGGGGAAAAATCCCCACTCTGGTACTGGGAATCGAACCCAGGTCTTCCGGTTGGCATGCAGCAGCGCTACCACCGCGCTAAGGAGACGACTAGGCAATTTGATGTGAGTGAAAATTGTTTTATGATTGGAATTTACTTTACTTTATTCTGTGTTAATTTGTTTCAGCTTGTGTTAATTAATTAATTTATTTTTAGTTATTTAGTATGAGTAATATGTAAAATAGCGATGTATGACAAGAATTTAAAACTGGAAAATAAGTTATGAAGTTTGCAATACACGTCCTGGTATAGGGAAATAGATGTCAGGATGGTGTATTACAGATTTGATTTGATTTTATGTTTTTGTACATACGAGCTAGAGAAAGTAAAAAGAAGCTAGACCAGAGCATGGTAGCAGCATAGCCTCTAAATTTAATGTATTTCCTCCAGGTACTGCAAAGGCTTTTAACCCTGATATTCCACATATTAGAAAATTGTTTGACATAAACAAGAACTAGAATAACTTCGAAGGGACCTGGTAAATCATCTCTGATTATGGATGCTATAACAGCGAAGCTACTTTACATGCTACTAAAATATATATCTACAACAATTATTTAAATTTAACCTTTTAGAACCAGGCTAACCAACCTGAGATCATTTGGAGTTATCTACGTCGCTCTAGCAATTAACGACAGCCATGGCACGTCGTTTTTAAACTCCCTCAAGTTGAAGTAAGAGGCCAAATTAAGAAGAAGGAAGCTAAGAGAAAAAACAGAAGAACAAGTAGTTTTGTCTAGTGAAACCAAACACCCTGGCATCGTTGACGGTTGAGACGCTGGAAATGAAATCTTCGAACAGCCAACAAGACAGCGCCTCTCGCGGGAGTTTTTAGTCAACTCTCTAGAGAAATCAAAGCGCTTTAACCAGCAGCGCCGCAATTACACTCTCTCTAGTTTCCGAACTGTGCAAGAGTTGCTAGCCACAAAGCTGAACTCGTCAGAGGAGTGGCCTAAGTGCGTTTGTAACTAACGAGTTTTCCTATCTGCCTCATATAGATTTAGTTTCACATAACATTGAGAATACGCATCTTTACCCTACTGTCTACCTCTATAGAGATCTCGGAGGATCTCGGCCCTGATCCAGCGAGGATATTCCACCTCACTCTACTAAAGGGCATCTTCGGTAGGGAGGGATGAGATGAGAGGAGAGGAGACATCAAATGCCTGAAACTACAATGAAGGCTCAGAAATGTTAGCCTTCCTACAGTTTTCAGATTGATCCGCCCTAGCAGTCAGACCGAAGACCAACATATAGGGCCCAACCTCTCCGAAGAAGGCGCTCCATACTCCCCGGGAAATCAGCCCAAGTTCACGGGATGGAGTAGGTTTCATAAGAGTACAATTGTTCCCTGGCATGCTGCACCGAAACACAGTAGTCGACATTAATGCTGAAAAACATCAAAAAGAGTGAAGGATAAAAGAATTCATTGAGGAATGAAAGGATGAAAGAGAACGTTTGCGGAATGAGAGAAACCACTCCAGCATTCACCTGAAGACCTGTAGAAACCCTCGAAACCCCGAAACACACATGAGTCAATAGAATCCGAGACCTCCCGAATGCGAGCCGCACGCGATACCGCGGAGCCTTTTCGCTCGGTCTTCTCTATAGTAAAGGTGAAAGATAAGTTCTAGACAACGACGGGAGATTCCCAACGCACTGCCACAAAGAAGTCTCTAAATCAGTAATGATAATGCTTCATCCCGAAGCCAGTCGCCAATACAACAGGTTCCGGATGTCATGAAACGTCCCCCAACTTGCGAGGACAGCGACCACAAGGCCGACTCAACGCCGGAAACAGCATTTACAGTGCGCATGCATCCGTACCATCTACTAGAGCTGTCATATACCATGAGCCAGGAAACACAACTGCAGCATGATAAGGAAGTGACCAGGACCAGGAATGATAGAAAGGAAATCGTATAAAAGAGCATTCCATCATTGTGTGACAAGGTAGAACCATGAAAAACCCTAAGTCAGAGTGCGCGATTGATGAGAATCGATCCCGAGGCCTCCCGAATGCGAGCTTCACACGTTAGAGCGATGCCACCTCAGTCGGTCGTATCTATTGTACGTAAATGAAGTCCTACGTTCCATCTAAAAATTCTATACCGAAATTTCTCAAGAAATATACATTTTGAAATATACTGAATCCCCAATAAGCATTTTTAAAATAAGATATGTGGATAGTGTATATGACTTCTGGTGTGTTCCTCTGTGGTCTGTGAACAGAATTACTCAATAATGAACACTCGGTTAAAGATTAAACTTACAACCAAACAACGCTTTATTTCGAAAACTATTTATTATTTTTGTTTTTTTAAAAAGTCTATAAAATGGGTTTGAACTAAATACCGTAATTAACATATTTATTTCACAGCTCAAAATCTATATCCTGAATTTTCTAAAAATAGTACAGTGATTTCTTCATTCCAAATGAATAATTGATAAACCGTAAGAGATGAGACAAAATCTTACTACACAAAAAATGTACCATATTTTATTAAAGGCAACAATCTATATCAATATATTTTACCGTTTGCAATTTCCAAGATATTCTTTCCTATTGGTGTGAATTTTAAAATATTTTTGCTTTTTCCGAGCAGGGAGTCGTTATTATTTTTTCGTATTTATTCCAAGTAAAATTTCGAAACAAATTATAAATCTAATTTTATACTCATAGTCGCTAACTATTCTTAAAGAATCTAATTAACGTTAGTCCATATAAAAATGTCTATAAATACTATTGCTACATATCTCCTTGTATATGCCAAAAAATACGAAATACACTATACCTAAACGAATCATCTAGGAGCTGGTTGCTATGTGAGAGCACTAACATTCAGTTATCCATGCTTGAACAGAAAAAATAAAAACAAATAACGATATGATATTTGAGAAAAAAATAACAGTTTTAAAATTGAAACCAAAAGCAATGTTTAACTCCGCAATAAAGTTCTTCAGTAAAATGTGTGTTTTAGCGAGATTCACATTTTTGTATAATACATTTTTGTCTTTTTCTTACGGATTACCAATTATACAAAAGTCGTCCAGAATGAAGAAGACTTAAGGAGTTTACTGCCGGAAATTTCAAGGTATAAATTTTAATGAAAATATCTTAAAACAGGTGTAATTTTAATCAAAATCATTAGAAAATAGCAACGTTTTGGAATGCTGTGGTGTATTGATGTTCTTGAAAACCTTTGTGTCGCATCATTGGAAGATACTAACTTGAATATCAAATCACACGCACACACACACACACACACCTGCACATATAAACATATGAATCTTTTTCTGAAAAATATTTTTTCTTAGGGAATTTTTAAATATGTATTTTCGTATAAATCTCGGTACCGAAATTTTGGATGTGATATAATACTTCCTCTAGTTACTATAATCAGCAGAAGAAAATAAAACTCTGATAATTGCTTTGTACCTTATTCTTCTTTCCATAACAGAATGAAATATTCATAATGAACAATTAAATGAAATAATGTATATAGTATTTAGTATTTATTTAGTATTTATTTAATTAGTCATTAGGTACATTAGTACAATAGACATGGTCAAAATAATATATACATGTAAGAGTCAGTCATATAACAATTCTAGTATTAAAACATTCATCCAAATTGTAAAATACATTGTCCATCTACCATTTTTTTACTTTAGCCTTAAACTGTATTACATTTAGATCTCTCATGTGGTCAGGAAGCTTATTATAGGCTATAATGCTGGTTATCAGATAACTATCTTTAACTTTCTTTAGTCTAGTGTATGGAACATGTATGTGTGTGTGTGTGTATGTGTGTGTGTTGTGTCTGAACAGAATAGCTCAATAGCGAAATATCGGATAAATACCAAAGTTGTGAACAATAATTGTGAATAATATCATTTTTCCATAATAAAATAAATATGAATGCTAAACTCCAAGAAAATATATTATTTCCACATTGGACACTTTATCAGTTAACTGAAAATATAGGTGCATGCTTATTAATAGGCACGCCCAACTTTAAACTCGGTTTTAAGGAAAGCTCTTTTCCATTACTTTTCCATACTCAAAATGTTCCACACGATGCAATTTTTACTGTTTCTCTTCTTTTAATTTCTCTACAGGTATTATGTACATAGGTATAAAGAAGGTAATTTATAGCAACCAAAGAGATTTTGCCGGAAATACATGTTTTGGGCCCCCATGAATGCAAAAAACGTTTTTTTAAACAAATATCCGTGTGTGTCTGAGAGTATATGTGTGTATATCCTGTCTGTGGACAGCATAGCTCAAAAACGAAAATTCCGTTAAATACCAAAATTTATATTTAAGTTCAGTATCTCCCAAGAATGCGAAACGAAGATTTTTAAGAAAATCTGGGGAGGGGGCCAAGTAACCTTTACATGGAAATATTGTGAAGTTTTTGATTTCCTAAAAAATGGCTCTGACAATATTGATTAAAATCTTTTATATTTAAGATATTTATTTGACAAATAAAATGTAGATCTCCTTAAAACACACAATTTATATTATATACATTTATTCATGGAGGTGACCGTTTAATTTATTGGTTTCAGTTTTAAAATATTTACACTTTTCTCATATTAGAACCTGTAAAATTGGCTACATAAAGAAATGGATTTCAACCCCAGAGAAACCACATTTTAAAATATTTAACTGTCGTATTAGCCTAATGTATTCCCTTATTTTCCCTTCTACATAAAAGGAACTAAGTATTAGGACCGTTTCTGCTAATGTTTATCTCGAATAGCATGACGTAGATAGAAAATAAGCTTATTAACAATAATTTGTTACAGAAAATAGAGAAAGTCATGTAAATGGAACATATCAGTTCTTTTATCAGAATGTTTATACTGCCTCTCAAAAGTACATTACCGAAAATGATTATATACTTTTTCGAAAGAATGCTACAATTTTGAGAAATAAATAATACATTTTGAAAAATCAAGAGTTTTGGAAAGTGCGAAGAGAATAATATTCCACAGTAATTAGTGTTAAATTAAAATACGTGATATAGCTATTTATAAACTTATTTACAGTGAAACTTTAATTGTTAATATGAATATTACTAAATGCGTCACACACCAATTTTAGACAGTACAAAATTATTGTTTAAATAACATATAAATTAGAATTTTGTTTATTAAAATATCTCTGTTCTTGTGTATAATACAAACTGGTAAAATTTAAATAACCTTTTCAAATTTCACAGATGCATCCCTTAGGTAGGATGACTTTCTTCCGTTTTAGTTATTTTATTTATAATTAGTAATTATATGCGTATGCTTTCACGGCATGTGTCCATAGTTTTAAAGTTTAAAATTTCCGGGCTCTTTTGCCCTGGTCTGTAGTTAAAATATTTCTTCATAACGTTTCGTCCCTGTCGGTAAGGGACTTTTTCAGGGGCAATGTGCTCACGTGTCAAGAATTATAAATATGAGTTGAAGCAGATATACATACTCAGGACCGGTCGGCGGGCTCATGGTGTCGGGTCTGCCTTTGTTTGTATTTAGCATGGGGGTTTTGGAGTAGGGGAAAGTATAGGTTTGGTTTAATTTGAGTTCTTCCATTTTGTTAAAGTTGTCAATAGTTTTATAGATTTCTATGGCCTCTCTGTATAAACGTCTACAATAATTTTTAGTTTTAGCTAAAACCTCTACTTTATGGTATTTATAATAATTGCAAATTATAATAATAATAATAATAACTCACACTTTTGTAATTCTTGACTCATATAGCGATGTGAGCACATTGCCTCTGAAGATGTCCCTCAAAGACAGGAACGAAACGTTAGGAAAAAATATTTTAACCAACAGAGGATGGCAAAACAACCTGGAAATTTTAAACTTTAAAACTAAATTCAATAGTATTTTTGCAAATCATCATAAACTATTTTGATGAACACACACGACTACACTTAAAGAGCCACAACTCGTAATTCAGTACTGTATTTTTTGTATACCCATTGTCCCTATAGCATACAACTAAAATTTTTGCAGCGCATGCGCGTTTATGACGTATAGCTTCAAGAAGTGGATGGCGATTCGAGAATATTCTCTATTCAATCTTTCATTTCATTTCCAAAATACAATCATTGCACAATATTCATCTATTATTTAATTTTTCAGGTGTTAAATTCAACTACAAATTAAAACTGAAAAAATATAAATGAATAAATAAAGCTTTATATTATAAAACTAGTAAAATGTAATTGAAATAAACTAAGATCAACTATTCTAAACGACACTATTAGTGAAAAGCCAGCAACTTTGTAATGTTATCCAACTGTTTTCTATAATAAACTATAAATTATATGACGTGTATCTAGCGAAAAATAATGTTATGTAGCACTAACTAAAGTACATATTAATTAAAATAAGTTTATTTTACTGTAATATATATTCTATAACATATAATAATATATAGTATAATATATAATAGTGAGAGAAGATAGGCAGAGTTCTGTTTCATATTTCCAAAGTGTAAGCCTTTGTAAACGAATTTTTTATCTTGTCTGGGATCTCTGCCAAGGTAAGTGTTACATATAAATCCTACAGCGCTGGCCGTCCCCATAGCACTGCAAATGTTGCTGTCTCCGGTGCAAGGGGACTCGGGTCGATTCCGGGTGTCAACCGGGGATATGCAACATTCTGACCACATACCACTGCCATTACTACTCTCTGATCCGGATGGTTGGAGACGATTGAGCTATACTTTAGACCTTACTCCCCTCGGTCTCTTATTATTATAGAAGACAAAATTACATCAGTGAACATTAGACCGTATAAGTTATTTACTGCTGTTTTTATTACAATTAATAACAAATATTTTAAAATTAATAAACTCTAAATAAAATAAATACGTTCAATTGGTGGTTAGAACAGGCTTGGGCAAAATCGGCTTAAAAGGGCCACTCCACTGAAAGTTGCCTCAAACTACCGGCCATCCCTTCCTTTCACTGCTTTTAAGCTCTACCTTTACTTTCGACACACCTCATTCAGTGGCAACAATGGCTTCGTCGGGATATCTGTTTGGTGAAAAGTGGCAGAAAGAAATGTTTGTGTGTTACAAAAACATTCAAATTTGCTATTTAATATGCGAATTTTAATTTGCAAATATAAAACGTTACAATATCACAATATGATCACAAGCTTTAGCAGACTTCGGTGATTTTGATCTTACAGGTACTTAGTTACACTTTTCGCGATATTTCTGAGTATTCTTATTTGTAAATATGTAAAAGAGACGATATAATTCTACTTTTTAGGTGTTTAGTTTATTAGGTATCCGGAACTAAACTTATATAAAACGTTGACTGCATATTAGATATATTTGATACGATTTAATACATAATTATATATAATATTTACTAGTACTATATCTGAAGTTATTTTAAATTATTTATCTTAAAGTTGGAGAGAGAACGTAAGCTTAATAAATTAAAATTAAAGCCATAAACACCTCAGAGTGAAACCTCCAGAGAGAAAATATTACACGAAAGTATAGAATATTGAGTCCAAAAACAAGTGATATATGTAGATCAAATACTTTTAAAATATTTTAAGGTTAATATCAATGGAACTTTACTACTTTATTTATTATGAAAGAGAAACAATTTAGTATATTAATCTTATGGCTGAGTAAGAATTTTATGTGCATAAGATAAAGGAAGTTTATAAACTTGAAGATTATGTAATTTGCCTAACCGCAGTAGGTGGCTGTAATAATTAATGTATACAAATTATGTTTAAAATAACCAAAATATTTGATACCGGAGTAGAAATTAGTACTATCGCGTAAGTGGAACTAAATTACCACTGCGCTTGTTGTATCAAAACAACCTTCTCATTTGGCAAGAGAATGTGGAGTGAGTGAGGCAAGTTCAGTCGCTGCCTCACCACTCGCCCCCATGCTATGGGTTAGAACAATAAAACAATTTTAAAACATAGAAGTTATTTTAAAAATTTACAAAGTAATGGCCGTTCCACTTAGGTTTCAAATCTGAAATTCTTATTCTGACAAAAACATAGGAATGACAAATAGAGGTAGCATAAATTAAATTCCTGAAAAGTATAGCAGGTCCTTATTTCTGCACGTGAAGTAGAATGAGCCCATCATAAATTAACTGCATATCTTCCCAACTAAATATCAAAATAAAAGAATATCTGTGACATATTGAACACATTACGAATAAAATAAATAAAAAATCTGATGTGTTCCATTCACATGCCTCTCTACACTGTTCTGTAAACAATTTATTTTTACAAAATATTATTCTTGGTGTATCTCATGCCAATCGTGATAAACATTTGTAGAATTTGTCTTATTATTTGCGTCCTTGTGAGTAGAAGATAAATAAGGAAATACAGAAGGCTAAACCGACACCCAAAGCTTTTGAAAGCCGGTTGCTATGTATAGCCGTTCCAAGTCGCTTCTCCTGATAAAAGATGTATAAGGCGAAAGATTAGTTCCCTTTTGATAAAATTTCAAGTTTAATATTTAAATTAATAAAATTAACAAGAAATATCTCGGAAACGTTTAACTCTACAAAAAATAAAACTTCATATGAAAATTTTGTGCTTTAACAAGATCTATATTTTTGTGTAGTACGGTCTTGTGTATGTTTTACGAATCACCCCAGAATGAAGTCTTCAGAGACTATTGCCAGAATATTCAAGACATACATTTCATTTATCATGAAAGTAAACTAAACACGTGGTATTATAAAAACATTGTTAGAGCCATTTTAAATAAATCAAAATTTTCAAAAAATTCTCCATATAAAGATAGTTCCTCGTTTGGAGTGACTTTTTATCTGAACTATTTCATAAATAAAATATAAATAATATTAATATTTAAAATATAAATATATTTAAATATAATTTCAAATACTATTCGCAACGTTTTTATCAGAAAATGTCATTTATCTTTTCTGTTTCTAAGAATGCCATAGTGTGTTGTTTATTTTTCTCGGATCCCATCAATGCAAACATGAAAGACTGGATGGCATTAGCGTCTGGCCAATAGTGTTCATGTTGATGAAAATCGTTTTCATTGGTCCCAATTATCAACCTGCTCATAAGATTATATGTTCGTGTTTCATTTGCTTTAACGTGTCTATGTGAATTGGCCCTAATAAGATTTGCAAAAGGTTACCATGGTAATCAAATTCTCATTCTTACTACAGTCAAATTGCAAAGCACCTTCTTCGGACCAGATAAAATTGAAACTGGTTTGGGAATACCTGTATGTCCTGATTGCCGTGTTATCTCGTAACAGGATCGAATTGCTGTGGGTGCCAGGGCATCAGGGTATTTATGGGAATGAAAAAGCGATTATATGGCTTAAAGGGATGATAAGATACCCTTATTCCCATGGTTGGAATCAAAACGCGCACTATTAATACTTGGATCTAAGTAATAGATTCTTTTCTCATCTCCTCAGGATTGGACAGGAATAACGAAAGTAGTTGGATTAATTTCTGAACTTGGTCTCTTCAGAAAGAATCTCTACAGAGTCTTTAGGCTTCTGCAAAGATGAATCCATCCATAGAATGTGAAAAGTGGTGAGGAAACTCCCTCACAAATCCTCTTTGACGGTTATTCCTGGAAAGAAAGAGAGTTACTCTTTCTATAATAAAGGAATATCTTTGAAAAAAGACGACACTTGAAATAAAACACTGGATCTTGTTCAGGAAACAGATTTTGGTAAACAGTAAAGGCTTATTTTCCATGCGGGGGTGCACAGTAAACATTTGTTCTGACATGTGGGTGCTCAATAAACTCCAACCAAACCCCTACTATTCTAATATAATCTACATTAAGTAGGCCGGAGAACTGCACGGCTCTTTCTAACTTTCAAGATTACTCATCTGTCTGATGCAGATACAATTCTGACTTCCTTTCTAGATCAGATGTAAGCTTTTAGTATATTAAACATCTGATGTATTACACTCACATGACTTTCTCTAGCTGTTCTACAAACAAACTTGTTACGAAAGATATTCTTTCTAATCGAGCTGCATTAGCACAATGTACTTATTACTTAGTTCTTCATATGTAGTGGAGAACTATGGGTGAGTTACCCAACTAAGGGTTTTTTGGGTTTTTTCCTTATTCTGAGAAGACTAATGTCGAGTAACTTTAAGCTCCATGGACCCCGAGATCATTTAAGCATCATTTCACCAATTTCATTTATCGTCCGATATGACCAACCAGGTTAAAGGAGTTTAACTACCAAATAAAAAAAAAATATATTGGAAACGGTTAACTCTACAATAAAAATCCATGTGATATAAATCTGTGTTTTAACCAGATCTACGTACATTTTTGTGTGGTAAGTTTTTGTCTATCATTTACGTTTACTGGTTATTCAAAATTATGAAAATGTTGTCCAGAACGAACCGGTCTTCAGAAGCTATTCCCAGAAAATTCACAACATACATTTTATTTTTCATGTAAGTGTCTAGAATATACGGTGTTTTAATCAAAAGCGTTATAGCCATTTTAGGAAATTAAAAGTTTTCAAATATTTTTCCATGTAAAGGGTAGTTTGGGGTGGGGAATTTTTGAAGATATTCATATCGCATCCTTGGAAGGTAATGAACGTAAGTACCAAGTTTGGAATTTAATGGTATTTTATTTTTTGAGCTATGCTGTACTCACACACACATATATGGACCTTTTTCTAAAAATTACCTTTGGTCTCAGGAGATCTAAAGCATATATTTCCGGTGAAATCTTCATATCCATTTTTGGGTAGAATACAATACCTTCTCAATAGTACGTGCAGAAAAAGTAAAAATGTTTCGCCAGACTGGCATCCTTAGCCAGTAGGTGTTAAGATACTTTATTATAATTTTTACGTTTTCTACTTCTCTTATTATGCACAGGTAGACGATAAGGTGTTGCATTTCATCCCAAAATTCTTTACCAATGTTTCACTGCAAACATAAGTTTTATGGTTAAATACCAACTATATTTAAATTCAGCACCTTCCAAGGAAGATTAACATCCCAAACTGTCCTGTACATGAAAAAGGGCTCTAATGATTTTGATTAAAGTATCGTATATTAAACATGCTTACATTAGCATAGACTCTGAAGTCCTTTTCAGTCTGGATGAATTTTGGATCGGTTTGTGAGGGATCCATTAAGTAAAGATCAAAGATCTACCCTATAAAAATAGTCAAATTTGCCCACAATTCGATTTAAAGAATCTTGGAAAACATCGGTTTGTTTACTTAACTTTAAGCATAACTGATAAACCGTAAGAGATGGACAAAAAATTGCTACACAAAAATGTAGATTTCGTTAAAACGCACAATTTATGCTACGATATTTTTTGTGGAGTTAAACATTTCAGAGATATTCCTTGTTTCTTTCGTTTTGTAATCGGCTTGCCCTCCCCATATTTGTAGAACTGACACCCCCTAGGACTTAGAAGCCAATTCCTATGGGTCAGAAGCCTATCGGGGAGCCAACGGCACGAAACCACAGTATGGAGAGCCTGTTACGAGGGGTAGGCCCGTAGCCAGTCATGAACATGAGGAAGTGGCAAATATGAAACGTAAGCGAAATTGGTGATTGGAAAGGCGTGATGAAATGAGTGAGAGGGGAAATGGGAGGACCCAGAGAAAACCCACCCAAACGCCGCTTCGTCCACCACAAATCTTACATACGGGCGCTTGGGATTGAACCCGGGCCACCTAGAGCGAGCGGTCCAACCACTCAACCAAGCCGCCACCGATATTCCTTTTTATTTGTTTTAATTTTAAAATACTTGAGTTTTTCTCAAACGAGAATTTGTAAGTCATATTTCTTTTGTTTTACTCCTGGCCATGCAAAGAGAGACGAAGTTCAATCGAAAGCGAAACTTCTAAAAGAGCTGCCTATTGCCTTAGCCTAGTGTATTCCCTTATTTACCTTCTACTTATGAAGAATTAAGTAATAAGAGCTTCTGAAAATGTTTATCTCAATTAGTCTGAAGTAGATAAAAGAATAAGCTGATGTGAATGTAAATTATCAGTTTTTCACCTAAAAGTATGGCCGCGCCGTGGTCGAGTGGTCAGAGCACTAAACTCTCACCTAGGTGATCCGGATTCGATCTAAAGTGACAGCATGTGGGACTTGTGGTGGATAAAGCGGCCTAGGAGTGGGTTTTCTCCGGGTTCTACGGTTCCCCCCCATTGCATTCCACCGGTGCTCCATCTTCATTCCATGTGGCATCAGTATCTCCCCTCTGTGCCATATGTATAAAAGTGGGCGTTAAAATACTATCAAAAATAAAAATGTGACGTATTCCATTCACATGACTTTCTCTGCATCTCTGCAACAAATTATTGTTAAAAAGTTTATGCTTCTATTTACTTCATGCTAAACGAAAAAAATTAGCAGAAATAGTTTTATTACTTGCTTCCGTGTAAGTAGAAGTGAAATATGGGATTACCATAGGTTAAAGTGATAGTCAAAAGCTGGTTGCTATGTGATTGAAGTTCCTTTGTTTCTATGTAAAGGAATTGACAAAGTCCTGTGTGAGAAAAGTATAAGCTTTTTTAAAACTGAAACAAAAAACTAGGAATATCTAAAAATCGATCAATTCCACGAAAAATTCATATAACATAAATTGTGTGTTTTGAAGTGTTCTACAGTTTTTGTGAGGTAAGTCTTTTCCATCTCTTACGGTTTAGCAGTTATGCAAAGTTTCTCAAAATTCGTCCAGAATAAAGTAGTCTTCAGAGGCTATTCCCAGAAAATTCAAGATATTCATTTTATTTCTCAGGTAAATATCTTTAATATGTGATATTTTATTCAAAATCGTTACAGCCATTTTTGAGAAAATCATAATTTTCGAGAAATGTTCCATGAAAAGGTTAGTTTGAGTTGGGGGAGATTTTTCTCAAAATTTTCGTGTCGCATCCCTGGAAGATACTAAACTTAAATACCGAGTTTGGTATTTTACCGTCTTTTCGTTTTTGAAGTTATCGTGTTCACAGACGGAGGAACACACACGGACCTTTTTCTGAAAATGCTTTTTTTTTAGATACAGGGGACCCTAAAACAATATAATACCTTCTCTATACACCATGTACATAGTATGTATAGAGAAAGTAAAAACAAAAAATATATAACTAAATAAATAGAAAGTAATTGTGTTCCGCTACTAAAATAAATATACATGCTCTGTGATTCCAGGTGGAAATTGCTCTGGAGTCGACCAGTTCCTGTGCCCCAATGGCCGTTGTATCCGTCGTGCCAACATTTGCGACTCTCAGTGTGATTGCGTCAACTCTACAGGCCTGTGCGCCGACGAGATCGGCTGCGACTCTTATTACAAGAACTTGGACGGTAAGTTTCCTACAACATGACTTCCAGGAGACTTACGTCAAACTTGGTGATAAGCACAAAGTCAGACACTCCTGTAGTTCATGGATTTCCCTCATGTTTCAGGTATCGTGCTTTGCGAGCCAGGAGTAACACTCAACTGCATCGAGCCCAACCAGAATCGAGATAAGGACCGCTGCATACACCCAGAGTTCATCTGCGACCAGACCAACGACTGCCAAAACGGAAATTACTTGTCGGATGAGTTTGGCTGCCGTAAGTCTTTTATATCATCACTACAGTGACGTCAAAAGTATTTCTGGCTAAAAATTATTAGTGTGGCTTAAGAGTTACATTATAATACTACTAATTATGGGTTTAAGGTAACACATCTAAGAAATTTGAAAATTCTACAGTAAATAAGATATTTTTGCTATTTTTCAAAATTATAGATTGCATGGCTTATCAGATAAAAATTCTTACTGACAAAATATTACTGTTCTAATAAATATTCTACACATTATGTATTTTTAAAAATATTTACTTCGAAAATTCAAGGTATACAGTAAATGAATATTACAAACCGATGTTATTATCCCATATTTATTACATTAATCCTAGTTATTGCAGAAAAATTATAGTTGTCTGTATTCTAGAAAACCTTTGTTTCTTTTTAAATGTAATAATTGATTTCTTAAATAATTGAATTAATATACTACGAGAGGTAGTACAAAAACTTTGAAACAAATTGGTAAAATACTGCAATTTGTGGAGCATTATGAAAATGGAAACATTTTAAGAAAAGGTTGTAAAAATAAAAGGTTCATAGCCAATTGGGCCTGGAAGTTGATGAAGTGTATACTCTTTTCCTGAGATATCTTGAATGGGCTAAAAATTTTTTTCGTCTGAAATTGAACAAAAATTGCTTATTTTTTTAATTTTCAAGTTTTTAATATCTGCTATTAATCTCTTAGGCAATTTTAAATCTTTTGCTGCCTATTTAACTCTTCAGCCATATAATAGGCCAATTTAGCTATGCAAGCAAGGCAATCTCGTAATTCTTTAACTGTGAGATGACTAGTTTAGCTAATGTTATGTTACCTCTAGCTTCTTCATTCCGACTTCGTTGCAATTACACTTTTCTGATAGTTCTGATGTAGTTAAATCAGTGACTGCCATTTTTTTTTACAGGAAAAGGGCGATAGGATTAGGAATTTTCGGGAAGTACCGGTTGGTTCTTAGTTAGTAGTCATTTTTCTATTCTGATAACATCGATAAGATGTTGAAGAAAATACAGCCGAGTTCTCGAAAATGTACAAATATTCGAAAGTACTTTGGACATGGTAAGAAAATCTGCTCTAGCTAGATCGAGCAATAACATTAAAAATCTGATGTGTTTCATTCACATAACTTTCTCTACATCTCTCAACAAATTATTGTTCAAAAGCTTATGCTTCTATTTACTTCATTCTAATGGAGGAAAAGAAAACATAAATACTCTTATTACTTGCTTCCTTGTAAGTAGAAGGGAAATAAGGGAGTATCATGGGTTAAACTAATAGTCAAAAGCTGGTTGCTATGTTACTGAAGTTCATTTGTTTCAATAGACAGCAATTGACAAATTCCTGTATGAGAAAAGTGTAAGTTTTTCAAAGCTGATACCAAAAACAAGGGATATCTCAAAAACGATTAATTCCACGAAAAACTGTATATGACATAAATTGTGTGTTTTAACGTGCTCTACATTTTTGTGTGGCAAATTTTTGTCCATTTCTTATGGTTTGTCAGTTATGCAAAAGTCCGTAAAATTCATCCAGAATAAAGTAATCTTCAGAGGCTATTCCCAGAAAATTCAAGGTATACAATTATTTGTCAGGTAAATATCTTTAATTTACGATATTTTAATCAAAATTGTTATAGCTATTTTTGAGAAAAATATTTTTTTTTTAAAATAGTTCCATGTAAAGGGTAGTTTGGCGTGGGGGGGGGGGATTTTTCTCAAAATCATCGAGCTGCATCCCTAGAAGATACTAAACTTAAATACCAAGTTTGGTATTTTGCCGACTTTTCGGTTTTGAGTTATCGTGTTCACTGACACAGGGACCTTTTTCTGAAAATACTTTTCTTTGAATACAGAGGGGCTAAAACGTGTATTTTCGGTGAAATCTCGATATCGAATTTTTGGGTATAGTGCAACACCTCTATACACTATGAATATTGTATGTGTAGAGAAAATAAGCATATATTTATTCATCATTTGATAAACATACCCAAAAATATATTTTCAAAGTCATATCTAACATCAGTCCGAAACGTTTTCTTTTGTATACAATAAAATTACTGAATTGTAATTATTTTGTGCAATGAGTTTATTACAAAATACATTTTAGTGGAATGCTTTCTAGCGGTTTTAGTTCTCTATATCGTGACCTGAATAGTTAACGCTTTGCGCCACAGCGGTTTGGGAGGAGTTGAGTCCAATGAGTGAGTGTTTAATTAAAGCCAGGTGTTCACTAATGTAGCTTCTCCAATCTGTTCGCCTCACTGGCTTAGGTGTGATCAATTTGCTACTACTCTCGTCACGATTTCTGCCTTTAATTAGCTGAGATACCAACAAGTGTTTCTCTATGTTGGGTCATGTAACAGACAAACAAAATATATTGTACTGGGGAAAAGGAAGCTTTATAAAGCTTAGGGCTTGACATTTAATGTAACTGAAAGTTATTTAAATCAATTTAATTAATTTTGAATCCAAAAATGTCTGGCACTGGGGAAAAGGAAGCTTTATAAAACTTATTACTTGATTTTAATGTAATTGAATGTTTTTAAATCAATTTAATTAATTTTGAGTCCAAAAATATATTGTACTGGGGTAAAGGAAGCTTTATAAAACTTATTACTTGATTTTAATGTAATTTAATGTTTTTAAACCAATTTAATTTATTTTGAATCCAAAAATATATTGTACTGGGGAAAAGGAAGCTTTATAAAACTTAGGACTTCACTTTTAATGTAATTGAAAGTTCGTTAAATCAATTAAATTAATTTTGAATCCAAATACAGAAGTGGAAGATGGGATATATCGGAGGGGACTGGGCACCGAACCTGAGCTTATTGTACCTACGATGGGACGACTGTGGGAGGAAGGGATGAGGTGAGAGGATACACCGGGCGGCCGGAACCAGTAGCAACGGCACAGAAAGGTCCCTACAGTTTCCAGATTGAAGCACCCGCCCCACAAGCCCCTGACAAATCGGCCGCGCCATGACCGAGTGGTCAGACCTCTCTCCTCTCACCTAGACGGCCCGGGTTTGGTCCCAAGTGACCGTATGTGAAATTTGTGTGGACAAAGCGGTGCAGGGGCGGGTTTTCTCTGAGTTTTCCAGTTTCCCCCACCATCACATTCCACCGATGCTCCATCTTCATTCCATGTATCATCAGTGTCACCACCTGCGGTGGCACAGCAGTAGAAGCGGGCGTTAAACACTCTCTAAAAAACCTCACTAATCGATCATCTAGACAAAATGGACATAAAACTTAACGTAAATATAGAGGACGTTTCTTCTTCTGGCAACAAACCAAAGTCGGGGGACGGAAATAGTCACTTATGAAAATAAATCTTCTTAATGGATTTACAATCTATTACCTATTCAACCTCAGCCATTTTAATTGATAACAGAATACATTAATTAAAAAACCAATTCATGTTAAATATTCAAATCCAACTTACTATTTTTAACCCTTTAAAAAACTAACTTTATTAAAAATATTTTATTTCACCAGGAGTAGAACCTGGAATAATTTAATTATTATTCTAAGATAATAATTTATTGTTTTCACTTTATTTATTATTTTATATTATACTTTTTCTCTACCACGCCGCACTAAGCACCATCGAGTGGCTGTTTCAACCCTAAAAGAAACCAACTAGGTGAAATACGAATGAAATGATAATGGAAAAGACTGGAAGGAATAGGCCATTCGGGGATGAAAGAAACCTAAGGCAACCCTAGGAAATCCCGAAAAAAAAACCATGGGTTAGGTAGGTCGGCTACGGGAAACGAACTCGTGACCTCCGGAATGAGGGCCACAGTGGGATTGAGCTATCTCGCTGGGTAACCGGGGGATAATCATTGACTCAACCTGCCAACTCAAGGAACTGCTTTACAAGATTTCTCTTCCAACTGAACCTATTTATGTTAGTTTTGGAATTAAATATTTCAAATATTAGTTTTCCTTCATGTGAATATTATGTTGTCAAAGCTTTTGAATACGACACACTCCCTCTGAAGCATAATTTCTGAATATTTCCCTCATTGACTGAACAAAGCATTTTAGATTTTCATTGAAAACGAATGGCTTGCTTCAACCCGTCTTGCAAAACTTCGGAATGCTAGAATTTCATTCGCACGAAGCAGTATCAGCCAATTTAATGCTCTCTGACGCAGAGAAAGTAGCTTTTCTCTCAATAGAGTGAGATGTGTAGGGAAGATAAAAGAAAGAAAGAAACGGAAAGATCAAAAGAAGCCTAGCGGTGAAAGGTATGTCATATTTTGTATATACTTGAAAGCCTGCCTCTTCTATCTCCCCAGACACTTTAACATCGTCATTTTCATGGTTTAGAGGTATTAACCTGTTTCAGTCCCCATTTGCAAACTGTTTTGTTACCTAATCGCTGCATTTTCTCGAGTTCTTTTTCCAGTTTGATCTGTATTGTAGTTTTGGGATCCGAGAGCATTACATCCTTTGTATATGCTGGAACTACTTAACAGATCGTTTTTTGTTCTTTCATTAGAATAATAAACATTTAGTCCTCAGATGTCTTCACTTTTTTGTCCATTCTTTTATAACCTACTACCTTTTTATAAATATTATATTGTAGCTTCTATCCCTCTAATGGTGAGTTTCTCTGCCGAGTACTATAAATGTAGTACATGAAATATTGTATTCCACCTAAAAATTGGGTACCGAGATTTCACTTGGTTTGAGCTCCCCTTAATAAATAGAAAAATATTTTTAGAAATAGGTTTCTGTGCGCAGGATAACCTCAAAACGAAAAGCTGTTTAAGTAGAGTATCTTTTAGGGATGAGGCACGAAAGTGTTTAGGAAATTTTTCCCACACCAAACTGCTCTTTATATGGAACATTTTTTTTTTAATTTTTGAATTTCCTGAAAAAGACTTTTATTAAGATATTAAATATATTCACATGATAGAAACAGGAATTTGGGGGGGGGGAAATTTCCTGAAGCCCTCTTAATTCTAAATTACTTTTGTATATCTGATAAACCGTAAGTTATAGACAAAATCTTTCTACATAAAAATACATTTCTCGTTAAAGCACACAATTTAAATAATATTTATTTTTGTGGAATTAGCCGATTCTGATATATATGTATATATAGATTATAATTTTAAAACACTTATAGTTTTCTCGCCGAAACGGGAATATCATCTTTCTTTCTTTTTTTTTTCTTCTTTTTTGTTTTAGTGCAGATCATGCAGAGAACTGAATTTCAATTACATAGCAATCAGCGTTTAAAAGATTTTATTATTACTTTAGTTCATAGTATTCCCAAATTTCCTTCTTCTTGTAAGGAACTAAGTAATAAAATCAATCATGAAGCAGATGGAATAATTAAGACAATAATTAACACTTCAGATATTTTGGATATTTTAAGGTGGTGAGCCATCTTTTGTACATCCATAAATGGTTTATTTAATACTATTTTATGCTTTCATCCTCATTATATTTAGTTCCTTCTAATAACAACTCCAAAGCACGAAAACTTACAAGGAGCCTTGGCCTACCGCCCGGCAGCTGCGTCTCCCATCTCGGTCCACGACAGATGTGATGGATGGGGTGCAGTATTGGAAAGTGAGACGTGGTCAGCCCTCCCCGGCCGGTTATTGCGGTCCTCATGACCTGGAATCGTTACTTCTCCATCAAGTAGCTCTTCAATAGGCCCCCCTTTTTATTACTTTCTCTACACGTACTATCCACATAGTGTATAGATAACGTATTGTATTCCACTTAAAACTTCAATAACGAAATTTAACCGGAAATACGTGTTATGAAGACTCATAAATCAAAAAAAAAAAAAAAAAACAGTTTTAGAAAAAGGCCAGCGTGTGTCTGTATGTGTGTATATCTTTGGACAGATTAGCACAAAAACGAAAAGAACGTTACATACAAAATTTGGTATTTTGGTTTAGTATCTTCCAAAAATGTGATGCAAAGCTTTTGGGAAAAATCCCCCACCCCAAACTACTCTTTACATGGAAAAAAATTTCGAAAATTATGATTTTCTCAAAAATGGCTCTATTTGATTAATCATCAAAGATATTGGCATAACAGACAAAATTAACTTATATCTTGTCTTTTGGAAATAGCCTCTGAGTATATAGTCATTATGGATGATATAATCAGAATATGTTAAACCGTCAGCTACCTATAGACAAAAACTAACTATATACAAATGTACATCGTTAAAACACATAATTTATGGCATATACATTTTATTCTTGGAGTGTCCACTTCCCAGATATTCCTTGTTGATGGTTACACTTTTAAAATACTTAAACTTTTCTCATATGAAAATTTGTAACCTCCGTTCATGTTAAGAAATGAATTTAAATCACATAGCAACCAGGGTTTAAAAGACTTGACTATCGCATAAGCCTATTGCGCTCACTTATTTCGCTTATGCTTACAAGGAAACAAGTAATAAGACAATTTCTGGTAATGTTTATATCAATTAGATGAAGTAGATCGAAGAATAATATCTGAGAACAGCATTACTTCAATTTGCTATAGAAATGTAGAGAAAGTTTGGTATACTCTGCTCAAATAAGTGAACATTTATGAGAGGTAACTAAAATATTCAGTTTTTTGGTGTGCTTAATGTCCTTTAATCTGGTTGGTTGTATCGGACGATGGATAAAATTGCTGAAATATGCTCGAATGATTTTAGGGTCCATGGAGCTTGAAATTACTCGAAATTCATCTTCTCTCGATAAGGGAAAACCCTGAAAAAGCCCTTATCCGAGTAACTCACCCTAAGCGAGATTCAAACTCTCGACCTGTTGAAGTGAAGCAGACTATGTTCACACTACCCAGGTGGGCTGTTCAATTTTTTTTTTTTTTTTTTTTTTTTGGCACTATCCACTGCACTACACCAGAGTTATCAAGAATTTTACAACCTGCATGCAATACAATATGCGATAGAATGATTTATAAATGAATCTCCTAGTCCATCTTTGGCTACGTATATAAGTAAGAGGCGTAAAGACACAAAGAAAATAGAAAGTGTAAGATTAGTGTAGGATGGTGTATATTGGTTGCGCGGGGACTTGTTCAGTTATCTGATAAGCGAACAAATCTTGTGAATGTAGATAAATATTTGTGATTAAATTTCAAGGAGAAACTAATGAGAACTATTCAGAAAAAGATTACAGAAAAAGAAAGACGATTAGCTGACTAAATGCATTGATGTCCAAATCGGAGAAAGCTCAAGTGGATAAGACACCAAAATTTAAATTGAATTTGAAAATTAGTATTATAATAATTAATATTATTGTTAATATAAAATAAAATATTACAAACTTATTATTAAACAGAGTATTCTGGATCAATATATGTGCCATTTTCCCTCAAAAAAATGTTGTGTGTTCCATTCACATGACTTTCCCTACCTGTTCTGCAAACAACTATTGTTACAAAAATATCATTTTATTTACATGTGGTCAAATCCTTTAAAACCTGGTCAGTATGTCAACTAATGAAGTTCAGTTCGCTTTTTATTGCTAGCATATAAACAAAATAGATATTTTCATTTTTGTGTAGTAAGTTTTTTTTTTATTTTTACGGTTTACCAGTTATGCAAAATTCAGTAAAACCCATCCAAAATGAAGAGGTCTTCGGAAGCTAATTTCAGAAAATTTAAGATATACATTTTATTTATTTGTAAATATCTTTAATATGCCGTATTTTAATCAAAATTGTTAAAACCATTTTAAGGAACACTTAACTTTCAAAAGCTTTTACATTTAATGGGTAGTTTGGCGTAGGGGATTGTGTTGAAAATCTTCGTGTTATATCCTTGGAAGACACTAATAAAATATCAAGCTTGGTATTTGTCGGCCTTATAGATTTAGAGCTATACTGACCACACATGAACCTTTTTCAAAAAAAATTTTTTTTTGTACTCAGGGGACTTCAGCATATATTTTCGGCAAAATCTCGAAATAGAATTTTGTGTGGAATATAATACCTTCTCTATGCACTATGTACATAGTAAGTGTAGAGAAAGTAAAAATAAAAATAAATATTATTTAACGAAAATATTAAACTGATTGACTACTGGTTACTTCCTGGACCTCCGGAACATCAAAGAAAAAATAAAATTGCAGATATTCTTTATTTAATGAAATGTTTTCTTATGCAATGTTGTGTCGAGTGCATTTTCTCAACACTCGGGTCGAAAGAAAGGAACCTGAATACCTAATGTAATACGGATATAAGAAAACAATTAAAAATAAAATCTTACATGAAAAAATCGACCTTTGAAATTACAATGATACATACTTATATTGAAAGAATGGTTCTCAATAAAATGATAAAACAAGTGTTTCTTTGAACCCTAGAAGGCAGAAATTGGATAAGAAAATCCTGTTTGCGATGGGAAGATATTCTCAATTCGGAACAGACATTAAAGTTTGTGCTTGAAGTGGAAGAAAAAGAAGATATTTTAAATTTATTACAAACCAAAAATGTAATATGTTTATTTTTCTCTCCTGAAGATTTGTCTTTAAGTTTGGAAGCCCCTAAAACATTACACCCATTTCATAGCCATACTGGGTTCCCTTCTATTGTAATGTTTACTTTCTCTACACGTACTATGTGCATAATGTATAGAGAAGGTATTGCTTTCCACCCGATACCGAGATTTCACCGGAAATACATGTTTTGGGTCCCCCTGAATCCAAAAATAAGCATTTTCAGAAAAAGGACCGTATGTGTGTATGTGTGTGTGTGTGTGTGTGTCTGTGGACAGTATAGTTCAAAAACGGAAAGGTCGTTGAATACCAAACTTCATGTTTAAGTTTGGTATCTTCCAAGGATGCGACACCAAGCTATTCAAGAAAATCCCTCCCACCTCCAACCACCCTTTACATGGTACTTTTTTTCGAAAATTTTGATTTTCTTAAAAATGGCTCTAACGATTTTGATTAATATATCGTATATCAAAGAGATTTACCTGTCAAATAATATGTATATCTTGAATTTTCTGGGAATAGCCCCTGAAGACTACTTTCTTCTGGATCAATTTTACGGGATTTTGCATAACTGCTAAACCGTAAGAGATGGACAAAAACTTACCACACAAAAATGTAGAGCACGTTAAAACACACAATTTATATTATATACATTTTTTCGTGGAATTGATCGTTTTTAGACATTCCTTGTTCTTGGTTTCAGCTTTGAAGAACTTATAATTTTCTCATACAGGAATTTGTCAACTCCTGTCCGTATAAACAAAGGAACTTCAGTCACATAGCAACCAACGTTTGACTATCACTTTAACCTATGGTACTCCCTTATTTCGCTTCAGCTTACAGAGAAGCAAGTAATAAAACAGTTTTTGTTAATTTTTTCTAGATTAGCATAAATTATATAGAAATATTAGCCTTTTAACAATAATTTGTTGCAGAGCTGTAGAAAAAGTCATGTAAATTTAACACATCAGATTTTTAATCATATCTTATAATCATGTTTTATAATAAAATAAAATGAAAACAAACTTTCAGCAGAGAAGCGCCACTCTTTACGCATCTTTCAAAGTCGTAAAGTAGGTTGTCCTCTTCGACGTTAAGGTGCTTAAGAAGCGCAGGTGGAACTAAAGTAGTGTCCAACTTGCAAATCACTTGTTGAATCACAAACATCTGAGCGCCGAACAAAAGTCATCACAACTTTGTAGCACTGAAAAATCGAAGGAAATGGCCATCCAACTCGAGGTACAGCAAAAATTGCATTATACCATGTTAAATATATCTAAGCGCTGAACTTCAGCGTTGCGCATCAATGCTCTACTACTTGAGCTGACATAGCGTGATGCCTTTATGAATAATAAATTATCAATTGTGTTTTCTAAAATTTCTAGCTTTTTAATTTTAAGTGTATGTGAATGGAGAGGGATATAGAGTATAGCAAAGAAAACAAAGAATATGCGGTAAACTAGGCAGCACAAACAAACGCTGGTTATACTCGCTAACTGCTAGGCATTTAAGGTACCTAAGCAGTACTCAAACCTAATTGACACTAGGATAAGTAATATGGTTTAAGTAACAAAAGCTATGTTTGTAAATAATTACAAATCACATGACTTTATCTACATCTCTGTATTCTATTTACTTCATGCTAATCAAGATAAAATTAGCATACATTGTCTAAATGCATGCTTCTTTGTAAGTAGATGAAAAATAAGGGAATTTATTAAGGTAAAAGTGAGAAAAAAGTCGTTTAAAATCTGGTTACCATGTGATTTAATTTCCTTTGCTTGTATGGCCAGGATTTGACAAACACCCGTATGAGAAAAGTATAAGTACTTTACAGCTGAAAGTAAATAACGAGGAATATCTCAGAAACTAAAAGCACGTGTATGACATACATTATATGTTTTAACAAAATCTACATTTTGTGCAGTACCAGTTATGCAAAATTCAGTAATATTCATCCAGAATAAAGAGATCTTCAGAGGCTATTCCCAGAAAATTAAAGATATACATTTCATTTGTCATATAAATATCTTTAATATATGATATTTTAATCAATATCGTTAGAGAATTTTTTAAAAAATCAACATTTTCGAGAAAAAAAACTCTCCATGTAAAGGGTAGTTTTGGTTGGGAGGATTTTCTTGGAAATCTTCGTGTCGCATCCTTGGGAGATACTAAACTTAAATACCAAGTTTAGTATTTAACGGACTTTTCGTTTTGCTATCCACACACAATCACACAGACACATACAGACATTTTTTTCTAAAACTGCCTCTTTTGGATTCAGAGGATCTCAAAGAATGTGTTTTCGGGGGAAAACTCGGTATCAAATTTTTGAGTGGAATACAATACCTTCTCTGGACACTATATACGTAGTATGTGTTGAATAAGTAAAACTGTAACTTAAGTACAACAACGAAAATAATAATAATAAAACATACAGAGGATAAAGAAAAGTAAGGAATAAGTCGCAGTCATCGATTAGCTCGTCCAAATAACAAATTGATTCACAACTTCCATGATCAGCTGTTCACTGCAGCTGCGACTTTATAGGACGGTAGTGGTCTACAACTGAAAACACAAAGGGCATTTTGAAACGATACCGAACGAGTATATAGCTTATATTTGAATTAGTCCGAAGTTTGTTGTAATAGCTTCAAAATTCTTTTAGGTGTGTTTTTATATAGCACTGAAAATTCAATTATTTTTAGATTAGATACGGAAGAAGCTCTATTGTTTAATGACCCCATATAATCACCTCGGCAAGCACGCGTCATGAAAACAAACAAGCTTGTTCGTTTTCAGCAAACTTGTCTTAGCATTCAGGTAAAGGGGCAAAGGACGGTTAACTACTCAAAAGACTGCGACCTATGACTCTGACGTTTCGAGATTGCTCTTGAGTACGAAACAGGTGTATGTTTCCCTAACCACTTGTTATCCTAACCATTTTTAAATGATCCTAATAGAGAACTCTCAACCCCTAACAACAAAAACAAATGGTTCATTGAGTGTTACGATTAAAGACCATAAAATAAATTGATCTCACTAAAAGAAGTTTTGTTTTGTTTAACTTAATCTAAAATCCTCAAGAACTGTTCTGATAGTATTCTTTCCTCTGTTGTCTTTTGCACTTTTCTATTTCCTTCACGATCACTAACGTTAAATTTAAGTTAAAAGAGCATTAGCGGTGTATGTATCCCATCTTATTTTCTCAATAATTTCCTTTCATTCATGTCTGTTATGATGAAATATGTTGGAAGAATAACCAATAGCTAAAGGTGCATATTTTTTAGATTGTTTTCGTGTGACTAGGAAACCCTTCGATAGTTATCCACAGTGTAGCATGTTTACAAAAACGTTGCCAAAGTACGTAATTCGGAGCTTCTCAACCAACTTGCGTTACTTCTGATAAGTATAGGTGGTATAGGCACGTGGTGCTGCTCCTGGGTAATTGCTTAGTTCATGCTGATCATGAGGTGTTTTGCTAATGTACCTTTATTGGCGCTGAAAACTATATTTTCTATCACATAGCATCTAATCAAAATCGCCTTCTCTGAGTTTGGGTCATTTTGAGACACTTTGTATGTAGATGCAGCGATTTTTACATTTAAGTGTCATACGGGGGCCTCCAGAAGGTGACAGACCATTTGGCATAACTAAATAGTAACAAAAGATATCAACACAAAACTTTATTTACAAAGTCACAGTGCCTTACTCTATTTGTAAAGGCAATTTCTGTTCTGTCAAGATATTTATTGTCACGTGGTATCAGTTTTTCAATGTCGATGTTATACTTTTGTACCGCCAAAGAACGTATTGGTTTTTTTAATGTACGAAATGTTCGATTAATCCAATTTTATAGGCAAATAATGCAAGTCTTCATGAGGAGATGGCACATAACTTACGAGTAATCAAGGAAGAACCAGTGTGCCCGACAAAGACCAGAGTGGAAGTTCATCAATCGTTTTGAGGGAATTGAAAGCAAATGTTGATGAAAGCATTCAGAAAAGCTGGTATTTCACTTTGGTCGCCATACATGACTTTTTGGGCTGAAAAGATTTCAAAACCGGTGAAAACGTCATCTTGGCTCAGATCTTTAGCGGTGGAGGAGTATAACATAGACATTGAAACACCGGTACCACGTGACAATAAATACCTTAATAGTTATAGCGATTACGTTGAGATATAGAATAAAATACTGTAATTTTTAAATGTAAAAAGAAGCTAGTAACAGTGAAGAATAACACAAATATTAATATAAAAATAATAGTTGCAACAAATCTTCACTTATTTTTTGAATCCTTGCTTTGGACTAGTTTCGCAATGATTTCATTGCATTATTAACATAATATCCTTTTGGTCTCATTTTTTATGTTGTTTATTTACACCGTTATGGTTACTGCTACTAGGTGGATTGTGTACTAATGCATTGCTAACTACTGGAATCAAATCAAACTTGGTAAGAGTATCAATTGGAGGTATATCAAAATTCATTGCATGATTTATATACTTTAATATAAATATTTCTCCCAAACCATTAACTCTATGGGCCCATTTCCAAAATGACGTTTGGAAACCAGAGTAAAAGAACACTTTAGGAATATTAAATACAAACAAATTGATAAATCAGCTGTAGCAGAACCTTTTTGGAAATTTAATCATGAAATAAATCCAGATGTTAAATTATTAAAACACTTAAATGGGCCCACAGATTTAATGGTTTGGGAGAAAATATTTATATCAAAGTATAGAAATCATGCGATGAATTTTGATATACCTCCAATTGACACTCTTACCAAATTTGTTTTGATTCCAGTAGTTAGCAATGCATTAGTACTCAATCCACCTAGTAGCAGTAACCATAACGGTGTAAGCAACATCAAAAAAGAGACCAAAAGGATATTATCTTGATAATGCAATGAAATCATTGAGAAACTAGTCCAAAGCAAGGATTCAAAAAGATAAGTGAAGATTTGTTGCAACTATTATTTTTATATTAAGATACTGTAATGTTGTAAATAAAGTTGTGTGTTAATATCTTTCGTTATTATTTAGTTATGCCAAAACGTTCATTACTTTCTGGATCGCCTTCACTTTAAGAGCAGGCAGAATCCAGCCGTGCGCAGTACGATCGAAGCCATCTCTGTTGGGGAGCTGAAAACTTATAAAGTCAATAGGCATTAAACTCTAAGTGTTGTCAATAACTCAATATGAGAAGCTGTGTGTGAGTTTTCTAGTAATGGCAGCTGTGCTTTAGCTGCCTGTGATTGTTAATCCTCAATGAGTTAACGTTGAAGTCATTCCAGTATTTAAAAAAGTTACATTCACGTGACTTACTTAACCTATTTTGCAACAAACTGTTTTTAAAGAATCTGACGTGTACCATTCGCATGACTTTCTCTATATCCCAGCAATAAATTATTCTTAAAATACTTATACTTCTATTTACTTTATGCTAATCAGAAAAAAATTAGCAGAAATAGTCTTATTACTTGCTTCCTTGTAAGTAGGAGCGAAATAAGGGACTACCATAGGTTGAAGTGATAGTCAAAAGCCGGTTTCTATGTCAATGAAGTTCCTTCGTTTATATGGATAGGAGTTGACAAGTTCCTGTATGAGGAAAGTATTCGTTTTTCATAGCAGAAACGAAAAATAAGGAATGTCTCAAAAACGACGAACTCCACAAAAAATATATATAACATAAATTGTGTGTTTTAACGTGCTCTACATTTTTTGTGGAGTAAGTTTTTGTGCATCTCTCACGGTTTAGCAGTTATTCAAAATTCAGTAAAATTCATCCAGAAAAAACTACACTTCAGAGGCTATTCCTAGAAAATTCAACATATACATTTTATTTGTCAGGTAAAATATCTTTAATGTACGGAATTTTCATCAAAATCGTTAGAGTCATTTTTTAAAAAATCAAAATTGTCGAAAAAAGTTCCATGTAAAGGGTAGTTGGAGGTGGGGGGATTTTTCTCAAAATCTTCGTGTCGCCTCCCTGGAAGATACTGAACTTAAATACCAAGTTTGGTATTTTACCGACTTTTCGTTTTTGAATTATCGTGTTCACAGACACACGGACACACTCACACACGGACTTTTTTCTGAAAATACTTTTTTTGGATACAGGGGACCCTAAAACATATATTTCTCGGTATTGAATTTTTTGGTGGAGTGCAATACCTTCTCTATAGACTATGTACATAGTGCGTATAGAGAAAGTCAAAAGCTTATCTTCTATCTATTTTATACTAATTGAGATAAATATTAACAGAAATGATCTTATTATTTCCTTTCTTGTAGCAGAATGCTAGGTCAAAGCGATATTCAACCCTTTTAAAACTTTTGGGTATTTGATGAATTGGTTCTCTTTGCATGTCAAGAATAAATCAAAAGAAAAACGAATCATGACTTTCCGTTTGAGAAACGCATAAGCATTTTAGAACTAAACAACTAACAAGGGATGTCCCAGGAATAGTTAACTCCACAAAATGTTTATCCGACATACTGTGTATTTTAACGGGGTCAAAATCTTTTTGTTTAGTGGTCATATTTTGCCTGTCTGTTATTGTTTATCAGTTGTGCATAACTTCTCCTGAATGAAGAGGGCTTCAGAGACTATTCCCAGACTAAATGGTAGTTTAGGTAGGAGTGTTTTCCTGAAAATATTCGTGTAACACCTTAGAAGATACTAAGCTTAAATTCCAAGTGTGCTACATAATCTTTCGATTTTAAGTATTCTGTTCACAGACCAATACAGATACACACACTGCATACACACATGTCATACTCACCAAGAGCCTTTTTCCAATAATGCCTTTTTATTTTGTATTTAGGTCTCCTAAAACATGTATTTCCAATGGATTCTCTATGTTGAAAGTTTGGGTGGCATACGACCCATTCTTCTTCTTCTGCACTTCAGGGATTAGGCAACAATGCCTATTGCGTCTTCACAACCATTCTTTCATTGTTATCTCTTGCTTGGACGCCCCTCTCGACTGATAAGTCTTTGCTGGTATTCTTCCTTTCCCCATGCGGTATAGATGGCTTCTCCAGTTTTCTTTACATTCTTCTATTTTATCAGTTATGTTGCAAATGTTCAGTTCTTCCCTTATTTCCTCAATTCTCAAATGATCTTTGTACGCCGTTTAACTCTACGGAGGAACCTCATTTCTGCTGACTGTACTTCTCTTTTATCTCCTCCCTGCATGATCCATATTTTATACCTAATATAAATTACATACGTGACAAAAAGTGACCCTTCTTGAAGCACAAGTTGGACAAGACTGAATTTTAAATTATTGGCGTAAATTAGGGCTACAAAACATTTGAGACGAACAACCAGCACCCAAGTTTAGGACGCAGACTGGGTAAAGTACCTCGACGGCTGTACATTTTGAGCTTAAAATACACCGATGTGTGTGTGTTTTTTTTTTAGATGAGAGAGTTCTCTATGCATAAGCCATGTCATATTTTCAAAAAGGCTCAACAAAGAATTTTGTAACATTCTTACACGGTGGGGGTAACGACTTCGAAACATGGGACGTATGGTGTAATAAAGGAGGTTTTATTTTCAGTTTCTACTTTCTATTTGAGACAAAATTTCTGATTGTGTAGTAATATGCGAGACCAACTAGTTATAAGTATTCTCAATCTCAAATTCTTATGTCAGGTTTAACAGATAAATCTGAGTTTTTTGCATTTGTGACGGCCACCATCAGACAAAGATCTTGACTTATAGGATGTGTGTTTAGGACGACAGTTGTCAATGGGGTGATATTGTTCAGTGTTCGAAGTTTTGATATGAATGACAGTAAGGAAAGTATTTTAGCGATGTCTACGTGCAAGAATGTGATCAATGTAAGTGAAGGCGTAAGTGAAATGGACAGAAAATTGAAAGTTTAGTCTCTGTTAAGCTATAAAATGAACTGCTGCTATAGGTCCAAAGTTTGAAGATGTAATTTTGTATCTCAACCAAAGTAAAAGGAGAATATATTCAGATGCTAAATACTGTTCTTCCAGTTTCACCATGCAAAGATTAGCTTATGCCGGTTACATTCTGATACCCATGTCGATACCTTGGTTCTATGGGAATTTTAATTAATTAATTTCTCAATTTATTTAGTGTCACAACAACTAAATCATATGTGACACCTTTAGATTACAACAATTACAAAATTTAAAACAAGTGGATTTGGTAAATGTAACAATATACAAGGCTCATAGTATTAACAGAAATCATTGAATTAAATTAATAACAGAGCCTGTAGTAGATAATTGCAACAATAAACGAACTCAAAATTAGATTTTTTCAAAAATTACCATGTTTCTTAGGTACTTCTTGGTGTTTAGACATGCTTGAATATCTTCTACAGCTCTGTGGCGTTTGTTAGCGATGTTGTGGATTTTCCTGTAATGGGCGTAGTGTTGGCAGAGGTAGATGATGTGTAGGGTTGTAGTAAGTGCACTCAGGGTGTTGGCTCTTTGTGAAGAGGTGTGCCTGTGGAGCTTTACAATAAGAATTTGATCTTTCCAGGCAACAGGAATATATTATAATTGGAAACGGGCTTCTGTATATGATATAGTTTGCTATTTTATAGGGAGGTCCAGTGAAATTTCCGCTAGATTTTATGCGATGCTTGATAAATATGAGCATGTCTGAATGGGGAATTTCGAAGTTAGCTTTAGCCATAGTTTGAAGGAAATATTTATTTAGCTAAATCGTAGATAAAACCCGTGTACAGACTATGAGATGCTGGAACGTACTCAAGAAAAATGTTGATTGTAGCGATTCCATCGTGCACTAGTATATAATATTGTGACATCTATAATTGCCAAGGTTACATGCCATCTTATACTGTAAAATCTACGTTTCTAGGGCTTTCAGAGTTTTAAAGTGACAAACTTGAAACAACCAGAGCCTATAAGATATAATGTACCAACGCTGAGATGACCTTAGTAAGCGAGTGGCAGCTGAAGACTATCGGTCAAGTTGGTTGCCGGAAAGGAAGAAATTTCAGCTTACGATCCACAGAAAGAGGTCCTTAGTACACTGTATCATTGAATTTTCGGCAAGCCTCCACTTTGTAGAAGATAAATCTTACACCAGCATCGTTGGTTGTCCCTTCAGAAATTCTCTCAGTGAGTTAGGTTGCATTTTGGAATCATTCATCTCTGCAAGAGAACGGCCACCGTGGATGACTTGAGGTTTAACTTTTAAAAGTGAGAGAAACATCAAAGGCATCGGAGAATACGAATTGTAGTTTCTTTTGTTCTTCAGATATTACGTATTTCTACAGAACCTGGTTAGGAGTATAAAAGCTCCTATTTTGATATTGTTTACTTCATAAATCAAAAGAAAAGGTTCAATGCACATATGAGTATATCTCCAAAGAGAGCACTGGAACGGGGAGCTGAAGATCAGCGGTTCGAATTCGCTATCCATTGAATACTTCAATTCTTGTTCGAATTTCAAAATCCTGTAAAGCTACCATCGCATTCGGACTTAAAATTTTACTCTATTTGCCTTTAATTAATGTCACGATTAAGCTATTATATTGTGACCTTTGTATCCTCAAGTTTTCCTGAGATTATCTGAGATTATCTTTTACCACAAATTTACTATTTTGGGTTAATTTTCAAAGCTAAAACCACAAAGTATACATCGTAAACTTTGAACTGGTGTCTCCGAAACGTGGAGAAGCTAGGGTCCGCTCTCCTCACAGGTTCTGATGCAACTGTCTCACAGAGCACTGCTGAAGAAAGAGGGGGAGAGTTGCCTGCGCATGGCATAACGTAAGTCTTGCCAATGTGACAGCACAAATTCAATATAATGTGACAGAGTGTGCCTGCCTTTTAGTCAAGTGCTCGTAAAACAAAATAGTTTATTTTAGCCAAGAATTAATAACAAAACGGTGCATAATTCAAATGGAATTGTTATCCATTTGCCTTATTTGCAAATGGATATTTTTGCCTCTTCTGCCTCGAAATTAAAATACCGTCCACCACACAAAGTGTTTCAAAATTCCCACATATTTTCTGTTATATCTAAAAAAATGTGTTTTCAAAAAAATCTCACAAATAAAAGAGTACTTATATTTTAAAATAAACTTTTTCACAGAAATAAATCATTTTCTCTGGTATGTATTACATATACAATGTACATAGTAGCTAGAGTAGGTATTGTATTCCACCCAAAAATTCAATGTGGATATTTTACTGGAAATATGTTTTGAGATACCCCGAGTCTGAAAAAACCTTTTTAGAAAAAAGTCTCTATGTGTGTGTCTGGGGGACAGCATAGGTCAAAAACGAAAAGACAGTTAAATATCAAACTTGGTATTTATGTAATATCTTCCAAAGATGTGATACTAAAATTTAAAAAAAAAAGATACCCACCACACAAACTAGCCTTTACATTGAAAAATGTTTGAAAAATATATTTTCTCAAATACGGCTCAAACGATTTTGATTAAATTACCGTACATTAAAGATATTTACATCACTAATAAATATATATTTTGAATTTTCTGGGAATAGGTTCTGAAGACATCTTTATTCTGAATGACTTTTGCAGAATTTTGCATAACTGGTAAACCGTAAGATATAGACAAAAACTTACTGCACAAGCCATTTATATCTCGTTAAAACACACCATTTGTGTTATTATTGGTTTCAGTTTTGAACTACATACTTTTTCTCAAACGGGACCATACAAAGCGAACCAAACCTCAGTTGTTTAAGATAGCGACCAGCATTATATAATACATTACACATTCCATTATTTCCCTTCTACTCAAAAGGAAGTAAGAAATATGACCAATTCTGCTAAAGTTTATCTCGATTAGCATGGTGTAGATAAAGGAATACTCGTTTGTAAGAATAATTTGTATTTGGAACGGCTAGAAAGTTATGTGAATGGATCAGATTTTATTTACAACTGTAAGTACTATGTGTATTCATAGTCTTTAGTGAAGCTACTGCAAAATATTACAAAATAACAAGATAGCAAATATATTTCATTGCAGCATATGGACAAGACATGTTCGATTCTTTAACTTGTGGAGACAACAGATCTCTACCTCTCGCTCTACGATGTGACCACAAGTGGGACTGTCTTCAGGGAGAAGACGAACTCGGCTGCAGTAAGTAAAATTAGTTTACAATTATCTGTTTTTATAATAAATAAGGCACCGTAGTGCCCCTCTTTCACACTGTGGTCACCGGACGCGAGTCGAACGACGGCCGCCATAGCTCGGATTCCCGCTAAAAAATTATAGTATTCCAGCAACTGTTCGCAGTTCTGAATTAAAACCTTTGGAATTTAAACTCAGTGAAAATGTCCCCAGAATATTCAAGAAATGAGTGAGAAAAGAAGGGCGTTTTCATCATCTGTTATAATAAGTTTTGTGCTGATTATAATAACAGCATTATCATTGCAATTATTAGCGTGTGCGGCTCATGATAAACAACAGCATTTACAAGAGCGCTACAGCTTAATAATTTAGTGATAATTTATTTGGTCGAGAGAATGACGAAACCCAGGCTCTAGAATAAATTTGAAAGCATATATTACGGACTAATCTACACACAGGGGAAGACTTGCGCAGAAGACTTAACTGAACAGAATTTGCGTAAGATGAAGCTTTTCAGAATACAAATAGCATACGAGTATTTAAACTATGTACACTTCAACAATTTAACCGTGTACACTTGGATCAACTATTAATAAATCAACAATTTAATATAAAATCCAAAACAAATAGCTCAAGCCTATCCCCAAGACATGGCCTTCAAGCAGTATAATCCTGATATCTAAATTTATATATTGTCCTGTTCAATAACTGGACTATAGAACATTTATATCAAACCTTCGCTCCTCTTAGAAAAATGTACATAATCATTAAATATTATACTTCAACAATGGTTCCGCTCACAAAATAAATTTGGAAACATTAAACAGCGTATACTCTTATGAAAAGCAAATTAAGGCAAAACAAACATTTTCTTACAGACTTTCTGACCAGCACTTAGCCCTGACCTGATTGAAGTGAGCTCACTTGCTCGACCAAAGTCAAACTTTTTCTAATTTTTTAATTTGTTTTATAGCCTTGTTTTGTTTTGTTTTTTTTTTTTTTTTTTTGGAATTACCAAAAGTATAAGCTTTATTATAATTACAGTATATGAGTTCATATTTTTTAAATTTTATTTATTTGTTTTTGTTTTGTTTTTTTAGTCTAATCTCGGGCGTTGGAGCTAAACACCTCCGGGAGAGAGTAGCATGACTGTTACGCGCCTAGCGGTAATTTCCTTCCCGTTTCTGCCCTCTCGCGGAGAAAAGAATATAATAGACATTAACAAAGTTGAACGGAAATGACACGCTCATAAAATTAAGATATAAACGTTTCTTGTTTGTGTTTCACATAAACGCCACTACTTGATTCATATTTCAATTATTTATATTTTCACTCCACAGTACACGCACATCGGTCACCTCCATGTATGAGAGAACCAAATTCACTAATTGAAAACATTGGAACCAGAAAACACTTGCACAAAACTATGCGCAATAATCCCACTAGAAGGGAAGTAAAGCTGTTGGTCCTGTGTCAGATTTACGGCACGTAAAAGAATCTCAAACCTGATAAAAGAGGCCTCTGAGCAAAATTAAGCGGTCTTTCATATCCAGTATAGAATACTGAGAACCACAACAGTTTAAACAGCGTCCATAAATAAAACTCCATTTCATTTCCACGCTTTCAAGTCATTTCTACACCATATTTTGAAACAGAGGGTATTTACTTTGGATAAAATATTGATTAATATTTGTTTTGAACTACACCAATGCTTCAGCACATTCTTTCCAACCACCTACTTGCCACATCTAGTTTATATTTACAGACTTATTTCTGTTAATGACTACCCTCCTGCTATGTCCGCCACATTACTCTTTGTTACTCCTAAACAGCCAACTTTCATTTTAGTCCTCTATATACCATCCTCAACTTTATTTCTCTTTTAAATACGAGATTCATCACTTTATATTTTCATTTATTTTTCTTCCCCAATATTTATAATATTTTAAAATTGTTAATCGCTTCAGTCACATTACTGACATTACTCCTACCACCAAATCATGTGCTTATGGTAATCCCCGTATCTCATTTTTCGCTTTAACGATTTGTCATGGAGAAAGCAACACACGGAACTGTTTTCTCCAGGTTCTTCGGCTTCTCCCGCCATTCTATTCTATTGGAGCTCCATATTCATTCCATGTATCATCAATGTCATCGCCTGCGATGCCATAGTAAAAAAAGCAGGCGTTAAACACTAAAAAAAATATTTTCACCCTGATTTTATGTCAACATATAAATTAAATGGTATGGGACTAAATTTGCAGCTTTGTGTTAGTCAAGTTTCTCCCTCATTGCCTCCATTATGGCATTCTGTTCACATTTAATGTTTTTCCCCTTTTGTAGAACTTTTAGTTTATTTTACAATTTTTTCTGAAACTCCCTTTCTCCTTAATTTCTATATCAATGCGGCTCTATTTATTTTAACAAATGCGTTTTAAAAATCCGTAAAGAGCATGAATATCTTCATACTATTCTTAGTTAGATATTTATTAATTATAGTTTTATAATAAATATTTTAACTTCAGCATTTCGGAGTAAAAAAATTGTTTTGGGGAAGTGGTGATAACGAGGTAATGAATATGAACCTCCTCACTGAAGAACTAAAAGAAACACATTTCAAGTTGATGTCATTCCAAGTCTGAGCAGAAGTGCATTGACAATAAATATGATCTGGAAGGTTCTGATGGAGCCTACAAAGGGAAGACAGTGTTATTTTGTGGAAAAGAATAATATATAAACTTAGAAAACCGTGACCAAGTATGATAATTCAGATCACAACCCTAGATTCGAACTCGAGATCTATTAAAGAGAGGGGCTACCATGCTATTGTGTATTCCTTCATTTTATTCCATGTATAACTACTTTAAAAATCGTCATTGGAGCTACAAAATGAAAGAAA